>JAMXDD010000001.1:27479547-28009369 GCA_024733475.1 Syzygium grande
AGAAAACCAAAAAACTTTGCCTATCTAATAGCATAGACTCAAAAATTACAGCATGGGGATCAAATTAATTATGAAAAAATTGAATCTATTTTAAAATAAGGGATAAGTGCACCGGAAGTCTTTAAACTTATTACGAAAGTGCAGTTGGAATTCATTCATTTTTGTAAGCAATAAAAATGATCATTTTTAGAAAAATATTTCTTAAATTATTCATTTTTTGTGAAACAATCAAAGCCATACTTTTATTGGAAAAACTTTGAACTTTAAACAATCTTAAACTTGTACTTTTAAGGGAAAAATTTTGAACTTTTGTTTGAAAAGGTAAAGACTCATAAATTGCATGGGTATTTGCCTTTAAGAAATAATAAAGAGTAGTCAAAACTGAATTAAGTGGAAATTATGACAATCTAAATCACTTAAGCAACTAAATCGACCGTGTGGATTAGTTTGATATTAGATTTGAGTTCATTTTCTTTTCTTTTCATGACGGATTCTTAGCCCGCAAGGGTTATACCTTGTACATTCAACCGTCATCTTCAAAGGAATACATCACTAGCACCACGATCCATTGCTCAATTAGTTTCTTGACGCTGTTCAATGTTGGTCTAAGCAAATTGATATGTGATTGCACATCCAATAATCATTTTGAGTATATCAGCATTTAGAGACATGAAAAAAAAAAAAAGTTAAGTGGGAATTGTAGACTTGAGCACGCTGTCTTAGGCTCTCTACGAGCTCGGGGAAAACATAGACGTTATCGATGTAGTCCGGTCGATTGTAAAGCATAGATTAGAGAATCTAAGTGAGAAAAAAAAAAAAAGCTATTGGATATGCTCATTCTATAGACGGCTTGATGGATTGAGCCAGTCACGATATAGAAACTGTTTCTGTACTTGAACTTCTTAATAAGATGATGTTGCCCAGTTTTCTAACCAGCACATTAAGAAAACATATATGCTTGGATTCGTGATCCATCAACTCCACATTCCTCCCACTGGGGTCGATTTTCTTCTCCTTCACTTTTACTTTCTTTCCTCTTCTCTTTTAGTGGAAAGAAGAATACTAGAAGTGCTAAAACTTATGTATGGCGCTCACTTTAATACTAAAAGTTTTCACCGGCTCACTTGAATGCTAAATCGGAGGAAAAACGATCACTTAAGTGCCAACGACGAGAAATTCCGGCTAAATTGATACGTGGCTTTTATAATTAAAATTTTAAACTGAGTTGGAATTTTTTTTTTAAAAATTGATCTACGTGATATTTTCACGTATATAATTTGATTTTTTAAATATTTTTTCTGAAAATTTTTTCCTTCTTTTCTTTTTTCTTTTTCTTTCTTCTTCTTCTTCTACCTTGGGTCACCGCCGATGTCCGGAGGCCGGCCTCGCCATTGCCAAAACCAGCGATGGCGAGGCCGACCTCGCTGTCGCTGGGTTTGGCGACGACGAGGCCAGCCTCGCCATGGCGGGTCGAGGCCGACCTCGCCGTCTCCTCCCTCACACACTCTCTCTCTCTCTGTCAAAACTCTCAGATCTTCCCCCATTTCCCCCACCCAAATCTGATTCCGACCCTTGCGCCCCCCTCCCAATCCCACGCGCCGCCGCCGCCCTACTCATCCTTCGCCGCCGCTCCTCCACCACCTACTTGTGGGCCGAAATGGGAAAGGGCGGTTCTGGGTCGGGGTCCCTGAGCGAGGGCGTGGTGAAGAAGATCCTCCTCTCCTACACCTATGTCGCCGTCTGGATCTTCCTCTCCTTCACCGTCATCGTATACAACAAGTACATCCTAGACCGGAAGCTCTACAACTAGCCCTTCCCCATCTCCCTCACCATGATCCACATGTCCTTCTGTGCCGCCCTCGCCTTCCTCCTCGTCAAGGTCTTCAAGCTCGTCGAGCCCGTCACCATGTCCCGCGAGCTCTACCTCTCCTCCGTCGTCCCCATCGGGGCCCTCTACTCCGTCTCCCTCTGGCTTTCCAATTCCGCCTACATCTACCTCTCCTTCTCCTTCATCCAGATGCTCAAGGCCCTCATGCCCGTCGCCGTCTACTCCATCGAGGTCTTGCTTAAAAAGGAGAACTTCAAGGCCAACACCATCGTGAACATGCTGTCGATCTCGTTCGGGGTGGCCGTCGGCCTACGGGGAGGCCAAGTTCGACCCCTGGGGCGTGATCCTCCAACTGGGTGCCGTCGCGTTCGAGGCCACGTCGCCAAACCCAGCGACGGCAAGGCCGGCCTCGCCATGGCTGGGCGAGGCTCGACCTCACCGGATTTGGGCGAGGTCGAGCCTCGCTCGGCCATGGCGAGGCCGGCCTCGCCATCGCCAAACCCAGCGACGGCGAGGTCGGCCTCGCCATGGCCGGACGAGGCTCGACCTCGCCGAATCTGGGCGAGGCTCGACTTCGCCCAGACCTCGCCATGGCCGGGCGAGGCTCGACCCCGCCGGATTTGGGCGAGGCCGGCCTCACCGGCGGTGATCGAAGAAGAAGAAGAAAGAAAAAGAAAAAATAAAAGCAAGAAACAAAATCCAAAAAAAATTTAAAAAATCCAAGTGTATATACTAAACTATATCGTTTTGATGTGTACATGCTGACTGAGCATGTTGACTCAACTTCCGGCAAGCCACATCGACTTCAAAAATTAATAAAAAAATGCAACGTTGGATTTCCGGCCAAACTGACCAGAGTTGATACTTAAGTGATCGATTTTCAAAAATTTTAGTATTAAAGTAATCCAAAAGAAACTTTTGGCACTAAAGTAAACACAATACATAAATTTTTGCACTTCTGTTTTTCTCTCCCCTTTTAGTGGCTTTATTTCTTCCGCATGCCCTTTCTCGTGTTTGACACAACCTCGAGAGTTCACTGTTCCTTTTTTTTTTTTTTTTTTTTCACGTTTCGTTCCAAGATGTTGTTGGATTCCTGCATCTTGTCAGCTTGTATATGTCTTGGTTATTATCTCCGCAGCTGCATCCTGGTTCTCCTCATCCATTTTGTTCACCATGGCCGAATAGAGTGGAAATTTGGAACAAATGACATGTACACGTTGCTGTAAATGACAATGGGACTGTACTTCTTTCCATAGTTTTATGTCCAGAATGTTTACATAGTTTTCAAGAAACATAAAGTAGGGAAACAAAATTGCCACATGCTAATAAGCCGAAACTAGTGCGTATTTCTTCATTTAAACCACAATAATTGCAGATGTTGCTATTTCGAAATGATTAATCTCATAACCTCAATGTTTAATCAATTGGAAAATGGTCACTGATTAAGATAACTTAATTGATTGAATCTTCCTTGAAGAGACACATGTATTCCTTCAGAAAACTTGCTAAGTATTCTAAGATGTATAATTTCGATGTTTAAACATTTTTTTAAAAATTATTCCTAACCAGAAGGGGCTACCGGTCTTAGCCTCTCATGCATGAATTGGTCGGACCCCTAACTCCGGAACTCTTATACCTTATTTTTAGATTTCTGGCGGATACAAATGAGGGGACGAGACCCTTATTATACATGAACTCTCTCATTACAATCGTACATCTTCTCTTATCTAACAAAGAATATCCCATCTCCCTATCTACCAATAATCCACTTTAATTACATGAATACTCCAGAATATAAGTGTAAATTTTCCATATCATCCTCAAGGATATTTTGGAGTACACATGAAGTCTGTAGGCCCTTAGAAGCTTCAAGGCTTGTCTGGTCATCCTGGCCACTTCCTCGGCCCATTGTCCCCTGAAACCTCTGGTCCATGACACATGCACGACGGAATACATATACAGGTTTGGTGACGATGTACCAGTCAACCGAGTCGAGATTGAGCGCGCGGTGCATCATCCCCACAAAAGCGATGCATAATGCACCAATCCCAACTGTCGCGCATGCACTTCGGATCTTTCTCGCCTGATTGGATTGAAAAAGAGTGCTAACATGTGCATCTGCATTTTTTTTTTCCAGCTTAGGAAACTTCTTGAGGGAAAATATGGCTTCGCAAGTATTGATAGTTCACTAAGCTTATTCCTCGCGAATTTAATAAGCTAATCTAAGTACTAATAGCAATAATGTCATTCTTTACTAAACTCTCATTCGATATTCTACATAATTACGGTGTAAGCTTGCCAAACTCTGTCTAATCTCGGCTTTTCATCTCTAAAGGTAAAAGTTGCAGGTTTCAGCCCATAATCACAAAAATAAATTTGAGAAGCATAACTATCAATGTTAGTAGCTTAATCTCATCATCACTCTCTTTCTTTCTTTTTTGCTAAAGTAAATTATTACATTAGAATAGAAAACACTTTATCTTAGCACAAGAAAGAAAAAAAAAGCCTTATTGTCGGTTTTAAACTAAGATGACATTTCTTTGAATAATGCCAAACAAAATGTTTTCGTTTTCTTGATAAGCATGAAAATCCCACATGGTATTAGGTCCCTATTTACTTATTTTTCTATTATATATATTGAAATGTTAAATCAAGCTTTATGATTCGATTTTTTCGGTCGGACCAAGGGATTTGACTCTTACCAATTTCATGTGGCAAAGGGGAAAAAACCTTTTTCTATCACAAAGACATTGGGAAAGTTGTTCAAAAAGTCCTAAACCTATTGCGCTCTTTCCAATTTAGTTCTAAATCGGCTAGCCCTAGCTCCAAAACAAAAAAGAAAAACAGAAAAGAAAAAAAAAGAGAAAAAAACCATAAAAAAATTGAAATATTATTTAAAATGTCCACGTTAGCGCTGCATGGCCTGCCAGTGTCCATGCTAATGATCAATGTACTCAATTGGGTAAGAATTGAAAAGTTTAGCACTCAATTGGTAAAGTTAAAATATTTAGGGTTAATACCACGAAAAACCTTAAACTAGTACACTTATGATACATTTACCCAAAACTATTTTTTTTGACTATAAAAATCCATACACATGTGACAATTTTACTAACTAATTTTTCATATTATTTTTTTATTTTTGAATTTTTTTTTCTTTTCTTTTCTTTTTTGTTCTTCACCTCAATATACTCAATTGGATAAGAATTGAAAAGTTTAAATAAAATTTCGCATAAAAATAATATTAAAATCTTACTTGGGTAAAATTATCACATACGTATTTATTGGTAAAATTGTTAAAATATTTATAATTTTATAATTGAATTGATAAAAGTGTAAATTTATTGATTTTTTGGATAATTTTTTTCAAGACATTAGTTGCCATTTAAATTTTAATGGAGAAATGCCCAAAACCGGGTTTTTTTATCTCCTCGAGAATATAAAACTCTCTCACTCGCTCTCCTTCTTCCCACGCGACAATTTGTTTGCTGCTGCTTCTTCTTCGCATGCCGGACCTCCGCACCTGCTGAAGGAGAAAGGGAAGAAGAAGGGGAAGAAGAAGAAGAAAGAAGATGGGGCTGGAGTTCGAGGTGAGGGCGGCCGGCGGCATGGAGGACTGCTTCGTCTCCCTCCCGCCGCCGCTGATACAGACCCTCCAGCAGTCCACGCCGTCCGGTCTCCTCCCCCACCCCCTCGCCCTCGAGCTCCGCTGCCTCCGCACCCGCGGCTCCTGGGTCGTCGCCTGGTCCGGCGCCGCGTCTCCCTCGTCGGCGATCGAGGTCTCTCTCTCTCTCTCTCTCGCGCGCGCGCGGGGGAAAAAGAGTTCTTTGCTAAATTGCTATGGCTTGAGTGCTTTTGGGTCGAGGCTTAGTTGTGCTTAGCGCGTGAATTTCGCGTTGAATCGGGTGTGCGGAGCAATCGAGAGTAGGCAGAGATGGACTGGGCCTTTGTGTTCCTGCGTGTCTCTCTCTGTCCAGAATTGGCGTTTTTACTGTTCTGGGAAATTGGGAAGATTAGTTCTTGATGTGGGTTCTGGTTCGTTAGAGGCGACGCGGGTGCTCTTAAAGCTCTTTTCTTTTTGTTTGGAGTAGATTTTTTTTGCTTAGTAATTGCTTGGTGAACCGTTGATTGCGATTGGCAGGGTGGCTCAGTGTTCTGGCAGGTTATGTTAAAGTCTTGTTTTGGCAACATGGCCGGAGGGACAGCAGGAATGGTAGTGGAAATGGTTTATTCGGGGTTGGTGGTAAAGCTATGGAGATAGGATGCGAGTACTCGTTTTAGGATAGAGCTTTTGAAAGATTGAAACATGTCCTGTTACTTGCATACAATGGCTCTTTCTCGTACTTTGGTCGGCAGCTAGTGCCAGCTACTGGTTTGGTCCGGCGTGTACAACTTCTTTTTTCAAGAAAAAAACTTACGAGAGTAATGTTGCCTTCTCTGAGTGAATTGAGAAGATTTTTATATACCAGTTGAAAAGATTCTAATCACTGAATACTGTCTAATGTATCTTGTTGTTTTGATCATTTTAGTGTTCTCGGAGAGTGTTAAGATCACGAATTTAAGAAATAAAACTGTGGGAATGACGAATGGATCATAGGTAAGAGCGAGAGTCAAGGAAATGCTTTTTCCAAGAGTCAAACTATTACAAAGATCCCACCACAGAAACAATTTATTTATTTTGCTGGTTGATGAAACCATCTAGTCCTAGATATAAAGGATCAGTGTTGTTAAAAGCGCTAGGTGCCCTTAAGTCACTAGACACTCCCAAATGCCTAGGGCACTAGGCACTAGCTAGGTACTCACCCAGCCGGGGGATGCGCTTGCTCAAGCGATGGAGGCACTAAGTTGAATATTGGCGACAAATCCTTCACCAGACAAGTTATAAAATTTGTAAATGACTTTAAAAATTATCCTGAAATGAGATATCACGCAAGAAGTTTCACAAAAAAAAGAAAAACGCTTTTGAAACTTAAAATGGAAATGAATCTGATATCTATCAATTTAAAACTCAAACTCAGCAGGCAAAATCCAAACTTCTATGTTCTAAGATAGCCTAATTTTCACGAATATTAACCACCTCATCTACATCATTACCATCACCATCCATGCTCACATCCCCTTCATCACTAGATTTGCAACCATCAGCCTCCTCCTCTTCAGTTTATTCTGAATTAGCTTCGTTATCTTCGATTTTTGCTATTCTAGATCTTGAAACTTTATCACTTGCTTTTGATCTCGCTTGTTGTGTCATGTATGTCCCAAGTTCTTCAATCCGAGATTCTCTCTACATCTTGATAGAACATTCACTAAAAAGAGCAGTATGACCATTGTATCTGATGATGAATTGCATGCTTGCTTATGCATCATGATGAATTCAGTGAAATTGTAAAGTATCTTAATGTTTTCTGTTGATGATATTAATGCAATAGGCCTTAATATAGAATCCTTGTAGATTTATGGTTTTATTTTCACGCAATGTTCGTGTTTTGTCTCTTCTCCTCGCAACAAACATTATGACTTGTTTTTTGAGTTTTTCCATTCAGACATGTTTTGCTCCGTTAGAGACTCATAATATACATGTCGTTTTGTGCCCATGTTGCTTGTGTCGGGAATCTTCATCTACCATATTTGTGACTGCAGATTGATATTTTTTGTAGGTTTCTCAGCAATTTTCTGAGTGCATTTCATTACCTGATCGAGTTACTGTTAAAGTGCGAGTTATATCAAACTTGCCCAATGCTACTCTAGTTATGGTGGAGCCGCTTAGTGAGGATGATTGGGAAGTTTTGGAGCTAAACTCTGAGCATGCTGAGGCTGCTATGTTGAAGCAGGTACTTCTGTCAACGGTTTCTGAATCTGGATCATAGCTACTTTATCATCCTTGGCATAAGGATCTCTTTTTTCTGGAAGTCTTGTTGAATATTTTTCGCACTAAACATTTTTCGCATCGATGCTTTCTCTATCGGCAATTAAAAAAATTTGAGGTTCCTTAAGGCTTAGGGTCTGTTAGGCAACTTGCCAAATAGTAAAAATTTATGTTTTTTTGTTCCCAGAATCAGTTTGGGAGCAGAAATCCGTTTGTTAAATTTTTTGTGCCCTGGCACAATTATGCAAAAAATTGTTCTATTTGCAGTTTTGAAATAGAATCAAGAAGCAAAAAAAAAGTAGCTTCTTGATTCAGGAACAATTTTTCCATTTTTGATTCTTCTTGATTTTCTTCTTTTTTTTGGTTTGTTGTTCTTCGGCCTGCCGTCGGCCATCCGCTGGCCACCAGCCACAGGCCAGGGCCGGTGAGGGCGTTGCGGCCCTCGCCAATGGCCGGCGAGGGTCTCCCTCGCTGCTTGGGCAAGGGCGGCTCGCGGCCGCGCCCAGCCAAGGCGATGCCAACCTTGCCGTCACCACCTAGGTCCGTTGCCTGGGTGGCGACGGCGAGGGCAATGACGCCCTCACCGGCCCTAGCTTGTTGCCGGTCGCTGGCGCCGGCGACCAGCCATGGCCAAGGAAGGGAAGGGAAAGAAAGAAAAAAAAAGAAGAAAGAAATATTAAAAAATACAAAAAAATTATAAAAATATTATTAATAAAATGAAATTTTGTGTAGTTACCAAACGCATTTATGTTCTTTTTCTATTCTAAGAATAGAAATTTTGGGCAGTTACCAAAGTCTTCAAATGCTTAGAAATTGTTTTCGAGCACAGAATAAAAAAGAATAATTTCTGAGTAAAATCTGTTTCCGGGCACAGAATGGTTGCCATGCATAGCCTTGATCTCAGACTCTAAAAGAAAGTTATAAGTCATCTTAGCTTGCTTATCGTTTTTTAAGTCACTCTGAACTTGCTTAGGAAGGAGGTGTAGGTGGGGGGATCAGTCTATCAACGCAGAAAGCTTTAGGGGATAATTGATGAATTACGGCTAGCTCTTTGGCTTGCTTTTCTTTCTCTCAAATCAAAGCTCTGAAGGCAGGTCATTTCAGTAATGATGTATTTTGAATTAGTTTGTGCATTATGTTGGTACTGTTCCAATGAAGTAACTGGTGTTACCTTAATATATCATTTACTCTTAGCTTCACTTTTGCTACAATTGCTATGTAGCATCCTTGTTTCAAGCAGCATCCAAGCAGTTTCTTACTATGTTACATGGTTCTCTTTTCCTTGCAGGTCCGGGTTCTTCATGAAACAATGAACTTCCCCTTGTGGTTGCATGGCCAAGCCGTCACATTTCGTGTTATCTCGACATACCCAGAGAAAGCTGTAGGTCAGACGAGATCTTCTGGAATTGTTTTGTCAACTTTACGGTAGTTGAGGCACTTTATCAAGCAATTGTTGCAGTCTTTGATGTTTAAGCTCCATGGAATCACCACCTTGCTTTTTTTTTTTCAAAATGATTAGAGATTCATTTGTTTGCTGTATAGCTGCACCTTTTTGGGCTGATTACTCAAACTTAAACGTGATGAAGATGAAGTGTTAGCTTTTGTGGTATGATTTTAAGATTCAATATGTGTATTCACTAAAGTGATTATCTTCAATGTTGCCTTGTGTGCTATTTCTTACAACAATTCAGAGCAAGTTCTTATGGTACAAACTGCATGTAATATGTGGTCTATTTCATCATTCCCCAATAATGTGGAATATGATGCACCGTCATTCCTGATAGGTTAGGCAATGTACAAATTTGTTGTACAGATGTGTAACCTGTTTTTGTAAGCGTGTTTGTACTAACATGACTGACGTGACAATTTTTCTCAGTCCAACTTGTGCCGGGGACTGAAGTTGCCGTTGCCCCTAAGAGACGCAGGAAAAATCTGCAGAGAAATGAAGATCACTCCACGCAGTCTCCCAACAGGAAGCAACAACCACAAAGGGCATTACTGCGAATTCAAGAACCAGATGAGAGATTGATACACAAGAATAAAGTCAATGGTGTTGAGCTAGGAATAGTTCTCACAGCTATTGCTTATATTCACCCAGAAACTGCTAGGAGCTTTGGCTTTGATCCTCTTAGTACAGTTATTATTACACCCTTTTCAGCAAAGGAGAGCAGCAAGAATCCTACAAACAATTCCTTCCGGCAGAAAATCAATTTGAATGGAAAGGAAGGGAGCAGAGGAATCGAGAAGAATGAAGTACGTAATGCAGTAGTTTGCCTTTTGATTTCTGAATCTGTGGCCAAAGGACATATTATGATTTCGCAGTCTCTTTGCATGTATCTTGGAGTTGGCCTTCATTCGTGTACGTAAGTTTCCTAGATCTCGAATCAATGTAATGACTCCATTTGTTTTGATTTTGGCATAATGTGACTGCAGTAACATTTTGCTTGCATGCCTATGAAAATCACGTGTTATTTCCAGGGTCGGTATAGGTGTTAGCGCACAAATGCTTGTTTGATTTTTATTGTCATGCAGTATTTCATGTTATTTTAATGCTCTAGCAACTTCTTATTTTTTTCTTAATTGTTCTGTTTTTGTTGGTGATAGTTTAACCAATTAAGGTCAAGTTATTTTGAGTTTATTAAGTAATTTTTTATATCAGTGAAGTAATCTCTCCAGTGGAAGATTTATTCACGGAGAATTGCGTTTCTAGTTTCTCCCGTAAAGGTAGCTGGTAGTTGCATCTTCGAACTTAAACTTTCAATTTTCTTATTCCCTGAAATTCTGAGTTGCAATGTCTCTCTGTTTAGTCTACCAGTTAAGATAAATGGGTTCCAGTTTAAGGCCTTTCAACGGAGGAAATAACCTCATTTATTTTGGCATGGGAGAGGTTCTTACTATGTAAAAGATGCAAAATTCCTTTCAGCTCATTACACTATTTGATTGTTTTAAATCCCAAAGTGGTCACTTTCTACATGTACATTGGATAATTGAGTTTTGAGTGCTTATATATGATTAACTATAAAATCTTCTCCTGGGAACTTTTTAGAGACCATTATTTCGTTGCAAGTTCATAATTACACTGTGGTATCATTGCAAACTGCTGTTTTAAGTTATCTGCTTGTTTGCGTAAACAACTAAACTTACTTAGTCAATAAACAGTTAGGGGTGAATTAGAAAAAATGACTTTTTAAGTCTCTAGTCCGAGGACCAAAAGACATAAGAAGCACTGCTTTTATTGCTGAAGGATGATGCTGCAAGTACCTGATAACTGTTAAATTTGATGCACTGAATATTTGATGAACTAAGTGGTACATTCGACCAAAAAAAAAAAAAAAAAATAAGTGGTACATTACAAACTTTATGTGTTCATTACATATATTATTTCTAGGATCGGTGTCACAACAACTTCCCATGCTTTACCTGTGCATAATGAGTTAACCCGCTTATCAATTTGAAAGCTCTTTTGTATTCTAATTTTCTTTTAGTGTCAACCAAGATATGTCTTGGTATTGTATTTTCTGTTGGCAATGCGGAAATAAAACCTGATATTGTATACGGCTGTGCATACATGTATCCTTTCATCCTAGTCTCTGAAAACCTGTCATCTTTAACTTTTGTTGGCTGGCTACTCAGCAAGTTTTTTATTTTGTATAATTTGGTTTTGTACTTGTAATATCTCAATTGAGTTTGCTAATGTGTATTTTCCTTTAGTTGACTTCTTTCATGTAGATGAAGAACAAGCATAGAATATTAAGCCATGAAATATTTTCCCTCTTGTTTGTAGGGGTTCACGTGAAGAGTTCCTTTACAATTTTGAACAAGAACATTTCGTCGATGTTGGTCTCTCCTGCCCATTTCAAGTTGCTAGGGAAGGAAAAAACTCCCGAGAAAAATGGGGAGGGAGAGCTTAATCTGCACAGATACAAAAGCAAGAAAAAGATGCATCTGGATGTGCACACAGGCTTTTTTTATGGATGCTGAAGACTGGTCTTCTCATAATAAAGTTGTTGATGCACTGTCTTGCGCTTTCTGAAAACAAGGACGATGAGAATTCTTATGGCTCTGGGTTGCCGTGTCTTCTTAAATACTGGCTTTTGGCACATCTTGATGCTATTGCTTCTACTTCTCAGAAGGAAGTTCCTTCATTGTTTTTGGGGAATCAGACTTTGCTTCATTTTGTTGTAAAAATTGGCATGTTTGGATCTCCAGGAAAGGAGAAGTTATTAAACAATTTATTGGCTAACAGATCTAAATTGGAAGAACAGAGGGCTTCAATATTATTCTCACTGACTATATCTGGTGGGTTAACCCAACATGAGAAGTTCAGTGCATACGAGCTAGCATTAAATGAAGGGAAGGATAAGCTCAATGAAGAAATGAAGTTCTTGGGCCAAAAGTTGGGTTGGGGTGACCCAACTTCTCTTTATTATATCAAAGATACAAATTACGAGGAGGACTTCGATGCAGATTTATCTTCATTGAGCTGGATTCGGACAGCTGCTTCTGATGTTGTCAACCGTAGGTACTTCCTCTTAGAAATTAGAGCTGTAGGCATCTACTTTTTAGTTGTTATTGCAACTATTGTATCACTGTAGTGATTATATTTGAGCACATAACCCTGCTCTGCGAGAGAGATAGAGAGGAGCATGTATACATACGCTATACCCCTACTGGCTTGAATTCCTTTCCTAAAGCACCAAATATTCATACTGACTAGAAAACAGAAACCTTAATCATCTGTCAGACACAGCACCTTTTCTAGCTGACGTATAAAGATATCTGGACTAGGACTAAGGACTAGATTGCTTTTGGACAGAAAAGAAAGAGAAGAGTGTTATGACATTTGATTTTTGAATTGGGTTTGCCTAAACTGCAACTGATACAGAAAAAAGTTTTCCTCCTGATGTAATCTATGTGTCAGATCCTGTGTTTGGGATTTGATGGCATAGGGACCTCCTCTGAGTTAAAAATCTCACAGCATCTAGTTCAGATTGTTTGTTAGAAAGGAATGAACTCAGCTATTGACTTCATCCCTTCACCACAACAAGCAGTTAGAGGTTGAAACCCCAAGCACTAGTTTAGGTATTCTAGCATAAAATGGATCTTAAAAATTTGTTTGGAAGAGGCCTCATTTAGGAGGTAAATTCAATTTCAGACTTGAGGTCAATCTGTTCAGTTGATAACAGGATCTGGCTTTTACTTATGTTCAGAATAGCAAATTATATATTCATCAAGGGAACTCTTGTGCTACGTGGATTTTGTATTGCTAAATATATATGGATCCAGATTGATCATCACCTACATGCAGAAGCTGAGATTCAAAGATGTTGCAAGGATTCTTTCTTTGTGTTTTGACTTAATTAATTTGCTGGAAATTCCAAAGTCTTGAATGCTACTTTCATGTTGTGCATTTTACTTCAATTTTGTATAGCTCAACTTTATTTCTTCTCTAAATAGCAAGGCTCTAAAACCTTCTTGCATGCTGCCTTTTATTTTTATTAAGAGGTTGCTATTTGTGCATTGTGGTGTAAGTTCACCTTGGGCAATAATCAATTTGAACCCATTCTGCCAATATACTTGTTGTGCGGGAAACTGGGAGGACGTAATCACTTTCTTGACAGATTTATGCTGCTGTTTTATGGTGGTGTTCTCTGATTTTGGCGTATGGTGGCCATCCTCCCTTATACTTTTGATACTTACCTGAAGGAAAACAGAGAAGGACAAATGTAATTACCTTTTGACAGATCCCATCATGATTATAGTTCTATAATGCAGGGTTGATGGTTTTGCTCTCTTCAGCTTCTGGGATGTGGTTTAGCAAGTATGATCTTCCTCTGCCTGGACATGTCCTAATACATGGCCCTCCTGTGAGTACATCTGTAAACTTTGAAATTTTAACAGTTTGGGATCAGCTTTTTTTAGCAATGTTGACTACACTAACACAAGATTAATCATTATTGGGTGTGGATGAGAGTATTGTGTGATTGCAGCATGTGCCCATCTTCTGTACTCTATGTTCCACAATCTTGTTTGTGCTTTTGGGTCCACTGTCTGTAATGTAGAAACCATTCTAATGTTTTCTTTTTTCAACTCTAGCCTTCAGAGGTCTCTGAAATTGTGCTTTATGTTCGTTTCCCTTCAATCTACCCAGTTTAAGTTCATGACGTTCCATGGTCAAAGCACAGTCCTGAAAGTACAAAGTTGGTGATTATGGCAATTCTGAAAGTAAAAAGTCAATGATTATGGCATCTTAGTATGCTTAAGAGATGACTGAGCAACAATAAGCCAGTGACAAAGGAAACACTGTTCTTGAGATCTTACAGTAGTGGATGGGTGCCCATATCTATTGCATCAGACAAAGTATGCTCGTAGAATTGATGTAACAGGCAATTTACGATCAGGAACTCTGACTCCTTATTGAAGTGTATTTCTTCTATTTCTTGATTTCATCTGACTAGAACATTGTCAAGCATAATATGTACTCCAAAACATCTTAATCGCTTATAGCGTCTCTTTGCCAAACATTTTATGGCTTGAGTGCATCATGCTGTTGAATGTTAGTGGAATTTTGGTCTTAGTGCCACACAAGTCCATGAATCATTTGTAGCATATGCTATCTTCAACAGTAGGTTCTTCAGATGACAAATGGGACCTTTTAACTGGGGATGGTTGTTTCCATGTACTACTTGGGTTGCTTGCTCTTTTACACCATGCCTAAGTAATTGTTGAGGTCGCTTGCTCATTTATACTTCTCACTCGGTCTTACCTGTGGAATTTTGTCTTGACAATATATTCTCTGCTGACATAGTTCAATTTGACCTTGTTTAATTAGATAAGTAGAAGTAAATGCCTGCAAAAGTTGGTACGTGAATTATGTAATATCGGTCAACTAGTTTGGACTTTGATCTTGACCCTTTTCTTTTAAAATGTATTGTGCTGTAGGCCTAATGTATTTAACATTTTCGTTGGAGCATTGTATCTTGTAATTTACTTGATAATAGTTGTCATGACTATCTTTTATTAGGGGTCTGGGAAGACGCTATTGGCAGGTGCTGTTGCAAAGAACTTGAAGTATCAGCCTGACTTTTTTGCTCACATGTATGAAAACTAATTCATATTATTTTTCTTCTTGTGGGATCACTTCTCTGGTTTTGTAGTTTTGACTAAGCCAGAATAATTTGAGTTTACTACCTGCAGATCTAAGCCCAGCCTTTTGTTTGCTATGCAGAGTTTTTATTCATTGTTCTCGGTTTGCCCTAGAAAAGGGTTCCCTCATCCGTCAGAAACTCTCTGGATACATAACCAATGCTTTAGATCATGCACCTTCACTTGTGGTCTTTGATGATCTCGATAGCATCATTTCTTCCTCTTCTGACTCAGAAGGGCCAGTATCGTCGACTTCTGCTATGGAGCTTACAGAATTTCTCATAGACATTGTGGATGATTATGCGGTAAGCTAGTTTCCTCAAATTGCTAAGTGAACATTTAGAAGATGTTTTCAGCGTATGCATTGCCCTTATTTGAAGTATTTACAAGAGGTATATGCAATATTCTTCCATCTTTCATATGTTAATACTCCAATATGCTGGGATATACTGTCTTCTTTGCTTATTTAAGAGGATGAGAGAAAGGAGTAGCTAATGCTGATTGTAAGGAGACTATATAAATCGCAAATGAAGTTCCCATCCCAGTGGTAGTTGGTCAAGTTGCAAACTGTTTAAGTTGTCATATCATATTTTCCTATATGTTGTTTGTGTCACAATGGAATTTTGGCAGCTTAAAGGCTATTAGTTTGCTAAAGTGAGTAGAGAGAAAGGTCAGTGCTGAGAAAGCAAAGACCGTTATTACTTATCTGTAACAAAAAGGTATTTCATTTTATTGCTACTTTTCAAGAGCAAGGCATGAGGACTCTCTAGCGTGCAGGACTGCATTATCTGATGCTTGCATGTGTGAGAGCTCATTTGCTTTTAGTGAAAATTAGATTCATGGAGGGGAGGTTGGTGAGATCCTTTATCTGAGACAAGGAGTGGAAACGTAGCAACAAGGATGACTTTTGGCTAAGCTTTGAGTTCAGGGGAAAGTGAACGACTGAGCCATGTTCCTAAAACCCCAATTCGAGTCTTCTTTCTCTGGAAAAAAAACTAATCACACGTTTTTAACCATTTACTTTGATTTTGGATATGGAGAATCAAATTTTTTGAGGCATTTCCTGCTCAATAGTTAACTAGCAAGTAGGAAAATGACGGAAAGAGAGTACTGGTATTTTATAGTACATTGTTTGGATATATTATCACAATTCATCTCTCATTTGAAAATGTCATTCAGGAAAAAAGGACGAGCTCATGTCGAATTGGACCCATTGCTTTCCTTGCGACGGTGAGAACTCTAGATAAAATACCACAGGCCTTGAGTTCCTCAGGTATGCCTTGTGTTTGCTGGAGTTTTCTTTATCTCTAAAGAAGACGTTTCCTGTTGTATGCTTTCCTTCATTTTTGTTTTGTTCCTTTTCGGTACTCTCACTGCAGATTATAAATTTTATCACTGCTAGGGAGGTTTGACTTCCATGTGCAACTGCCTGCTCCTGCTGCCACGGAACGTGAAGCTATATTGAAACATGAAATGCAGAAGCGTTCTTTAGATTGCGCTGATGAAATCTTACATGAAGTGGCATCCAAATGTGATGGTTATGATGCCTATGATTTGGTATGGTGACTTTGACCTGGACAATGTACCTTCTCTTCTTTTTCTTATTATCCTCTCTCTCTCTCTCTCTCTCTCTCTCTCTCTCTCTCTCTCTCAACTAAATTTTTTGCTCAGTAGAATCTGAGTCCAAAGTAAGATGCTCAAGGAGTATAAATGGCTCTGGAGATATGCTGTGTCCATGATTGGTGTACAAAAGATGAGTGACAGTTTTCTTAATATCATTATAGGAGAAACACACGCTTAAATCCTCTTCTTTAAAATTCTGAGAGAAATGATGTCAACTGGAATTCTATATGTTTAATGAGACTTTGTCAAAGTTGTGCTGGAAAATGTAGTATATTAAGGCTAGTCCTTGAGCAGATGATGTTACGAATAGATAAACTTTGAATAAGAAAATGGCCTTTCAGATTTGTACCTTTTTTTGTCTTTGAGTTATATCATTGTCGTGAACTCGATGTTATGCGTGCTTTCAATTTTATCAGTGTCTTTTCAGTCTGGTATTTTAGTTGTCTTCTACATTTGATTTACCTGAGAAATAAATGGAAGCAAAATCTTTTATTGACTTCATTCAGGAAATATTAGTTGATCGAGCTATTCATGCTGCTGTTGGCCGTTTTATGCCTTATTCACTGTCTTTGAAGAGGCCTGAGAAGACGAGTCTTCTCAGAGATGATTTTTTGAGAGCACTGCATGGCTTCCTTCCAGTTGCTATGCGTGATATCACAAAAACTGCTCCTGAAGGTGGTCGTTCTGGATGGGATGATGTTGGTGGACTCAGTGATATCAAGAATGCCATTAAGGAGGTAAAATGTTTTCTTGCCTTTTTGTTAGATGAACAAGCTTACTGACCCTTTCGTAAATTCCCTATTTTTTTGCAATAAATCTTTTTACATTTGTGTACTTAGATGGAAACTAGCCAAAAAATTGGCTACTCTGTGTGCTGAAGTTTGTGACTTAAATATTCGTTTTTTTCTCTTTTTTATTTTTTATTTTTGCATCTCAATACACACATTGGTCCCCTTCAGGTTTCTTCAAGGATATCAAGAAAATGCAAAGTCAAGTGTCTTATTGTCTTAAGTCTCTTCCTGTGTTAATGGAAAACACATTACCTATATGTTGGGCTTCAGATGGTACCTGACGCCTATACCATGAACTTTCATAAAACGATAGTTGTAGAAGTGGATCACTAATTTGAGCAGTATATAAACAAGCTAAGCTAGTTTACAGTAAAATTTCCCTTTCCAAGTAGCTAGCATCTGATAGTAGCTACCAATTATCTGACAAATACAGCCTTCTGTTCATTTTCGTGCATATCTCAAGTTGCACTTAGGTCGTGACACTTGCCTTCACCTGTTTGATATCCTCATGAAGGCTCATCGATGAATGTATTGCTGTCTGCTTGTAATCTCGCTATTGGCCATCATCACTGATGAGAATCTACTATACTCCTAAACGAAATTATGTTTCTGTTGGAGGAGTCAACAATAATGTCAACTTTTACTATTGTAGGACGATATAGGTGGTGGTTCATCGTTTCGTGTGCTAGATTCATGCTTCCAGCTTGGAGTATTAACATCGGTGCCCCTGGAGCTTACTAGATACTTTTTAGTAATTGAGTGAATAATGTATTCTGCTAGTTTTGATATGGTCTTTAAATTGTTGCCTTAAGGTTCAGTTCTTATTTCCTTTCCAAACCCACTAGCTTCTGTATCATTTCCCATGATTCCCTTTAATTTTTATTCTCACTGTTTAGTAAATTTAGGAATTTAATGAAGAACAGATCTTTTTAAGTCAATGTTGCCATATTAAACCCACACGATTCTCAATGAACATGATCTATTTGTTTCTTGATGTGCTTTTACATAATTACTGAGCAACAGTCCTTATTTACTCTGGACTATGAAGAGACCGGTTGTTCTGGAAAACAAACTCTTTGCTGATAATGTCATTAATGTTAACTTGTTATATAAACCTATTTTATCTTCTTGTTTATCATTCTTACATGTGCTGATGAAATGTTTTTGAATGCCTCCTTGTCTCTATACTTGGTGAAATATCAGATGATCGAATTGCCTTCAAAATTCCCAAAAGTGTTTTCACAAGCTCCTCTAAGGCTACGGTCAAACGTTCTTTTATATGGACCTCCAGGCTGCGGCAAGACACACATTGTTGGTGCTGTAGCAGCAGCTTGTTCTCTTCGATTCATATCAGTGAAAGGGCCTGAGCTGTTGAATAAGTACATTGGTGCTTCTGAGCAAGCTGTAAGTGGCTTCTTATCAACTATAATGATGTTGATTGTGTTCCATCTTGTGCAATCGTGTCTTAAAACCTTTATATTTCCAGACATTTCACAATATTGTGCTTTCTTCTGTTACTTTTGTATGCATTTAATAGAGGGCCCTTAATGTATGCGAGCAGTCAAAATAGGATAAACTAAAAAGCAGCAATGAGGATCCTGCCACTGCAACCAAGGTGTTGTAACTATGTCGTTGCCAACAACAGCAATCAGGATCCTCCAATACCTACTGAAGTGGCCAAGTCAAAACGATTGATGATGCGGGAGGATCTCTATGACCATTTGATTGAGAGAAAGATTACGATATAAAATATTTGAAGCTTTTTTACTAGGAATTTGAAATCGGCAATTAAATTTGTACTGGATTTTACATTCTGCACATGGATTGCATTGATTCTTTCAGCAAACTGGAGAAGTTTTGAATATTCGAGACTTACGGCTATTAGAAAATTACAGGTTCGGGATATATTCTCGAAGGCAGCAGCTGCAGCACCTTGCCTTCTCTTTTTCGATGAATTTGATTCCATTGCTCCAAAGAGGGGGCATGATAATACGGGGGTTACTGACCGTGTCGTCAATCAAGTTAGTTTCTTGCATTCAATAGCACTTATAAGGTGGTCATGTGAAATCTATGTAATTGTTTGACTTACTAATGTTATGTAATTCCTTGCTGCAGTTTTTGACTGAATTAGATGGTGTTGAAGTTTTAACTGGAGTGTTTGTTTTCGCGGCAACAAGGTAATAATTTTGTTGGACATGGTAACAAAAAGTGCTTACTTCCAATAGCACACTAACTATAAGCTGCTAGTAGAAATTGCACTTCTGTTATGAATGTTTTAACAAACAATTTATAGGAAACAGTTAGTATGGAGACTTTGTAATAATCCTTCAAGGCAGACTATAAACTGCTACATATGACTTTTCATTGATTTAAAATTGTTTAAACCTCAGATACATGGTGTTGGGTAAACTACATATGTATCAGAGAAGGTAACAAAAGTTTGGATTGCGTGAATTACTTTTCATTTGCTGAAGTAGCTTACAATAAGTGTATTAAGCTGGTCTTGAGCCTCTACAACAGCATCGATTGATGTTGATTGTTAGGGGTGAGTGGTTTCAGGTTTCGTACAAGTTCCACCTGAAACCTACCCATGGGAATAGGTTCTTAATTTTTTGGAATCTGGAACCTACCCTGTCACAAGTTCCAGGGTCGGTTTTAGGGTCTATCTAGGTTCCACCTATATTATTAATTAAACAATTGCAGTGAATCATCACTTTTGATGACCACCACTTTCTACTACGATCTACTGACTACAACTTATTTTAGAGACACGAATAATATAAAACATTAACAAGTTATAAAATGAAAGCTCAAACTAGTGATTCCAGATTATACACTCATTATTAATTGCCATGGAATAACGCAGGATCACGCAAAAACTTAGATCAAGAAAAAATACAGAAAACTTGTCGAAGGGTTTTAGGTTCTAGGCTTTTGAAATTTGAAACCTACCCTACATACCTTGGAACCTGAAATCTACAGGTTTCCACTGATCAGGTTTCCAAGTTCCAGATTCTACCTTGGAATCATGCTCACCCTTATGATCGTTTCAGTCTTGTGACATTGAGCATAGTGCAATTTCTCATTTATATCATGACATCTTTGCTGCATGAGGTGCTCTTTTGTTTTCCTCAGGGGTCATGGGTTCATCTATAACCTAATAATTCTAATTCACTTGTCTACATCGTAATCCTTTTCCTTTATTTTATATTTGTCTAGTTATGTGCTTTTAGGCTAATGAAGTTGCATTTTATGTGAAGCAGTAGACCGGACTTACTTGATGCTGCGCTTCTGAGACCTGGCAGGCTCGATCGACTTCTGTTTTGTGATTTTCCTTCTATACAGGAGAGGCTGGATGTTCTTAAAGTTCTATCGAGGAAGGTAGAAACTTTGTTTCCATCCATCTGCTAATGCTTACTTTTAGCAATTCGTCTTTGACATGGTCTAAAAAAGGTTGTACCTATTGAAATTTATGGGATTACTTGTTAAAGAACTATATATCCGCAATCCTACTTTTGCGAGGAAGATGCATTGGTAAGATTACATATGAACAGAGAATTGTTTAAAAACACACAAAAGAAAGAGTTAGAAACAGAGTTAATCTGAGCGGCTGAGATCCTGCTTAGAACTTACAGCATCAGACAGAGTGCATTTGGTGCAACTCGTTAAGTTATAAGTTAAAATCCCTTCTCCCATGACTTCCCTAAAAGTCATTTTGCGCCAAATCACCCTAGGCATTGTAAAATAGAGGCAAACCTAGTAAAAAGCGTTGCGGGTTGGATGTACAACCTGCTCAGGTGAGGCTCAGGTAAGTTCGGATGTCCAATAGTAAATCACTTTCAACCTTGGACCTTGAGGCTCAGGTGAGGCTCAGGTTGATATAACACCTACTGACGTTGCTGTGATAAAAGTAAAAAGGGCCTGTTCAGCTGATCCATGAAACAGGACTAAGACTTACCTTTGGTTATCATTTAGTATAATCTCTCTAAACATTGTCATTCTCTCCTTTTGTTTTCTTTTCAGTAATTAGGAAGATATTGGGTGGATTCACTTCATTATATTACTTCAGTTCCGTTTAATCAGGTAGTAAAAATAGCAACCATTGGGCAACGCTTAAGTTTTCCTAAGTGTCTGCTTTAATGCCCTTGTGCAGCTCCCCTTGGCCAGCAATGTGGACTTAGATGCCATAGCTCATATGACAGAAGGATTCAGTGGAGCTGATCTTCAAGCTCTGCTTTCCGATGCACAGCTTCAAGCTGTTCATGATCTTCTCGACAGAGGGGAGGTCAATGAGCATGGGAAAAAGCCAATTATAACCGACTCTCTTCTGAAGTCCGTTGCTTCAAAGGCGAGGCCGTCAGTCTCAGATGCTGAGAAGAGAAGACTGTATAGCATCTACAGCGAATTTCTCGATGCAAAAAGATCTACTGCTGCTCAGGTCTCTCTCTCTCTCTCACACACACACACACACACACACACACACACACACACACACACACACGCTTCCCCACATTAATCCATTGAGAACTTATTCATTGCAGTCAAGAGATGCGAAAGGAAAGAGGGCAACTCTAGCATGATGAGCGGACTGGAATCATTTCCACGGCGTCTTGTCCCTTTTTTGACACATCTATATATTCTTTTCGTTATTGAATTTTAACATCTATCCCCAAAACTAGAATTGTGCATCCCCAATCAGGAAATTCAACTGGGGATTCTGATAGTTGCTAATTATGCATCTGTTGTAGTTAATCCTTGCAATAGTATCATTCTCGTAGTGTGTATGCGACGTATATAGGATGTTCATCTTCAGGAATAAATCAATAAAATAGCAGGCTCACAGGTTGGTTTTTCAATTCAATTCTCAAACTTCAAACAGCTTGTGGTGCAATCCCTTTGCATTCGGAATCGAAGAATGGGGATGAAAAAGATTGCCTCTTGGCAGCAGCTGCCATTTCCACAGCTTCTTTGGCTTTGAGCACCGCATTCAATGTTAGGAGACAATCTTAACAAAAATCAACTGTAGCTGTGGAACCCCATCTTTTAAAACCTTTCATCTCTGATTATAATTAACTTCTTCCTGTGCGCAAATGTTGTTCATTTGAGAAACTAGGAAGCCTAACAGACTCAAGATCCGGCATTGGTGAGGGACATGGAAAATTATGAGCCTGAGTAATGCTAGCCTGGTAGAACAATCTCTCTGGCTGTTCAATGGCACGGTCGACCGTCTATTTTCTGGAATCTATATATCATGGAAATTCTTATGAAATGTGTGCACTATTCCAATCACTTATATTGTTAACTGCATAGAAGGGTCAGACGAAGTGTGCTCTGATAATTCTTGGTGCCACTCGTCAATATCGTCACGGCAAGTCTTTCTAGGAGTCTTCCTTTCCTTGTTCTTGGCTTGGAAGAGTCTTTCTGGAAGTGTTGTCTAGTCGGAGTAATTCAAATAAATTGGGAACGTGTCAAGGCACGGTGACTGGCTCAAGAACTTAAGGCATTGTGGTGTGGAGAGTCCACTTTGTTCTGGCTTGTGAATAAATTGAATTGATCTTTTACAATTGGGAAAGTAGTCCATTTCTCTCCACTGGTCAACATAAGTAGTGTAGATTTCACTGGTTGTCAAGGTACTGAAGAAATTGAATCAAGGAGATCATCACTTGGCCATTTGATGACTATTATTTCTGTCAACCGCTGAAAGTAATGTCGGTCATAGCTAAAACCGTAAGCCTATTAACAACTTAGTGAGATCCAATTTGACACAGAGCTTACCCTGTCATGAGCTGACTGGATAGGATACCAAACATCAAACACCATTCTTAGCTTTTAAAATCCACCGTTAGCATCTCCACTTTTGTGATTCCATCTCAAGCTGCATCACAAAGGATTATGATTTTCATGTCATCTACGGAGTTGTCATTCTCTTTTGATTTTTGCCTCTCCGACCATTCCAAAGCCACTTACCGTGAAATTCCCACCAACCCAAAACCCCTAACCTGATGCACCCATAACTTAGCATCTCTCCTCTCGGTGCAACCGATACTCATCAAGGCGTCTCCACCCTGCTATGGGATCACCACCCGAGTCAAGCCACTACCTCATCACCCTCGACGACGCACATCTCCCCCTTCCGCCGTGTCGTGTCTGGCCCAAGTCTCTCTCTCTCTCTCTCATTGCCTAGCATTGATCTTGAATTCTCGATGGCTCCTTCATGTCTGCCGAACTGCCGCCTCATCACCCACATCCTTTGTTCAGCATTGAGCTCAGTGACTTCTCCACGGCCATCAAGATTTGAGCTTTGATGTCAAGCTCAGTGACTAAGGAGGTGCCATCACCTCCAGGGCCGAGTCTCGTAAAATCACATGAAGGGCACAGTCATGGTGTTTCCATACATAGCAAACACGGACAAACGATCCATCAAAAACGAAAATACGCAATCGATTGGAAAAAGATCTCCAGGGCCAAGTCTGGTAAAATCACATGAAGTGCACGGTCATGGTGTCTCCATACATAGCAAACATGGAAAAACGATCCATCAAAAAGGAAAATACGTGAACAATTGGAAAAAGATCTTTAATCCATTTGCAATACGGCAAGACAGAGGAGGCGCAGCTCAACTGCGACCAGTGTAATTCAACATCCATGAATGAAGTAATTATACACTATGATTATTCACCATCTTCTTGTATAGATCGATCATGTACAACATCTATTGCCTAATAACCCTCAAGGGGTCAGATAAACAGAAAACTCCTGAACCGGATCAATTTCAAGAGCACATTAAAAGGACAATGCAAGAAACTTTGTCGAGAAAGATGTACAATGCCAGAAAAATGGACTCAAGGCTCAGTTGGACCAAAAATTGTTGTTGTTATCAGATTGAAATGGAAACGGCCTGAGCGATGTGGAAAACCCATCTACATTATCCTCCTGCGAAAACCCAATGGGTAATAGAATCTTCTGATTTAAGCATGGCAGAAGGCAAAATCACAGATGTCGTCAATGTTCCTCGCCAAAGACGATCGCCTTCCAGTTTGTCCACAACCTGACTCTATACAACTCTAGGCCAGAACGCTGAAGTAACTGGATTTGATAATCCTCTTCTCGAGCCTTTAATGATTTAAAGAATTCGGAATACCACATCTAGAGTTATTTGGTCACAAGCCACCCTGGCTTTATCAAGACATCCCTCTTGAAGTCACGTCCTGAGACAGAAGTCGACTCACCTTGACGTCGGAAACACTGCAGAAACATCCAACTTTTACCAATTAAAATGACAGAATTGTGTCAAGGTTTTTTGCTTTCTTAACCAAAATACAATTCTGTAAACGCCATATCGTATTAAATATAATATAATTTTGAAATTTGAGTGTATCTGCCACACATAAAACAATTAGTGGGAAAAGGTTCATGAATTAGAAAAGACCTCATCATCTTGGAATGATTGCAGTTTATCTCTCTCTTTATTTGATTGGGTAGATGTGCAACAAATGTATATCACTGACCTTGTAGCAGACAACTGTGTCATCTGGGTACATCGCAAAGAGTTTAGTCCCAAGACGAGCCTGACATGAATCACAGAGACTCTCATCATTGATCTGTACATTCCGTGATCGCTCCTCCAGTATCGCTAACCTTGCATCAAGGTCTACAGCACGGGATAAGTTGTGTACAATCTGTCATAAAATATCAAACAAAAGCACAAGGGTGAAACAGGTCTAAAATGGCAGCAATAATCAAATTGATTTCCATTTTCTGAGACAACCAATGAATGAAAAACAACAAATTGGGTTATAGAGATGCTTCGCACATTCATATTTATCTATCAATGGAAAATGTGCGTTTTCTAATAGATAATAAAGGATGTTACAAAGAGAGTTCTAGAACATCAGAGATGTACAAGGACAAACAGAAAGAAAAACAAACAAATATAAACCAATGGAGAAAGGGATATTTTGTTAGTAAAACATTAAGGCTCTTTCAGTTTGAATCATAGAACTATGACCAAATATAGATGCTCAATCAACATGAATCGAAACTGAAAAAAAAAACCCAGCCGCAAATATACTGTTCTTGTGACATTCCTTATAACAGAGGATAATGCCATTGAAAACTTTCCAATATGTACTCCAAAGCTTCTCTTGTCAGCTCCTTATGTAGGGAAGGCCAACTCATAGCTTGATGCTCGAAGTAAAACTCAAAAAGTCGACAGATATTCTATTGTGACCCAATTTTCACACAACTTGGTAATTAACTGCTATATCTTGGCCTACGTATTGCATTATACTGGAAGCCACCTTTAAACTATTTAATCACAACAAGGACCAAATGTTTGGTGAAAAGTGAGTCTATTGGGAGCATATGATGGATGAAATGTGCAAGACGTACTCATGGTAGTGGGCAGAAAATAGTTATACCAATGAAAAGGACTTAACACGGAAGAGAAAATTATTTTAAAACCAAGAGAGGAAAATAACTGTAGGACCATTTTCATATGACAGAAAATTAATAGAGTTTAGCAATAAATTAAGGAAGTTGTTAACTATATTGAAGCATGTGAAAGATTAGTTCACCAGCAACTTACTCCAATGCAAGGTTAATCTAACAGAGCACATTTCATTACCTACATCAGCCAACTGAAGGAAATTGGCATTCTTAAAACTTACTTGTCCTTGACGATGATGATGCAGCCGGGCCCTCAACATTCTTAAGATTGTATCTGAGGCCAGTTGAAGAGGCATTTCTGGAGATAATGTCTGCAACATATAAAATAATAATGTTCAGTTCAGGCAATTAATCCAACCAGAAACAAAAGATGTATTCAATCCAAGTGAGGATGCACAGAAGTATCTTGATATACTACTTGGAGAAGTGTCTAGATCTCAGCAAAAATGACCAGATCTAAAACCAAATCTAAAATAATTTACCATACTTTAATTATCAATTAGGTGTAAAATATTTCTGCAATGTCCATGACAATTATTTATTGTTACGATGTAGCAAGAACTGTACCCAACACACATCCATGCAACATCTCCGGGCCTTTATATCCCTAAAATACACATTCGAAGTACTTCAAACATGTCGTGCAGCAAGATAAAACCACATAAAAGGAAAACATCAGTGTTACTCCTAATTTAACCTTCCCAAAGTTACTAATCCAAAAATATGTTGACTCAAAAACTCCACATAGAATCAATGAGGACCAGTGTTTTCAAATTTGGACCAGAGCAAGAACCATTGAGGAGTCCAGTTCACGTGCCTACCCGGTTTAACTGGTTGAACTGCTAGGTCAGAATTTGATAACTTCATGTAATGCAAGGGTTATAAAAAAGTTATTGGTGGATCAGAACAAGAACTTCACCCTAGCCCACTTAATACATGCATGGAAGTGAAGACATAACGTCCAGAGCTCTCGGCTATGCCCAGTTGAGGTCTTTTTGCTTTCCAGGTTTGTTTGGAAGTTCAAATGAGGAAAAAAAATGACATCAGAAAGTGACAGAGATTTAAATGAGTGGTGTGGAGCCACTTCTGTGAGATTGCTGGGCTGATCCACACTCATGACAGAGAATTTTTTATTTTTTAATTTCATAATTTATGAGCCACTTGAACCAGGTCGATTGGGTTACCAGTTTACCTGTTGAACTGTGGTCAAACCTGATTCATTTCTGGTTTTCACCATGATGGCTAACCCAAAGGAACTCAGCTTTGATGTCCAGTTCAACTAGTTGAAACTTGGCAGTCCGGTTTGAAAACACAGATAAGGTCGGTGTATTTGATGATAATGTTACATGTAACCTCCTACACTAGGGCTTTACAGTGGTTCTTTTTCCAAGAATCCTTATACACAAATCAGCATTTTGAACCTACATTAATTATTAAATTTCAGCTAACTGTCATTAGTGAGGGTTTCATCACACTAAGCATGGCATAAACAATACCACAACAAATAAATTTTGAAGGAAATCAATGTAAAATAAGCAATGTGAGACAATATAGAAAACAAGGGAGGGGTCCATACCTCAAGTACTTGTAGAGGATCAAGAGATTCACCATGGTTGTGGAGAAGCCGAACAGCTGCCTTAAACATAGGCTCCTTACCGTCATGTGGATCCAGATACATATCAAGTAACCTGAATTAAATCATATTAAAGTGAGAAATGCAGAGTATATTTTTCATAATCATAACTGTACATTCTTCTTCCAGAATCCAAAGAAAAGTAGCAAAAGAATAGAACCTACTGCATATAGGCATCTGGTCTGCCAATCTCTGCACAATATTGTTCAGCAGCTTCACTGTCCTCAAGCTTCCTGAGCCCTCGTACATACAACAACTAATTAGTAAACAATCATCTTAAATGGATGCACACAAAAGCAACACACTGCGCATGCGCGCGTGCGTGCACTCAGAGGATGCATGCAGAATTAATTTTACTAATTTTGTTGTTCATGTCATCCTAAAGCTTCATAGATCAATCAACCATGCAAATCTTTCATTGTAAATGAAGTCTAATTACTACACCATCATTGGCATTACAAGAGCGAAACACAAAGAACTCAAACTAATTCTTTTCATGATAAGCATAATTGAAAGAAAGTTCCGCCGCCTTTATATGACCCGACAAATCATTCAGTAAATATAGCCTAAACCACATATGCTAATGTACAAAGTGATGATCCAAAGTGGTTGTTGGTGCAATAGAATCTCCCACATTCAAGAGGCACCACGAAGTTACCAAAACTGGTATTAAAACTATGGCAATATGCCATAGTGGGATTGAGGGAGGGCCCAAGAAAAATTTACAAAGTGATAACCACATTATTCATAAAATATTGAAAATGTTATGGAACTTACAGGGCTAATATCTGTAGAACCAATGTCTCTTGTCCTAATTTTCTGTAAAGAATAGCCTGCCAAACAACACAATAGTATCAAAAGCCAGAAGCAACAAGTAAAAATACCCATCTTTCGTCTTAAAAAGCTAGAATACTCGTGCATCCATATAAAAATAAAAAAGAGAAAGAAAGGTTGTAACTGTTGTTATATCCCTAATGCAGAACACGATAAACAGTGGCATAGCCTCAAATTGAGGAAAGATCACACAAGAAAGTGAATGATGCTTCAAATCACCAGAAAGAGACGTGTCTGCGAACTCAAAAAGTAAAAGGTAAACAGAACTTTAAATGAATTGGAGGAAATATGAAGCCTTCAATTTGAGTTGCCGAATGCATGTCCTGCCATCATGGCCATGCCCTATAAGCAGTCAAGCCATACAAATTAATAGCTAAAAAACAAGAAAAGAGAGAGGGCAGCAAAACCTTTTCCAACCATAACTCCGAATTCTCAATTAATTCCAATACTTGCAATGGATCATAGAGGTCAGAGGATTCCAAGAATATTTGTAATCTTTCCCGGACAGGGCTTTCAAAAATTGAATTTGATCCTGAATCATAGGTGCTCTTTTCTCCTATGTTTCCCACATCATGTTCACCATACATACTTTCCCTTTCATAAGACTCGAGCGCTGATTTGGCAAGTGAAATAGCATACATCGTATGGAAGTGAGTGTCATCAGAGTCTTGATCTTCAATCAACCATTGAAGGTACCTGAGACAGCAATCCTCATTAAACTACAGCCTAATACACAGTTAAAAGGTTTCTATGAAAACAACAGATGCCAAAAATCAACTAAACAAGACACAAAAAGTAAGTCAAATACACTATTGGAAGTATAAGAGAAGATTATTCCTATACTGGATAAATGTAGAGTTAAAAATGTCATAACCCACAAGACAGAACACAAAGCATGTCAAAAAGAACTCGGAGGTCAGTTCATTGACATTTTCATTGCTTTCTCGTCCCGACATTGAAATTTTCAACATCATCTTCTTTATTTCTTTCTTTTGGAATGACTGTAGTAAGAAGTTTGCCCCAATACTCCCAAATCTCAAAAATCCTTAAAGGACAAGGCTATTTGCCACTGCAATTTTGTATGAACAATTTATCGGAATACTGTCATACCTTTGGCGAATTTCAACTTTCTTAAGATCAATTGCAGCAAGCACTTCACCTACAAAAAATATACCATGATCAATACAATCAAAGAGTGCTCTATGCATACCAATTTTGGAGTTTCAGTTAATAATATTATATAATGGGCATAACAACGTCCATACCGAGAAGAACATATCCTGCTATCTTTTACATCTTCAGCTTATAATAAGGACTACAGAAGTAAAGCTACATGGTATAACAAATAATTGGCCAATCTATATCTTACTCAAACTGTCCATGCGGAAAACAGAGCTACCTCTAGCCACAGAATCTAAAATTACAAGCACAGAGGTTTGATCAAATTAACGCTCGGTTTGGGTCAAGTGATTGGAAAGGAATAGAAAGGATTCGGATAATGAGCTCGAGAGAGAAAAGAAAGGAAAGGAGATTGATTTTATTGTATTTGCGATGCTTATGAAACAAAAGAAAGGAAATGAAGGGAATTTAGTCATATAATGTTTGGTTGAAGAGAGAAGAGTGGAAAGGAATATAACTATATCTTCATGACTATTTTGTCCTTCTTCATCATAGGAAAAATAGATAAAAATTAACTTTAATAAATTAAATAATGTAATAGTTGACTCATCAAAAAAAGATATAGTAGCATAAAAAGTTCACTTCACTCAACCCAAAAAGCCAACAAACTAGGACCCACATTCATAGTTATAACACAAAACAAACTAAACAACCTCAAAAACTATGACCATACCCATATGCAATATTTTCAAATTTTCTCACCTTAACTATTAAGAAAATTCTAGCAAGAATTCTCCATGGTAGTAAATACAAAGGTCCATACATTTTTATCTAACAAATGCATCATGAAATAGGTTCTAATTTGTTTGCAACAAGGTGTGAGTTAATGATAGAACTGTTAAAGTAGTGAACCAACAGAAATCATGCACTTTCAATGATTAAAGTACGCATTGCTTTCAAGTGATCTATAAAAAAAAAAAGCACATAATGAAAACAAGTTCAAAAAGGCATGTCACACTTACGACCTAAAAAAGTTATAGAAGAAAACTACTTAAAAATGAAAAAAAAAAAATGAGGAGTGTCTTGTGACTTATCTGAAAATGCTTAAACACTTTGGACAAAGTTGTCGGAGATGCATCGTCCACAACAAATGATATAGGATTACAACATGGCAAGTTAAAAAAAGAAATACATGAAATAAAAAATGAAATCAACAATAAAAAGTGTGTTTTACTCGTTAAAGGGGAGCAATGTTCAAATGACAGGTTATTTTATTTTTTTAATACAACAGAGGACATACATGGAAGAGAGAAAAAAAATTGTGCATCTCCTACAATCCATCCAAATCTGGATTGATTTGATAAGATTAAAGAAAGCAAGGAAATTTTAGACTATAATCTCTCCAAATCCCTTGATCTCAATCCCTCCTACCAGACAAGAAATACTTTTTCTAGTCTTTTATCTTCCTCTATAGTCCCTCCTAATCACTCCATCCACACTGAGTGTAAGAAATAAGAAATAGAATTCAATCTACAAAACACAGTTGAGCGGAATGCTGCTTTATACTTAAGGTTCCACTATAAACAGATGAGAGTGAATTACAGCCAGACACAAACCAGAGTTCACATAACTTAGAGTATGTAGATTCTACAGAGAACTCTGACCGGACCAAGTACGGTAAAATCATGCCTATTTGCATTTTTTGAATATGTATCCAGGAATATAAATTAGGAAAGACTGACTGCATGCATATCAGCCATAGATAACTCACTTTGAGACTGGTTGCAGCCCTTGGAGACAACCATCAAATAAGTGTAAAATCCCATTTCAAGTCTATTAAGCTAGGTGACAAACTGCCAGCATAACATTTATACATAATACATATGTAACAAGTCATATTGATTAAGTGCTCCAGCTCAAAGCCTCAGATCTTCCAGCTCATTTTGTTTCTCTTTTAAATATGTGAACAGCCCAATAAGAATCCGAATCAAATAATTCTAGAATTTCAATGTCACCTTAATCATAAGATCTCTGTTTTGCTGACTAATAGCCCGAGAAAACATCAAAGGAGGACATGAGGCAGAGCAGATTAGAATTTCAATGTTGTCTTAATCATAAATCTCTTTTATGCTGAAACTGATTGCCTATGAAAACACCCAAGGAGGCTATGCGGCAGAGTGGGTTAGAAGTACAAACTTCACTGAACTAGTTCAGATAATGCACATAGTCCCACTAGAAGCAACTACTTGAGAAGTCAAGCTATTGCAAAGAACCTTATTCTTGGGAGACAAGTATAGAAGCTGCTGCACCAAAAGAAAACAACAGAGGTGACCAGAAAAGCACAGGTCAAATAGTAAAACCTCCTTGTTTGAATAAAAGTATGATATTTCTCTTCTGAAGCACCTGGTAATCCACGTTAACAACCAAATATCACCGGATATGCAGTGTAAAAGCACCAAAAGCGATCATCTTTTAGTCTTTTCTCAAACTGAAAACAACCGTACCCATAAGGCTTGTGGTAACTCGTACTAAGATTTCCATAATAGAAAGAGATAGTGGAATGGAACATGGAAAGAGTCCACTTTTTGACTCAGAGCAAAACAAAGAGGATCAGACAGCCAAGAAGTGGAATATGAGTTCACACTGTGGGAGTACCCTAGAAAGGATGATGGGAAGCCCCTGCTAAAGTCACCTCTCAGTTTTATCTGTGAAGGGAAACTTGACGACAATCTTAAGAAGTGATGACCAAGAATCATCATGGGAAGAAAATGATTATGGCGGACCACATTGTGATTGTTGAGTAGTGAGTTCTAGAATCTAACAATATCACACCCACCCAAAACAAGGAAGTATTGCTACTTTAGGACTTTAATAAGTTTGTTCCCTTTATAATGTCTCTCCAACACGGACTTCAACCCTTTTGACTCAATAAATTCTACAGACGTGTAAAGGTAAGTAATACTCCAACCTATCCATGTCAAAGAAGATGATGAAGATAAACATTACAATGATGGCTACACCTATGATGATGATGACAATGGTGCTAGCGTCAATGATATGCAATAAACAAATAAAAGAGAGAAAAAAACTTATTGAAAAAAAGGAGGAAAAAACCTAAAAGGCACCTGTAGAAGGCCGGTGAAAGAGAAAAAGTAAAGCACAAAGGGACCAATAAGCACCAGTGTACAAAATTAAATACACCAATGTTAGTTGCTGGAGGCTAAAAAAGGTTCGCAGGTGTAATACTTACTTGGTGCTAGTTGTTTTTCTCTTTTCTCGGATGTCAAGACTTTAACAGCAAGAACCTGGTTGATATCTGCAAGCTAATGCCAGGATAAAACTCCTTTAGTGGTTCAATTGCAAAATAAACAGTAGAAAAATAGTTAAAAGTTTCTTTAAAATTTCAAAAATTACCACATACCCATCCAAAATGTTGCAGAACTAAATTTTGATCAGAAGATTCCTCAAGAATATTTGATGCCTCACTTGCAGCCGTCTCCCGAGCATTTAGAGTATCTGAACTCCTATTCTGAAGTTCATTATCAGATGCAGACTCCCTTCGGATGCTAGATGTATAATTTCTAGCCAAGACACGCCATATAGCTAGAGCCTTTGAGCTCATGCCTTTACTGGCATACAGGAATGCAAGCGTCCGAAGATGCCCGGAGTCATCCAACAGATTCTCCAATTCCTCCTGCACCGCACACATACATCATACAGTCAATCTTTCAGGCATGCTCCTGAAAACAGCAACTCCAATTTGCAACACATTAAACATGGAGCACTGTTTTACAATGTGAGAATACCACATCATATTTTAATAACCAGACGGAGTGGCATTGTGGGGCTTAGAAAATGATTCCAGGTCCAGAGGACTTAAAAAGGATATTTTCCAAATCAATAAGACTATTGTGGATTTCAACTTATGATACAGTTATTATTCTTGAAAGAAATACATTTTTAGTTCGATTCCAGGAGTAGCTTCATCTAAATGCAGGCACATATCAAGAGATTTCTCTGATAAATCCAAGAGAGAATAAAAACCGTCCCCATTTTTTGGTATAATAATTCTGCAGATACATAATAGGCCATTCAAGAAATGAAAAACAGGTGTTAGATGGCTCTTCCATTCTTGATGTTTAACAAATATCAATAGAATCAAAGATACTACAGTAATTTTCACTACGATAGATAATCTTGATGAAACTCAATTCAGACTCTCCATAATATCTCGATGGAATTTTCTAAGGTTTTCTTCAAACTCAAAGAGAGATGTAAGCTTGCTGACTCCATAGATAATTGCCAAATCTGATGGGGCAGATTGCAAAAGCTGAAAATAGTGATGGAGGTGAAGCTTAATTGAACTTAAGAACAGTTTGCAACTTGAACTTTCACGAGTGTTCTCCCATCATGTGCAAAACCTTCAGTTCAAAGGATCTTTCAAATATCTTATGTTTCCATTACCCAACCAAGCTAATCAAGACGTACCACAACGCAACTATTTTCAGAGGAAGCAAGCTCCTCCATTTTGTCAACAGAGTTCAAGGCTCTATAAAGGTACATCAGAAGTGTGTCCACTCCCTCCTTCACTGATGAGGTCAAATCCTTCTTCCGAGAAACCTCAAGATACCTGCATTATATTTAAATTATACTCAAGATGCAATTAAATGACATTCTAACATTAAAATCAGCAGCTCAAAAGGAAAGGAAGTAGAAACATATACAGGAAACAACAAAATTGATACAGAGAATAACAAATAGACGGAGCAAGAATCAGACACACCTTATCATACTCTTGATCGCTGCCTCTAGTAGATCAGCTCTATTGGGAGGACTCAGAAGGAAATTATGATCCACCGAAGTTTCAACACCAGCCTTTCTAAGAAATATAGCTCTTTGAATAACTGCTAATCCATTGTCAACAACATCTTCAAGAGGTGCAGGAGGAGGATGCAAACCCCAATATCGGTTTCTGGGAACCTAAAAAATTAGTCTGCTCTATATCACCAAAGACTCTTGGAAACTCAAGAAGCTTATAAGATTAATACATGAGAGAGAAAACCAAACTTAAAAAAACTTGATAACATGACTACTCAGCACGAGTATATCCATGTAGCTTTCTGTTCAGGTTCATAATAAAACAATGTACATGACTTCATCCAGTACTTGCAAGAAACAACTCCCAAGCTCTTATATCGGATTAACACAAATATACAACTGGAATAGTAAAATGAGAACCAGTGAAAATAGAAAATTGGCAATGCTACTCCAAAATTTTTTTGTCTATTCTAATTATTCCTAGTACTTCCTTTTTCCCTCTATTATATACAGGATTTTAAAAAGAAAGGAGACACTAATCCTAGCATCTCTATGCCATTGTGCTGCCCCTGCTTCTAATACCCTTACAGACAAAGTGCTAAGCTAGAACGTTTACCTACGTTTTCTCAGCTCTCATTTTGACTCTTTTGAAAAAAAAAAATTCCACAAATTCAATCTTTGCACTAGAGGTGACAAAAGGTTGTTAAAATGGTGTTAAACACGCATGCGGGCACAAGCACAAGGGCACACAAAGAACAAAAGTCACCTCCATTTTTGCTGATAATTCACCATTAGATAATGCAGAACAAAGAGCAGGATAAGACTTCAAATGTTTGCCACAAGAAGTCTGCTTCTGCAGAACTTTCGATATGCCCTAAGCAACCAATTTCCAAGTTCGGTACAAAATGCAATGTTACACATTTTTCTAGGATTCTCACCATGATGTTACGACACTTTTTTAACAAAAATGATAACAGACTTCTATGGAGACAACAAGATGGTAATAAGAGTATATGACCGCTACCAGCAGTGACCAGCGATTGGGATCTCGCATTATGAAAGGAAAGACTTCAGAAGGCTGCATTATCTCTGACTGCAAAAAGTGATTCACCGCCTGCTCAAAATGCAAGTCAAAAAGCAACAGAAAACCCACTTGAGCATGAACAAAGGAGAGCATATCCTTGGACATTTCACCTTCAGACTCAAGCTCTTCCACCAGGGATATCGCTTCATTGAAGCTCTTCTTTCTTAAAAGGTCTTTGATTTGTTCTTCCGAAGGGACCTTCCGATAACAACACACCTAAGAAATGATCGACACCAAGGAGAAATTTAATCAGTTACTTTCCCATCAGATTATGCAATTAATTAGGTAATAACGACAAAATGAAGCAAATTCATTTTGTAGAAGAACAATAACCACTGCGTAGCTAAAAGTACATCCAAACACCTCCCAATGGGCCATGGCACAGCACTTGGCCCAACCATGCCTGCTGAAGTGTAGCCTAGCCTAATCCTGACTTCCAGCATCTATAAGACTATTTTGCAAAGCAGTTTGCTAATTTGAGCATCAGGCAGTAGCTTTTACATGAGAACCTCTTCCTATCATGCATTTCCCCATAACGTTTATCTCAATTAAATACCAAGTTTGGGCCTCATTGAGCCACTTTTCTTCCAATATGATTCATCCAGTTTGATTCAGATATCCCCCAGCCTGTAGTGAACCAGCCCACTGGTACCCCTAGACTCTACTAACAAACTGACCACTCATCCAAAATTTGTGAAAGAAATTCTCTTTCGGTGCACATAATAAAAACCGCACAATATTACTGAGAAAATTGTTTCCATGGAAAAAACTTTCAGCTAAAAACATTTAGCCTGTAAATAGTTTTGTCCAGACATGTGGGCCTAAATTGCTAAAGTTTATACTCAACCTTTTCTGTAGTCACCCCATTAGAAAACTTAGTCTACAACACAAATCTTGCTCCCAAGAACCAAAGTTTAAGCACGATAACTCCTCAAAAGAGAGTAGATGACAAGCTCATACAAAGATATTACAAGATGAAAGGAGGATATACTAGTTCTTTCTCCAGTATCCACTCTCTTCCTATGAGACAACCATTATGCAACATCTTTGCCAAAGGAGCACATGTCCACATGAGATTACCAAGTATGTTTCCGTATGGAAAATTTACTTTGGAGATTTTTAAACAAATTAGGGATGCTAAGCTAATCCTATTTTTCCATGTTATCGAGAAGGACACGTGCTAAGGCTAAGCCAAATTAACATGTCAATAATAACATCATCTATTTCAATAGGACTGTAGAATTTATGGAGACCAATGTCTCTAATCCCAGACCAGTCAATGGACAGGCCTGCTCTCTGGTTCTCGAGTCAGTAGGTTCAACCAAATGAACCACCAGGTCTACAAGTTGGACAATTAACTACAGTTTATACAATACATCCAAGTATACCCATTTAGACCAATATGGGTTACCAGCTTAGATAATTAAGATGCTTTTTCCACTTTCATGAAGCTGGAGGATCAATCCCCCTTGCCCCATCTTCAAATCTTTTCACAAGGGCAACGATATGGTCAAAGATCCGGTAAAACTGTTGACCAGTTCAAAAGATTGATCGGTTGAACCAGGTCAACACCAGTTTGAATGGTTCATGACTAGTCAGGGTGATTGAGTAAAACTGGACGGGATCATGGTCCGGTTCCTTGTCTAACCGGTTCAAAAAGTCGGCCCCATCCAGGTTTACAGACACTCGTAGAGACATTATACATTCCAAAAATAAGATCTACACAAAAAAATTAGGTGTTCTGCTCCACATTTGGTATAAGCGAAAACATATGAAGAAATGGTTTTCTTCCTTCTCTGTCAGTATCAGATACTTAATCAATATCTTATTCCTTCAAAGGATTCTTTCCCTTAGAACGCCTAGTGTGCCTATAATCAGAAATGCATACGACTACTCATCCACTCTTAAAAGAAAAACATTAATGATGCTTAAACATTCTTTCATATATTCGGCTATCAGGGCGTAATACCGTCCGGTTTGAAACGATGCTTAATTACCAATTTGATGGTGTTCTTTTTTATCAAAGGAAAAAAAAAGCAAAGACATTAACTTGTGGCAGAATTTAATTAATGCACCGAAATCGGACAGCACAAATAACCATTTACATCTAATGTGCATAACAACGGGAAGTATAAGATTTTAATAAAAAGTATACGATACTGCAATCTAACTGGTTTCTTCTATAAGATCAATCACACGCCTCTCCTCTCTAACAATTAAAGAAACTTAGTTAAGGCTACAATCTCCATAGCTGAGACAGACCATTTGCTCATAGCAGCCCTACCGGCATTGATTAACCAATTTATTTAGCCATGACTCAAAAGTGGATATACATTTACCTAATCTACCCGTCGAGAATACATTCCTATAATCCAAAATCATGTCCAGAATAATTGCATCAGAATTATTCGTACCTTAGATGGTGATGCAACAACAACCAGATTGCCATTCGCATTCTCCTCGTCAGCAACAAAACAGGGCCCAACACCCTCCCCAGCGAAGAGAAGAGTCTGAATACAACTCCCAGATTTTTTATGATACACGTCCATCTTCCCATCTTTCACGACCATGACATAGGAAGGTACTTCCGCTACTGACTCAAGACCACGCCGGAATACCAGGCTCCCACCAGCAGGCTGGCCGTATGAATCGACAATCACTCCCACATTATCCACCAGTAACAGAACCTTCCACTCCCTCTGCAGCAACTTAAGCCGTGGCAAGCTAGCCACGTCTGGCAATGAAAAAATTACACCACTCTGCCCCGTGATGCACGAGAATAGAATGTATCCACTATGCGTGCCAACCATTATCGAATCATCTAGCCACACCATTGCCTTAACACCCTCGACACATTGCATCTCTCTCAAAACAACCAAAGACTCGCTAACAGCACTGAAGTCAGCTATGACTAATCTTTTACCAATCACAATGGCAAAATCGTAGCTACCTTCGGGTTGCTGTCTCGATTGCTCCGCTTCTTTGACTTTCACCCCGTTCGCGCGAATGCCACTCCCCAATTTCTGCAAAAACCGGGAGCCGGCGCTAGGATTATCCGAAGCATTCGCGGAGTAATCGGACAGATCAGAGCCCCCGGTCGCACCGCCCGCTCGGAACCTCCTCGCGACAGCGGAAATCCCTTTGAAAGGCGGGACTTTCTTCGCGGGCTGCGCCAGGAGAGAATCGATCAGAAACAGGCACCCGTCCGAAAGCACCAGCACCTTCCCGATCTCCGCGAGGACGTGCACCGAGTCCACCGGGGACTCCCGAGCCACCGCGGCGCTCCGCAGGAAGGACACGCTCCCGCCGCCGCCCCCACCGCCGCCGCCGAGGGCGGAGGAGGGGGGAGGAGGAGCGTCGGTGGGAGTGGAGGATGAGGCGGCGGCGACGACCTGGAGCAGCAGGAGGGTGCCGGACTGGGTCCCGAGGTAGACTAGGGTTTGGGCGTCGGAGAGGGTGGAGAGGGCGACGGATCGGACCGGCGAGCGGGAGTGGCCGGAGAGATCGAACTGGGCGGAGGGCTCGACGACGGTCCGGGACTTGGCGGCCACCGCCATGGATGGAGAGAGCGAGAGAGAGAGAGGGGGGGCGAGAAGGCTAAAGCTCGGAGGAAGAAGCTGAAGCTGAAGCGGAAGCCGCCATCGACGGAGCTTGACCGGTCGGAGGAAACGCCGGCGAGTCGGCTCGCCGGAGATTTCGACTCAGGGAGGAGCGCACCGCACGAGAGGCAGCTACCGGTTCTGCGGAATGACTTCGTTCCGGACTCCTCTCTCGCATTTCGCAAGCAAAGCCGGCGACCGATTATTCTCTCGTCTGTTTCCGGCCCGCGCGCGGAAATGGACAAACGTATTTACGATGCCGATTTTGCGGTCGTACAAAATGTTATTTACGTTTGGCTTGCGCTATTTCCACTCCCTTATTGATTCCCGACACCTCTTTTGTCGTGAATTTTTATTTTGATCGAACCAATCGACTCTTTCTTATAAGGCCGTAGAAGGCAGAAACCAATTATCGGTGTTTAAAGTATTCCGTGTGTCTTGCTCGATGGACTAGATACTTGAGCTTATACTGGACATAGTACGATCCTATATGATAAAGCTATGCGCCATGTTGTCACGCGGGCTGTACGCAGCTAAGGAAGTGTGGGGACCGTGATAGACGAGAGCAAGATCCTTTAAGGTGAGTTAAAAGTCGAAGAAACACGTGTGATCTACCCCAATTCTATGAGGGCCGAGAGTAAATCATCGGAGCAAAGTGTGCTTGGATAAAATACACCTTTCGACAAACTTCTAGGATGAAAATGGGGGCATAAGAAAGTCCCGATTCCTTAGAAAAACGTTCCCGTATCAATTTGGCAAATCTCAATATAGCTTTGCTACCACATTATTAATAAGGGAGAGACCTCAATTGGCCTCTCTCGCAAGTTTCAATCTTAATTTAAGATTATTTCTTAACTTTTTATTTTTATTTTCTTTTGTTTCAATTTTACTATAGATAAACTATCGTGCTCCTCTCGAACAACATTTATTAAGGTTAAATTGTGGGGCCACTCTTCATATGAGACTAATGTTTGCCTTCCTTTTTCCTTTTTTTTTTTTTTTTTTTGGTTTTCTTCTATAAGTGGTGTGCATCTTTTTCAAAAAAGTATTTTATTTGGTAGATAGCTAACTAATTATTTTTCAAACAAAAAAAACTAATTATTTTGTTAATGAGTTGTATATTTTTTATTTACTAAAAACTATCGTTCAAAAAATAACTTAAATACAAGTAAAAGGATAATCTTAGAGAAAATTGTGTATAACGCCTACATCTACCACAATATTCCATTTTAAGGTAAATTCTCGTAAATTTGTACAAAAAAATCGAAGTCGAAAAATTAACAATCATGAGGATAATCTATTGAAATAAAGGAACGAAGTTGCATATAAAATTAACATTTTCTTACTCCATTATAAAATTAGCGGTCACTTAGATTATTATAATGGAGAATAAGTTCAGAAGGGATGGTGAAATGGCTACTTTGCAAAAAAGTTGTTTGGAAGAGACGTGGATAAGTTTTTTCTTTCAGTAAAAATTAAAAAAAAGGAAAAAAGGTAAGAAATTATTTTAAATCAAAACTGAGACTTGCATGGAATAATATAATCGATTCAATACAAAAGAGGTGTCAAGAACCGATAAGGGAGTTAGAATAGCGCGAGCCTTTTTTTTCCAGAAAAAGGAATAAAACATGTTTTCTTGTCAAAAAAATTCTGCCCTGCGAATTGGACAATTAATATGTTGTGACAGATCAATTATGCCGCCTCGCTCAATAGCATGGTGCCTTCATTTTGGAACCAATGACTTATGATTGATGTAATGTTTTGGGTGTTATTATTGCATGGTGTAGCCATCACACAAAATGTATGCTCTCTTCCAATACTTGGAAAAGGAGCTGTGTAGATCAATTCTAATTAATATGCCAATGTTTGCGTGTTTTGTTCTTCCAATCCTCCCTATATTTTTGTTTTCTTTAGAGGAAGGAGTACCCTCTAAAATTTTTACATCTTGTTAATCCAAGATCCGGATGAGAATTGAGATGAAACCTTTTAAGGACTTGCTTAGGTCCAAAAATAGAAATATATTATAGGGATACAAAAGTTAAACATAAAAAAAAAAAATCCTTTAATCAGTAATATGCTCAAGACATAACATGAAGCGAAATTACTCATCTTGCCTCAAACATACTAAACACGTATACTGATTACCTCAAACATGGAGCATGTGTTAAGGGGTATTTTGGGCTTTATGCACAAATGTAAAAGCCTATATTAAAATATCTCACATATTTTGATCTCTACACTTTTAAATCATCGAATGTCCATTAACAATTTGAATCTCAATTTGAATCTCTATACTTTTGAACTAAATGCCTATTCACAATTTTTCGCTCCATAAATCTATATGCTTCATACAAGTTGTATAAACAATGGCTCATTTATCGCCTCCTTATGTATGGAATTATCAATCGTAGCGAGAGATTAGCAATTTGCGCAACCGATCCTACTTTTAATGATTGATTTCTTCATATAAGATTATGAATCGTATAATTAATCATTGTGCAGTGTCAAGAATGAATGTCTATTATTTATGATGTCATACGGTGGATAAGATAGTGCATTCTTTATGTTTGATATTTTCCACCTAGGAAGCAAGATTTCAAGACTATTTGCAGCCAATATGAATTAGATAACTAGGAATTTGCATTTTACGTTCTAGATTAATCATAGCCAAAGAGTCATGTTCTCTACAAAGCCAATAAATATTCTAAACTGCATATTTTCAGAATGAAGCTCTAAATTTCTTATAACCTAAATTGCTCACTGTTCAAAAGCATAAATGAGCATAATATTTATAAAAGATGTTCGACCATGTTGATATCCAAAGTCAAGCCGCAGCCTAAAGTCAAAGATGTTGAACCAGATGACATTTTCCCATTGTTATAGAGCTGTCCAAGTTAAGATTTGGTTTGGTTATGGTGTTACAGATAAGTCTTTCTTCATGGCATCATGCTGCAAAACAATGTAGAGGAGCATGTGTTTTCAGGAGGGTGATCTTACAGTTTGTTCGGATCTAAGGACGACGGTCTTTTGCTGACAGATATGAACTGCGAGACCAAAGTTCACAGAGACCCGAAACCCTGCTTGAATTACCCACGGCTCGCTCATACTTGGCCTTGTCGGTCTTGTTCATCCGCGCATTTTCTGGTACAGAGGGTCGTCAGGATTTGGGTCTGTCAATGGTGAGCAGATTGAGAGCAGCACCTGGATATCAGAAATAAGAACAGTTGTCCACCCAGCGGTAGTGGTCACATTAACAGATAGTGATCACAACAGAGCAACATTGACAGTTCTGAACATACAGAACCAAACATTTGATGACATTCTAGGATGCAAAGCTGCAATTAGGATACTTACAAAAAAATTCGGTACTAGGTTTCTCCAACTGACTTCCTTGAAAAGAACAATCTGTAGTCTTTGACAAAACTTTTGAGGTCTTTAGGAAAGCCTCGAACAAAGTAGCCTGAAACTGGCAATTGGCCATCAGGTAACACTGCAGTTTCCAGGAACTAAATTGCAGTTTGATAAAACTGTTTTTCAAAGTATATATGGGGTAAGACATATACACTCAAAGTACAAGAGAACCAAGGCTAGAAATGCACCATCTCAAACGCGCCTTGATGTTTACCTGCAAATAAAAATGTACAGATTGTTTTCACAAACAACATCAGTACTTGGATGCCTCAGATTTACCTTAACTAGGATGGGGGGGGGGGCATGAGGTTGGAGGTTCGATCTCATAGCCTAAATAGCCAGATAAAATCAGTCCATTTTAAAAGTTCACCTTCGAAATGGTGAGGGCAGGGCTCCACTGCACTGCTCCTTCAATATGTCAAGGCAAATGCAAAATATTGGGTGAAAGACTTTCGTCCTGAATCAAACATGTGAAAACCAAGGAACTGTTAAGCAACAACCTGGAGGAAAAAATTAAGAAGAAAATATGGGCAGAAATTGTGTTAGCAGCGGTAGCAGCAAGAGCAAGAAATGGACATAATTCCTGTTCTACCGGTCTAAATAGCACGCAACACATGGCAGAAATATATAATCACCACATTCATGATTTCAGCATTTGCCAATTCGGTACTTCCTAAAAGCACTCTTAGTTGACAAGTTTCAATCGGCAGCATTCAGATAACTTATTCCCTTATTTAGACTTCTAATGTGTTAAACACATTAAATGCCACAACAATCAGTCCTCAGACCTTAGTGAAGCAAGGAAAGCAGATCTCGGTATAGGCATCTGAAAAAGGCATCTGCCATAACAATAACTGATGGTTTCCAACAGACTGCCATATCCAAGGTCAATGACTCAATAGCAGGCCCTCTTTCAATATATATTTAATCGTTAAGTTACTGGAAAATGAAATTGATCAAATAGCTCCAATAGGGCTCCTGGCTGATGCATTTAAAAAAAATACCACTATTGTCACAAAGGAGGGAGTATTAGCCAAATCTGCTCACATGTAATAATGCAGACAAGAAGAAAATCAAAGATATTTGAGAAAATTTTTGAGTTTAGCCAAGATTTGTAAGATGGCTCAACTATCTGATCAGGTCCTTCCAAGGCAATGGAGGAAGAACTTATGATTGACAAAAGGATAACATCTAGGGCAAGATTAGGTAATTACAGGAATAAATGAGATGGCAAAGGCCCAAAGAAAGAGAGCAATAATATGGTAATGTATCACAACTTACAGCTCGGTTATCCTTCAATGCCTTTGGTGGTTTAAATGGATAGGCTGGTCGGAAATGGGAAGTGAATCTGACCAAGAAAGACACGTTGCATGCCAGTGAAACATGTCTTCAGCAACTGAGCCTAAAGGAAAACAAATCATTACACAGAAAGATAACAATTTCTTAGAGATTCATAGACAAATGTACTGAGTAGTAGGGAGCAGAAAGGCCAAAGAAAAGAGAACACTGTCTTTCGGGCGCTGAAACAGCAATGCCAAATCTTGCAATTAAATAGGAAGTAGAATTGCCAAAGTAACAGAGGTTGAAATGCAAATGTTTCAACAAAATACAGCCAGAAGGAAAAAGTCATTTGTGTCAATTGCCATTCCAATGAATTTCAAAACACCAGAAGCCTAGAGAAAGTTGAGGGCTTGAATCCGGCTGCTTTATGAATCATCTAAGAGACCAAATAATAGAACTTAGATGCTTTCTTAGGTATTCTGCATACATACACTTTATTTACTATAGTATCTATAATCACACTTTGCATTCACCACTTTCAAAAAATACACTTCACATCCTTTAGCTTGTATATTGAGCCAAAATCAGTATTGGTTGTTGACGCTACTCATCTACCCATTAGCTGAAATAAAACTGTTTGCGTTAATCAACTGAATACCCATAATTGCCACATATGCAATGGTTCTTTCGGCTACGCTCAGTATACAAACAAATCTGTACTCTTTAGTGACATCTATTCTCTTTTCCTCCCCTTCATTTACTCTTTCAGGTGTCGACCAAAGACATAGGTGACGACCTAACAAGCAGTTTCGCTATTCCAGAAAAGACGGTAACACCATTTTATCCTACGGTATGAAGAGTTATTCCTGAAAATATGGGATGCTCCATTACAAGATGCAAAGCATAGTCTTCCTGTAGTCTTCATATAGTTCAACCAGGATGTCCAACTTATTTCCCCAAATTCAGCTGGAAGTATTTGTCTGATCTACAAATTTGTTCACTATAATTGCAGCAAATTTAAAGTTTCATTACATTTTACTCATATGGCTGTTTCCCTAATTCTTGTAACTGATGAAAGCTTCAGGTCATTTACACCAGTAGGAAATTGGTCTAGTGGATGGAGGAGGAGGGGGCGGGGCAAAGGGATGGAGGTTAGATCTCATAGCCTCATAGCCAGATAAAATCAGTTCATTTTCAAAATGAGAAAGGCACAACACCATATATGAACAATGACGGCACCAGGGACTAAGGTGCCGTGTCCATTCTGCCAAACTAAATAAACTGAAGCAGTTTGTCTGATTTTACTTTGGAACTGCTGGTCTACAAATACAGTGACATCATCCGCTCTACAGAGAAGCTAAATATTTTGAGTGCATGAAAATTTTGAGTTTAGACATACACCAAAGACTGCCATAAAATATCAATTGCAAGTCAGCTAGACCAAAAAGCGCACCAACATTCAGAATTTGATTGCACAGTCAACATGGACATTGGCATCGTGCCCTTATGGAAGCACAACAGTGAAATTCTACAGGACATGTATATGGTTGCTAACTATCTCAGTCACAGAAACAGGATGAATGTAGTTGATTTTTCAGTCTGCTCGAGTACACATGGGATGGGAAACAAATCATATGCTGTACATTTGCTACAGCAACCAAGAGTTTAATCTCTAGCCAAGCTAGTTTAACCTCTCTAGAATATGCCAAAAGGTGGCGCCTGTATGAAGTACCAACTTCTACATGATTAAAATATATCAAAGCGATGACCAAATATCTATTTGGATTGTAATCTTTCGCTTCACAATGACTCGGTTATCTAATAGAAAGGCTAACATAGCTCAACAATCATTTTCCTCTATAACTATATATCGAAACAGAGCTAATCTCTGCAACTGATATTTCTTCCTGTACAAAACTGCCTATTGAACAGCACATTCTCTGAAGTTATTTATTTCTGCTCTGGCTATGTCTCCTTCTTCCCTACACATACGAAAAGTCCCGGACTAGGAGATGCCATAAAAGTCGACCAAAAAAGTAATCTACTAGTTATTAGGAAAGCCCCTCTCACTCCAAGTGCACTCTCAAAACTCGACTCACGAAGATTGATTACGTCACTCACAATCCCATTGCAACAGTAAACTAAATATTTCACTCTAACCTCCTAGTCTGTGTTGTCGCTCATTTCTATTCTCTCCATTCGCCACCATTGATAGACTCTTTGTGGTATATTTCTTATCTGCACGATCCCCACAGTGATTACTTTACCATAATCAACTTTGCCCATTCAAAACAGGAAATGTTATATATCACCACAGTGACTAAGAAACTCACACAAGAAAATTAAAGACACGGAACCAGGTTTCAAAAGAAACACTCATCTAAAATTGAATTTCTGGAGGAAAATAGAGATTTGCTTGATTGCATACAATAAAATTCCATCACTAAAATCCTTTTCTAAAGATCAAAACTTTTTTCTGTTGGTCATCGAACAAGAGAAACACTAATTCAAGATCAAGTCTAATTAAGCCTTGCGAAGAAGGCTGAAATGGAACCTGTTAGCAGTAGGATCCCAGTAAATCCCAATCTCATCGCCAGCCGCCAAACCCCTCCGCTGCACGAACTCCTTGATCCAACACCCCTTCAGGACGTAGGCCCCTGACGACGCCCAGAAAGCAAACACCAGTCGGTGCTCGGAACGCACGTCCGCATCCCAAACGACGACCTCAGCACCCTCGCCGCTCATGACTCGAGTCACTGTCTCCTCGCTCATGCACCAGAGCACTTGGGCCGTCACGCATGCCCTCGGAATCAAGAGCCTCGACAGGTGGCCAAGATCGCTCTTTGTCAGCTTCTTCTTGATCTTATAAGGGTCGAAGAGCAGCACCAGCTCTGTGGAAACGCCGTTGCGTCTATCTTCCTCTTCTTCACATTCCGAGGCCGCTTTCTTGTCCTTCTGCTTTGTATTGTACCTCGCCTTCTTCTCCACAATTAAGGTCTCATCGCCGGCAAGGGAGGCCGTAAATTTTCGCTTCGGTTGGGCGGGAGCGATTTCTTGACGAGGGTCGCAAGCCTTCCGATCAGGCGTGAGGGGGAAGAATTCGCGAGCCACCACCGGTTTTGCAGACGAAATTTCTCCGGACCCTTCGTCGCGATTCTCCTCCTGATCGTGCAGATAAGAAACGCACGACCGAGAGTCCGTCAACGGCGGCGAGCGGACCTCGCCTCTCCGGCCGTCGCCAATGGGTTTCTTCTCCTGATCGTGCAGATGACGAGGAACGAACGACCAAGAATCCGTCGACGGCGGCGAGTGCACATCGACTCTCGGGCGGTCGCCGATGGGTTTCTTCTTCTCCTGACCGTGCAGATAAGAAACGCACGACGACGGCGACGGCGGCGGCGAGTGGACATCGCTTCTCGGGCCGCCGCCGATGGGCGGCGATCTGGGGCCCAAGAAATCGATGAGCTTCATGGGGATTCGGTGGAAGGAACAGAGAAGCACTCGGCGAGGACGACAGAGGGCAAGAGCTGCGGGAGAAATTCAGACACAGAGAGAGAGAGAGAGGAAGAGGAGAGAAGAAGGAAGACAACGTTGGAGAGAACGGAAGAGAAAGGAAGACGAGGAAGGGTGTCGGAGGTTGAGGGAGGACGGAGGAGCAATATAGTTTACCGTTGGAATGGGACGCGGCGAGTGACGTCGTCAATCTTGACGGTCAAGTTTTGAAACTCCACTCTTGGAGTGGGACTTTCCTAATCTGAATCCGTGGGAAATTTTGAAAAAAAAAAAAGGAAAGGGAAAATAATTTCCCTGGGTTTCCTTGAATTATTTTGATTATGTAATTTGATGGAACCTCAAGAAGACTGGAAAAAAGAGAGTAAATTCTTTTAATACTTTTTCGAAGAAAAGAAAAAAGGGAAATAATTTGTTCGATTCTTTTCTAGCGAGGCAATTTACCGTTTGGATTTGATCAGTTTTGTTTTTCTCCTCCAACTTCTCTTTATTTCCTTCAATTAGAAACTATATTCCTTTTTTTTTTCTCTTCAAATTACACCATTTCTCTTTCCAATTTTCAATCCTACTTAAAAGAAGAGGTCTTCTTTTTTCGCACTTTGTAAACGCTCTCTTTAGTGAAGTCATTACGGAATACCGCGTAAATTATTATTATTTTTTATGTATGGCTTTTTACTTATTAAACAATTTCATTCATACAAAGTCACAGTAATAATTTCGGACAAGCAGCGCCTTAATTGCCGCATCACTTGCTAGGCTTTGGTCCATCTCTTCAATAAAATTTAAGACTTTGCGACTCCGAATACTAAAATTACTGAAATTAATAGTCTTTTCTTTTGCATGATTCGATTAATTTATTTCATAGAGCGCAACAGGACCGATGCATTTACAATTTATATATTCTGTTTGTCGATATATCATTTGAATTCTTTTCTCATGATTTTTTCTTTCTCAAATAATTACAGTCAAAGACTTTTCTTGAAAAAGATTGAATTTGCCAAATTTATATGTGAGGACATATGGGTTCGTAGTCTTCGAACCTTATGGGGACGAATTGTTTTCTGGCATTATTGCGTACTAGATACGAGATATATTATCACTAAACTTACTTCATCGCTTCAACCGCCACTTTGCTAGAATATTTAAATATTAAATAACACATTCACGTAATAGTTTAACTATTTAGAATAGTTGGCGGTGATTTTACAAAAATTTTACATAGTATCGGAACAAAATTTCACGAGTTCAAATCTTTCCAAGCCTTTTTGTAGCATGGGCATTGGGGAAAAATTTCCGTTGATGAAAGCCGATTTTGGCGTTAGTGTACTTGAGGACAAAGTCACGAGCCAATTTTTTTTTAAAGTGAAAATTACCTATAGTTTGTCATTAATCAGTATGGTATATTCATAATTTGCTTTCATTCTCCCCAAAAACCGCTTGTAAACTTTTTAACTTTGTTAGAAAGTTGAGTGAAAAAATTTAAATTATCACACAAAAAATGACTACATATGTTGTGAAAGCCCCCACAAATCACGTGTGTTCTTAACATTCGTCCTCGCATGCATCTCATCGCGGGACTGCGTATATCCGACACGCATGGCGCTGAATTTGAGGGACTAAGAAGAGTAAGAATTGGAGTCGAAATTAATTTTTACATGGGGCGTGAACAAATAAAATCTAGTTATCGAGTTACCAAATTCAAACCTAGAAAATATATGCTAATAGCAGATAAAGGGCGACATAGTATATGGTTTCAACCTTAATGAAAGAAATCTGGGGACGTAACATATACTAGTGGAGACATGAAATTGCATTGTGCCGCCAAGGCTTTCTCGCTTCACAAAGCAGATATGCGCCTGGGCACAAACCCTTAACTTACATGCATGGTTTGGGGTAATAGAACCACTTTAGTAGCACTCCGCCGGACATGCTGACCCGTCAATGCTGCATGATAGAAATGCGACACCTGGCGTGGATGCGTCCCCATCGGACACTGAGCGAGAGCGAGGGCTCATCGGCACCGGCTAGCGCTCCCCTCATGAGCCAGCCGGGCCCTCACCCAAGGCAAACTGACCCCTTTGCCACCATGGTTGGGCTGTCACGTAACCACCGCTACGAGCATTTTGCATGGTGGTAGCAAGGGCCTAGCTCGCCCTCGCCTAAATTTGGGTGAGGCCCTGTCAGTCCTCGCCAACATCAAATGACCCTTCATCGGAGAAGCGCCCGTCATTGGGGTGGGCAATATCCTCACCGAGTATTAACCCTCTACAAAAAGCATGTCCTCTGCACTTAATTTTAGGAGCATGAAAATGGGTACCCAAAGTCCGAACCTTTCGACTTGATTAATTTACGTGAATATATGTTGATAGGGTAGAATGTGTTGAGGAACGTCACATATGAGTCTTGATTTCATTACCTTTTTAAAGCCATAGAAATTGGTTGAGTTTGTTATAACTTTTTCTCTATATTAACTAAAAAGAGAAAAACAATATAATTAGAGTTTTTTTTAAGTAATACTTATTAATCGTTGCAGCATGGGTAAAATTTAATTTAGATTTAGTAGGCATGAGAAAATTCAAGAGTCGTTTTACATTATAATTTGGGCCATTGTTGGATGCATCCTCATCATTAATCTCTATAATGACAAGCTTGGCCATATGCAATTTTCTGTTAATAAGAGAGGGGCTAACATGATAATCAATCGCTCTATATCGATCTTGGTTTAATAAATTTGAAAGTAATGTAGCTGAAATAAACGGCTAATCTTTGTTAAGCAATGTGATTTTATTCGTGCTTTCTCTACTTAACAAATTTGGAATCTGCAATTACAACCGACGGATTTGTTCCATGGAGACCCAGCCTCCAAGAGAGACTACTCATGTTGTGTCCTTTGAAGGATGGGACTTCCTCGAAAGCGTCGTATCACCTCTCTATAAACAAGTACCCATGAAACTCGAAATAACCTCGTAACCCACGGTTTGTCATTGTCAACCCATGTCGTTCGGGATTAGTTCTTCTCTAGCTACACAACTGGGCATCGGTTGAAAAATCTGAGCTCAACTAGTAAGCTTGACAAAAAATGTGGACTATTTCTCGAAACCCATCAGTATGTAATGTATTTTTTTTTTTTTTTCATTTAGTCAGCATCTCTTAAATTATTTACCCGTTAATATTTTCAAATCTCCCTTGTTTGCTTTGTGTTTCTACATCATATATAGAAGTAAAATAGGAATAAACATGTGGTACTAATGCCCACATGCGTATGCAAGTTGAACAAGATTATCCTAATTATGTCAACCTAGATTTATTGAATTCTTGCAAAATATATGTTCACTGATTAACAGATTAACATACTAAACAAATGCCCTAATCGCTATCGCTTGGTGAATTGCTCGAAAACGATCCAACCCAAGGATATCCACCTAAAGCTCCCAAAGACTTCCCTCTTCAGGTTTGGGGCAAGCCAAAGGGAATTCGATTCTTAACGAACGCTTTGCACTAGGTTGCCACCAATTAGTTTTTAGGATCGATTGGAAACTTCAAAATTCTAAGTGCCGGAGGAAATCCAGACTCAAAATTAAAGTAAGCTAATCTAGAAAAAAAAAACGCATAAGCCAAAATCTAAGGTCTAGGGATTCAATTAGACTTAGAGCGAGAAAGGGTTTGCGCCGGCCCGACAATGCATTTTCGACACCACATTTCTTAGTTTAATTTTTAACATGCAATATTGCAAGTCGTCTCTTTGATGTGATTATGTTTACATCTTGTTTCGTGCGTGTAGGAATCCACTTACATGCTTGCACGTGAGGAGAAGTATTAATTGGGATGCTATACAAATATTATTACTCCGTCTCGTAACAGTTTTAAGTTTTTGAAAAGAACGATGTTGTCTAACGTCCATATTTTTTTTTAATATCTACTTAACTGGGTACTAGGGCAGCATTGGATCACGTTTGAACAATATCGCATCTCCATAACTTTAGAATAAGAAGGCAAGAACAAATTCTCCTTATTATGATACCCAAGCTACTCATAACAAAAACTGGTATACCTGTGATAGTTTTGCTCTAAACTAATTTTTTGACCACCAAAAATCCCAAATCTGTATATTAGTGATAAATTTATCCTCAGTTTGTTTTCGTTAAATTTTACCGTCAAATTACTTTATTAAATGACATCGACGGTTAGCTAATATATTGATTTTATGCTTTATCCTCCATTTGTTACATGTGTACTGGTTTGTGATTTTTGTGGTATTAATTCAATTTAACGGAAACTAACGAAGAGTAAATTTATCACAAATGTAACAGTTTAGGGTTTTTGGTGGTCAAAAAATTAGTTTGGGGTAAATTAGTCACAAGTGTACTAGTTTAGAATTTTTGTTGTCACAAAAAATAGTTTGGGGCAAAATTATCACAAAATACCAGTTTGGGGTTTTTCGTGATATTAACTCAATAAACTATCTTATTTGCACCGCTAACTAAGTGACTTTCGGAAGTGTATGATCATGTATAATATACATATATGCATATGCCACTATTGTGTAATTTTCATCATGATAAATGCATAAAATAGTAATCAGCACGGAATTATAGTTGAATAATTTCAAGGAACTTAACAAAATTAAATTTGTGCTATCAATACTAATGGTGAAAGCCCACAAAAATTGGCCAAAAAAAAGCCCAAGAAACAGTAAAGCGGAAACAATTGTCCCTCTCCACATTCATTGCTTCCATCCAAAATTTGCAATGGACTTGTGAATTTGTATTTGAGCTATCCAGTTTTCATCTAGATAGTATGTATTGGAATTGATGACTTGATATTAGGCAATGTGAAGATGGATTTTTTTTTTTTTCAATAAATTGAATATTTGTAAATAAAAAGAATAAACATCAGCTTTCCTTTTATCAAATTCGACTATCCAATCCCATGGCAAATTCAACATTTATCATATTGAAGGTCATTAGAGGTGGTCCTTGCTCCCATATTCTCTACACTATTGATGCGGTTAGGCGATTTGGATGAGATTTACTCGAAAGTGGTTTGAAGCTCCCTTGATTACTCAAGGTGAGCACGGTCTCGATCCAACTTGGGAACGGACCCAACCAGCCGCTTCTAAACAGTTCTTGATTTTGCACAAGAAACCAACCAATTGGACTGAACCGGTATGTGGTTCTAGACGGTTCCAGAGAAACATCTTTTGTCAATAAGTTCTATTGGATGTGGTCCAGTAGACAAACATCCTTTTGGCAAAAATTAGAGAAACCTTTAGAGAACGTGACCAACCCTATTGAGAGTGAGAGAGCCGGAGGAGGTGCTATGGTTTTGTTTTGCCTCCAGCTTTAGTTTGGAAAATAAAATTAGAAAAAAACTTTAAGAAAGGAGCCAAAGACTAAAGAAACATACACTTGTTGATGCAGGTATTATTATTGAAAGAAAAAAAGGGTCTATTGTCAATCTCGGTCCAATCTGAGAATTGGACCGGCTCACGATGGATTAGGTCGGTTCCCAATTCCATAAACAGAGAACCAGTCCTGTCTGATCGATTGTTTGGGTTACCGATTAGGGTGAGAATTGACCCACGTTAAAACCGATTACCCCTATTAATTACGAGTTCAAATGTCCTAGTCGCCCTTGGTCTTAGAAAATCATGGCACGTCTGTGGCTTAGGTTCTATTTGTACATCAGGTGTACGATCACTCTAGCTTTAGCCCAACTTGCATTTAGTGATGCAATGGTAACGAGTCTGCTAAAAATGAATACTAGTAATGATTCAAATCAAATATTCCGATCACAAAAATGTGCAAGACTAGTGATATTGTCTAGAGAAAAGCGGCCCATCGATCACCCCTTCTCACATTTTTCATTTATAATAAAATCTTTCAAATACACGAAGCATCAATGCCATTATTGTTTTCTTTTTCTTTAAGAAAAACAAAAATATAATTCAATTAGCATGAGAAATTGTTATATGAGTGGAGTATATACACTAACTAAATCTATATTGTTAAAATTGATAGGTCTCACATGAATCTCAAGTCGTTGCCGTCCAACCGACCGCTCAATTTAGCATTTCACATGAATCATTTCTTGTGTCACCACGCCGAAATGTGCAACATGTCAAATCGTTATCTATAAAATTGCACCGACTTGTCAATAAAATTGCCTAGTGCAATAGTTGGGCGGGATCTATTTTATCAATCTGATCACCAATAAGCTGAAAGGGGAGAACATGGGGTGACCGAAGTATGCCACTCAAAAAGTCAAAAAGGAGACAAAGACACCATGAGAGATCCATTCCAGATTTTCCAGCAATTCATTTGCCTCTTTAGTCTTATGTATCTTGTTTTGCCGCTTTCAACAAGACTAAGTTCACTTTTTTTTTTTTACTAGAATGGGGAGGTACATCTCCACAGCCCCCATGATGATTGGGGATGTTCCATATCTATCTGCGTCTAGATCTTATCACAGACCTTGCAGCTTAGAGGCCCGCCTGAGCTACTGTGGTCCGAAAGTCACCTTTAAGCGGGCTTGGACAAGACTTCTAGATATAGAAGCCCGCCCAACCGAATAATGTTGCACATAAAATTTTTATTGTGGGCAAACTTGGGCAACACTCTAGGCCCGATCTATTAGCTCAGCCTAACTCGAACCCGCTCATTGATCACCTTTACTTGTGGCTCATGAGTTGTTAGTTTATACCCCATCCTCATGGGGCATAAGAGGATCTTAGCTTCTGTTATCTCATCTTATATCCATCTTAATCGTAATTCGAACCTAAAAATTGCCGAATTTTAGTGTGGTGCAAGACATTTGTGTTGAGGAAAACTCCCTCTTGATTTTGAAGTTGACAAAACCTTCCATAATGCTTGTAAATCTGATACTTATTCTGAACCTTCTCTTTTCAGGAATATATGTTCTGGAAGCTAAGAATGAAGTTTTTCAGATTCTGTATATTAAGAAGAATTATTTAAGTTCTGAGATAATTTCCAGACGCAGAAATAATTCAGACTTAACATGTTCTTGTGGACCCACAAAAGCTAAAGTTCTGAGATTCAGAAAATTCAGAAGCAGATGCGTAAGATGAAATTTTTCGTAAAGCACGCCTTGAGCCGGAATTTTCGAGCAGCATTTAAGACGCAAAGAAATTCTTGAAGCAAAACTCGAATCGAAGAATAACAAATAGTGATCTAGCATGGATTTCCACAGAATGAAAGTATTGATTAGATCAATCTTATTCAAATTGATTGACAATCAAATACTAAGACAAGAATGCTTTTCAACGGACAAAAACTCTACTTATGGAAACCAAGATTCTGTTTGTATGGGCGACCAGAATCAATGGGATTCAGAATCTGTTAACTAACGGCTACTCAATCCTTAGTTTACAAATCTGTCCAAAGGTGAAGATTGGAAGATAATCCTCTGCGAGTTGTCCAACGGCTAGTGTGGATGAAGAGGAGTATTTAAGGAGAACATGAGCAGCAGAAAAAATATAGAGATTCAAGAATCATCAAGTCCAAAGTTTGAGCATACTCCATCAATTCTCTTGTCGTTCTGAACTTAAGATCAAGATCTTGAGGTTTACATTGTAAAGAGTGTTTGTGTGAGATAGAGAGTCCTATCATACACAATAGTTACGAGACTCAAAGTCTGTAAAAATCCTCTTGATTACATAGTGAAATCCAGCCGGTAGAGGGTCAGAGCGTGGGAGAGTGGACGTAGGGCTTATCATAAGCCGAACCACTATAAACTTGTGTGCATTCTCTCTTCTCCTTCACTCTTACTTTATAGTCTCGCACATCAAATCGCTGTTTGATTCTCAATATTATTCAAACTCTTCTTTTATCTGTTACATTTTCGCATTTTTTTTTTTTTTAAGGATCACCTATTCACCCCCTCTAGGTGACCCGTGCTAGCTATTTCAATTGGTATCGAAGCAGGTTGCTCATTTGACCAAAGTGTTTTACTCGAGCTAACGATCTATATGGCTAGCTATGGTGCTCCAGGGCTCATTGAAGGACAAAGCAACAACAGACCACCATTTTTCGATGGCAAAGAATACAAGATTCTGGAAAAACAAGATGAAGGCTTTCATCAAATCATTCGATCACATGCAATGGGATGTTATCATCGAGAGGAGTCAACCCAAAATCCTCGATTCAAAAGAAAAGGCAGACGCTAGCAAACCAGCAGATCCTCCTCTCTATCTCAAGTCGAGATAGCTAAAAGGAGACTTTAGATTCAAAAGCAATTTATTCTCTCTATTGTGGATTATCTCCTATTGAGTATAAGAAAATTGCTGCTTGTGAATCTGCAAAAAAGAAATCTGGGATACTCTATGTCACGTATGAAGGAACAGATCGTGCCAAGGAAACGCAAATCAATATTTTGCTTGGCCAATATGAAGCTTTCAAAATGAAGCCTGGAGAACTAGTTGCTGATTTTTATAACAGGTTTACTGACATAGTAAACGGTCTTGCTTATCAAGAACAGCCAATTCCAGATGCATTGAAAGTCAACAAACTTCTGAGAGGACTGACAGATCAGTGGGACAACATCAAAACATCTCTTCGAGAAACACAAAGGATCAAGCCTCTGTCAGTGAATGAGTTGATTGGAACTCTCCAATCATATGAAACTGAGAAACGGAATGAGCAAAACGAATCCAGAGGTAATAAGTCAATTGCTTTGAAAACTAACGATGATTCTGATGCAGACACTGAAGATGTAGATGTTGATGATGAAGAACTAGCTCTCTTCATAAAGAAGTACAAGAAAATGAAAATCAGAGGAAGAAATCTCAAAGGGAAGAAGCCTTTTGAGAACAAGAGGTCTTTCGAAGAAACAGAGAGTTCAAAGGAAATAATATGCTTTCACTGTAGAAAACGTGGACACATCAAGCCAAATTGTCCACTTCAGAAAAAGAAGACAAATTTCGAGAAAGCAAAGAAGGCCTTAAAGGCAGAAACCTGGAGTGACACAGAATGTGAAGATAGTGATGAAGATATCCGTCTCGATGGCAAAATCGACTTCGCACTCGATTCCGATTCTCGATCCTAAAGTGGAAATCGAGGTAAAACCTTCCTCAAATGTCTGTCAAGTGTCAAATTATATTGATGATTTGTGTTTTGAATTTAAGATCTTTTTTAAAAGAATCTCTTCTTTGAAAAAGGAAAATTCTTCACTACGGCAACAGGATGTTTCTCAAAAAGAAAGGATCGATTTTCTTCAAAAAGAGTTTCATCAAATCAAGGAAAGTCGAGATTCTCTTTCCAAAGAAAATGATGTTTTGAAAAAGGAAATTTCAAAAATTACTTCAAACTTTTCAAAGGGTTCAGAAACCTTGAAGCATATCCTTTCCATTCAAATTCCTTACTATAACAAATCTGGTCTTGGATTTGTTAAGGAAAGTGATAGCTTGATTGATTTTCCAAAAGTCAAGGAGAGATTGAAACAAAGACCTCCTCGACAAGCTTACAAAAATCATTTCAAAAGGAATTTTGTAAAACCTGTTGGCCCGGAGTGCACTAAGGTGCTCAAAATGTGGAGATCCACAGCATTTTGAGAATGAATGTCCTAAGGTCTGGAGACCTGTTCGAAGGGATTTTGTTAAGACAGCCTATACTAATACTCAAGGACCCAAGCAAATTTGGGTACCAAAGAAAACTTGAGTTGATATGCTTTTTGCAGATTACCACAAAGAGAAAAAGAAAGTGGTATCTAGACAGTGGATGCTCCAGACATATGACAGGAGATCCAAGCATATTCGCTAATCTTCAAAGTCTGAAGGGAGGAAAAGTTTCCTTTGGAGGAAATACCAAAGGACAAATCATTGGCAAAGGAACAGTTGATATTGGAGGACTCAGAATCAATGATGTTTCATTGGTAAAAGGACTCAACTACAATCTGATTAGCATAAGCCAGCTCTGTGATACTGGTTTCAGAATCAACTTTCAAGAAGATACATGCTCAGGAACAAGCAAAGACTCTTCTCAAACATTCACAGGGAGAAGACATGGCAATATTTATCTTCTGGATGTTAATCCAAATTCTGATCATTGCCTAATCTCAATCAAAGAGGATGAAGAACTTTGGCACAGAAGGTTGGGACATATCAGTATGAAACAAATCTCAAAAATCTCAAACAAGAAGCTAGTTCGAGGTTTGCAGTTTGAAATTCAAGAAAATGACTTATGCAATGCTTGCATATTAGGAAAACAAGTAAGAAGTTCTTTCAAATCTATACATCATGTTTCTACTGATCGCGCCTTGCAGCTTCTTCATATGGATCTATTTGGACCAACCAGAACTCAAAGCATTGGTGGTAAGAGATATTGTTTAGTTATTGTTGATGATTTCACAAGATTTACATGGGTATTCTTTCTTGCACACAAAATGAAGCTTTTTCTTATTTTACAAAATTTGCAAAAGAGTTCAAAATGAAAAGGTTATACCATTTCCTGCATTAAAACCGATCATGGGGAGAATTTGTAAATCAAAGTTTTTCAGATTTTTGTGAGGAAAATGGCTTTCAACATAATTTTTCTACTCCATACACACCGAACAAAATGGTGTTGTGGAAAAGGAAAATCGTTCCTTGCAAGAAATGGCAAGAACTTTGTTGATTGAAAGCGAGATTCCTTTTCATTTTTGGGCGATCTTAGCTTTTTACAAAGATGTTATGTTATCAATGTAGTTTTTCTCGGACCCATTCTTGAGAAAACCCCCTATGAGCTTTACAAAGGTAGAAAGCCCAAGATTTCATATTTTCGAGTGTTTGGATGTAAATGTTTTATTCTCAAAACTCAAATGATGCCCTGGAAGTTTGATGATAGAGCGGATGAAGGTTTCCTACTTGGATACTCTACTACAAGCAAAGCATATAGAGTATTCAACAAAAATTCTCGGATCGTGGAAGAATCAATGAATGTAAGGTTTGAAGAAAACTTTCGGACTCACCGAGATGAATCAAATCCCCTACACACATTCAAGTATCTTACAAGGTCACTTAGAATCCCAAAAGATTGAAGACTCTATAGAAAATGGAGAAGAAGACAATATATGAGACTCAACCGTAAAATTTAGAGTCCGCAAATATTCGTAAGGAAAGGTATGACAAGAACCGAAACATAAGTCCGGTCCATCCAAAGAACCTTATCATTGGAGAAATAGAAGATGGTATCAAGACCAGATCCAAACAAAAGGAGAACATCAACAACTTAGCATTGATATCTGAAATAGAACCAAAAGATGTTGAAGAAGCTTTATCAGATGAAAGCTGGATTGAAGCTATGCAAGAGGAACTTCAGCAGTTCAGAATCAATGAAGTATGGGAGCTTGTGCCAAAACCCAAAAATCATCCAGTAATTGGAACAAAATGGGTATTCAGAAACAAACTGGACGACAAAGGGAAGGTCACAAGAAACAAAGCAAGACTGGTTGCAAAAGGCTATTCTCAAGAAGAAGGCATTGACTATGATGAAACATATGCACCAGTTGCAAGGTTAGAAGCCATACGGCTATTATTAGCATATGCCTGTTTCCATAACTTTAAACTTTTTCAGATGGACGTCAAGAGTGCTTTCCTGAATGGATACATTAAGGAAGAAGTATATGTGGAACAACCGCCTGGTTTTGAAGAACCAAGAAAAACTGATTATGTTTACAGACTCAAAAAGGCCCTTTACTGAAACAGGCACCCAGAGCTTGGTACGAAAGGTTAAGTAGTTTCCTTCTGCAAAATGATTTCACAAAAGGTAAGGTAGATACAACTCTGTTTATTAAAAGGAAGGGTAAGGATTTTCTACTTGTTCAAATCTATGTTGATGACATTATCTTTGGATCTTCTAACGAACTGCTTTGCAAGGAATTCTCTAAAAATATGCAGAACGAGTTCGAGATGAGCATGATGGGAGAACTAACATTCTTTCTTGGATTACAAGTGAAACAAATGAAAGATGGTACTTTCATCTGTCAAGAAAAATATGCCAAGGAGATTGTCAAGAAGTTTGGTCTGCAGAATTGCAAGAAAATGACACACTCAATGCCTCATTCATCCAAGCTAGACAAAGATGTAAATGGTAAAAAGGTTGATCAGAAGGTATATAGAAGTATGATAGGTTCTCTATTATATCTTACTGCATCTAGACCTGACATATTGTTTAGTGTCTGTATGTGTGCGAGATTTCAGTCAGATCCAAAGGAATCGCATCTTTCTGCAGTAAAAAGGATAATCAAATACATTGGAACATATCCAATGCTAGGTCTTTGGTATTCCAAATCTTCAGATTTTACTCTTACTGGTTATTCAGATGCTGATTTAGCTGGATGTAAAGTGGACAGGAAAAGTACTACAGGCACATGCCAATTGCTAGGAAATATGTTAGTATCCTGGTATTCAAAGAAGCGAGAATCTGATTGCACTATCAACAAAGCAGGAAGCAGAATATCGTAGCCTTGGGTAGTTCTTTGTGCACAGATTACGTGGATGAAGCGGCGATTCTTGAGATTTTTCTTTGTTGAAGACTCAAATGTTGCAATCGGATGTGACAATACCAAAGCCATCAATCTCACTAAGAATCCCATTCTTCACTCTCGAGCTAAGCATATTGAGATCAAACATCATTTTATTAGAGATCATGTGCAAAATGGTGATGTGAATATCCAATTTATTGATTCTAAGAATCAATTAGCTGACATATTCACAAAACCCCTTGATAAATCTTCTTTCGAATTTATTAGAAACAAACTGTGCATTACTTATCCTTCTTGAAGTGTTTGACAGACAGGGAAATTCTTCAGACTCAAGTGGTTTCGGTCTGAACATTTTTTTTTTCAGACTCTCATGAACGGTACGTACACAGTTTAAATTTTGGCAGGTATATTTTAGGCAGGATATTTTCACATTTGTTATATTTGGAAGCAAATCAGGTACGTATCTAAACTTATCTGGTTAATTGAGCTTAAAATATTATCTGATAATATTCTGATCTTTTGCGCTTCAGAAAATATATTTCCTTTCTATTTACTTTGGCTTATTTCTTACTTTCTAAAATAACCCTTTATTCCCAAAAATCCGTCTTTCAAGCTTATAAACCTTTTCGTCGCTTTCCAAAACCCTCATTCGTACAATTCTCTGCTCAAACCTTTTTCGACTCTCAGAGACTCTCCTCGCCTTCCCTCTCCAAAGATCAAAACTTTTTGATCAAGAAGTCTTCAGAATGCCTTTCAAGAGAAGATCCTCACGTATCTTGAATCAAGAATCTAAATCTTCTGCTCCGCCAGAGTTTATGGAGGTATCAGACACAGAATCGGATCATCTCGAAGAAAGTGCTCATACTACGCCACCGCCTCGATCGTCTTCATCCAAACCAGAAGGTGACAAAGATTTTAGCTGCAAAAACATCAAACTCTTATGGCGAAATTATCAAAGGTTGAAGAGGGGTAATGCTGCTGCTCTTTGAGACTCTTCTAAAATGTCTCAAAGACAACGATTTTCGGTCAGAGACTCATCTCGTTCAAGAGTATTCTAAGCTTTCTGCTGAGACTGATCCAACCCCTGCTTCCAAAACCCCTTCTCTGCATCGCTCCAGAAAGGGAAAAGAAAAAGTCGGAGAACCATCCACTCCGTCTGTAACAAAGTCTGTAACAAAGCCTGTGGTAAGCCCTAAATCCTCCTCAAAGTTTGTCGTTCCTGAAGATGACGCTCGGCTTTTCGAGCTTTTTGAAAAGAAACTGGGGATAGCATCTAGAATGCCGGGGACAGGCGGATTGTTTAGAAGTCCTGAACACCATACCTGTTATCAGCTTTTACTTGCTCGAGGTGTTATAAATCACAGGACTGTGGACTTCACCTGTCTAGACAAGGCTGGTTTTCCTATTAGACATCTTTTTGAAAGAATAGGCATTTTCGAGTTTTGCCTTCAGTCTGCAGATGTTTATGCTGATTTGACTGCATACTTCTATTCAAATCTCTCCATTCTGTCACCAAACTGGCTCCAGTTCTCTGTCGGTGACAAGAAATTTGACTTGAAGGCTGATATGTTGGGGAAAATAATTGGAGCAAAATACTCCAAGTTCACTCCGTTGGATGTAAGTTTGGCAGATGCCTCCAAGGTTGCATCTGAAAATCCAAATTTTACTCAAGATACAAACAGGCATCTCTCCTACTCTGACCTGTCTCGAAAATCAATTATTCTGCACAAGATTATCATAAACTGCTTGAAACCCAAGGCTGCCTCAAAAACTGACCTCTCCAAATCCGAAATTAAGCTCATCTGGGCTATCTTGAAAGGTCAGCCTTTCTCTCTTCCCCATATCATTATCTTTCACATGTATAGAGCTTTACAGAAAGACAAGGGACAATTGCCCTATGGGGCTCTCATCACTCGAATTTTCATGTTCCTCAATATATCAATTCCTGTTGAATTGCGCCAAAACTCTATACCTCAGTATGTTTTGTTGGGGGATAATGCTCTCCAAAATGAAGCAATTTGGTGATATAAGGGAAAGAATAAAGGGAACCGAAGCTCGTCAGTCTCAACCAAAAGCTTCTGAAAAGTCAAGCTTCAAACGGTCAGTGCAAAGAAAAGATAAAGGGTCAGCAAGCAGAAAAGAATCTCCAGCCCGAATGAAGGTGTACAAGAAAAGAAAAATCCTTCTGCAAGATGAAAATGATGAAGCAGAAGAAGAAAACCATAATGCAGAACATGCTCCAAAGACATGATGCGTAACCGGCCCAAAATGTTTCAGAACCAATTTTCGCAGATCATGTCTCTGACGAACAAGCACATGTTCAGGGGGAGAATTCTCCAGAAAAGACACAGGGGTTCGAACAGACTGAGCGAAATAATGTCCAAGAACAGTCTTCTACTGATCAGAACATCATCACAATTCTGCTTGACATTAAAGACAAACAAGCTTCACTGGAACAAGAAGTCAAAAATCTGCAGAAATTGGTTGAGGAAAACTCTCACTCTCAACAACTTCAAGCAGCTGCAGACAAAGCAGAACTGAAGGAGGCCATTACTCAATGCTCATCCGACTTGGAGAAGGCAGTGGGTCAATGTAGTTCGAAGATTGATGAAGCTGTCTCTATCTTGGAAAATTTTCAACTCATTCGCACTCCTTCAAAACATTAGCCTGTTTTTTACAAACAATTTCTCTCCAAATTCCTATTTCGTTCTTTTGGTCTGTAATATTCACTAACATTCATTGTTAGTCTTTTTGATTGCTCAGATATCGTTGCTTTATATTTTCTATGTTTATCTTTTTGCTGATGACAAAAAGGGGGAGAATTTATTTGCAGATTCAATACAGGTTATAAACAAAGGAAGAATGAAGGCACAGATTTCAACAATAGAGTTTGATCTTTCAAATCTGTGATTTAATGCGCTGAATATGATTGCTTACTTCCAATTTATTTTAAGTTGATTCAATCTGGAGGAAAGTTTTGTCACCATCAAAAAGGGGGAGATTGTTGAGGAAAACTCCTACTGATTTTGAAGTTGACAAAACCTTCCATAATGCTTGTAAATCTGATACTTATTCTGAACCTTCTTTTTCGTGAATATATATGTTCGAAAGCTAAGAATGAAGTTTTTCAGATTCTGTATATTAAGAAGAATTATTTAAGTTCTGAGATAATTTCCAGACGCAGAAATAATTCAGACTTAACATGTTCTTGTGGACCCACAAAAGCTAAAGTTCTGAGATTCAGAAAATTCAGAAGCAGATGCGTAAGATGAAATTTTTCGTAGCGCACGCAGGTCGGAATTTTCAGAAGCCCAGCATTTAAGACGCAGTAATTCTTCAGAAGCAAAACTCAAAACGAAGAATAACAGCTAGTGATCTAGCATGGATTTCACAGAAGGAAAGTATTGATTAGATCAATCTTATTCAAATTGATTGACAATCAAATACTAAGACAAGAATGCTTTTCAACGGACAAAAACTCTACTTATGGAAACCAAGATTCTGTTTGTATGGGCGACCAGAATCAATGGGATTCAGAATCAGTTAACTAACGGCTACTCAATCCTTAGTTTACAAATCTGTCCAAAGGTGAAGATTGGAAGATAATCCTCTGCGAGTTGTCCAACGGCTAGTGTGGATGAAGAGGAGTATTTAAGGAGAACATGAGCAGCAGAAAAGTATATAGAGATTCAAGAATCATCAAGTCCAAAGTTTGAGCATACTCCATCAATTCTCTTGTCGTTCTGAACTTAAGATCAAGATCTTGAGGTTTACATTGTAAAGAGTGTTTGTGTGAGATAGAGAGTCCTATCATACACAATAGTTCTGAGACTCAAAGTCTGTAAAATCCTCTTGATTACATAGTGAAATCCAGCCGGTAGGCTGTGAGCGTGGGAGAGTGGACGTAGGCTTATCATAAGCCGAACCACTATAAACTTGTGTGCAGATTCTCTTCTCCTTCACTCTTACTTTATAGTCTGCACATCAAATCGCTGTTTGATTCTGAATATTATTCAAACTCTTCTTTTATCTGTTACATTTCCGCATTTTTTTTTAAAAAAAAAAATCTGTTAAGGATCACCTATTCACCCCCCTCTAGGTGACCCGTGCTAGCTATTTCAATTTGATCCTCCGGAGACTTGATCCTTCGGAGACGAAAAAAAAAAGATTGTCAAAAATGTAATTTAATTGACAATTTTCGACAATGGCGATCAAGATCCATTTTACAACGAGGACGAACTTTAGTATGTCAGAGAATTACCACCTCCCTTCACGTGTAAGCCAACATATTCGGTCCTCAAATTCCACAGAAAATTCCGGAGTCACTGGCTTTTGTCTGCTCCATTGGAGACTGGGCGATGCCGGGTACTTATTAGAACACATGTCAAATTGTCATCCCTAACCATTTGAGACATAGCCTACTTAGTATTTATTTCAAAATGATTTGAGTAATACCTAGGTCCTGTAGTTGGTCAAAAAGCAAACACCTTAGACAAAGAGTACCCTATCACGTCACTTCTCAAACCACGTTGAGCCACAAGTCACATGAGAAGAATCGCGCACCAATAATATCGAGTGCCTTACTATTATGATATAATCCTGCCACTCGCATTTCAAAAATTGATCTATTAAATGTCATTAAGGAAAGTTATGCCAGCACATGAAGAAAGTTTGATTGACCGGGTGATATCACGTGTTATCGAGAAATTCCAAAAGCAAGCAAGCATGACATGCAATGTGCTACACAGAAAACCTATGAATAAGGGAAAAAAATCTGGATTGTGACATAAAGCAGCGTTCGAAAGTCAACCTTCCGGGACAATATGAGAGAATTTTCCCTATCAAAGCTGGCTCATGTGAGGACATGATTCCCAGTTGACGAAAATTGTCAAGTTTGGGCAGGCATTTAGTCCACATAAGGGGGAAAAACTCCAAGGTTTACTATTCTTTTTTCCCAGCAAACCCCAAGATGATGAAAGTCTAAAAGAGACGCCAAATCTAGGTTTCTCAGGAAGCTGATTGAGGTTGTTAGACGCAGGTAGCTCCCATCATGGCGCTCTCGGTGCGGACTTGGATCTGCCGACTGAAATTCTTTGCATGGATCCAAGTTCACTGAAATAGATCGATTTCCATTATTGATCTTGTCGGCCCCACATGTGGAACTCACTTAATCAATAGTGGAGATTGACCCAATCCATATGAATCTTGGTCCAGGGAAGACTGATTCTATGCTGATGGTGGGTTAATCGAAAGTGAGAGATCCTTACCTGTCTTTGACAGTACTGAACGTTACTACGAAAGGCCTGCCGCTGTAATACTAGGTTCCATATCATACATAGTTTAGAAGAATTAAGGGAGAGAGAGATGCATTTTACCTCCTTAAATTTGAACACAATTATTAGTTTGTTGCACGATGTTTAGCATTGGGTCATTAAAGCTTGAATCCTGAGTTTTTTTTTTTTTCTCGAAAAGAGTCTCCCTAGCTCACATGCTTTCGTTCCCTAGTCATCTGTTTAATGTGACTATGGATATATAATTTTATGTTTGAATTGAAAAACTCGTTTTACGTGCTAAACATGTGTTGAAAAATGTGTTTAAGATGTATCATAAAACTCAATTTTTTAACATCTTAAACGAGTGAGACCTAGTACTTTTCAAATAAGTTTGTATCCTTATAACTTTTTTTTTCCTCCTAAAAATGCGTGATACAGTTTTATTTAGGCAGAATTTGGGAAAAGTTTTTGTCAACTTTTACAAGAATTTGATGAAATTCGGGGATTGAAAAAACGACGGAAACTGCTGAAAAAAAGTGGACAAAGGCAGCGCACAAGTTTTTTTTAGAGACAAAGTGAGGTTTGACCAATTTTTAAAGGAGTTAAATGGAATTTAAGATCATTTATGTACTAATTTTCTTTTATTAAGCAAGCAAGATGGTTTAAAAAATCATGTAGACTTTCTAATTATTAAGTATATTCCATATCACTTAAATATAGTTATAATATGCCTTACTTACATATAGTGTCCCTCCACCTAATAGTTTAAAATTTTGAGTGGAACTTTCGATATCGTGTTAGAGTCGGTTCTCCCAATGTATTAGGTTGGACTTTCTAATATAATATCAGAACATAGATCGAGGATTAATAACCCAACACTCGCCTCTTCTCTGAAATTCATTGCCCGTGGTGGGTTCACAACAACTAGCTCAGAGAAAAGAGGAGCCCCACCCATTTCACAGTAATTGAGCCGAGTCGTGGGTAAGGGATTGGCTTACATCCAAGGAAGAGTGTTAAGTATAATCTGGCATCGTTTGAATGCGTGGTTACCATGTGCGTTATCCATATGTAGTTGCTCCACCTTAGCTTAAGTTTTTGAGTTGCCAATTCTTGTAATTTTCATTTATCCCCTATAAAATTGTCTAAAGAGTTTTTAGTTTTCTTAAGAATGATTGAGAGAGAGAGAGAGAGAGTTATCGTTACCTTATTGCTCACAATCACAGCTGGTCAGATTTGCAAAGTCAATACACTTGAAAAAAATCAAGTAAAAAAAATTAACAATCATGAGGATAATCTATTGAAATAAAGTAACAATTTGCATATAAAACTATCATTTCCTTACTTCATTATAAAATTATCGGTCACTTAGATTGTTATAATGGAGAACAAGTTCAGAAGGGATGGTGAAATGGCTACTTTGCAAAAAGTTGTTCGGAAGAGACGTGGATAAGTTTTTTTTTTTCAGTAAAAATTGAAAAAAAAAAAGGAAAAAGCGTAAGAAATTATTTTAAATCAAAAGTGAGACTTGCAAGGAATAATATAATCGATTCAATACAAAAGAGGTGTCAGGAACCAATAAGAGAGTTAAAATAGCGCGAGCCTTCTTTTTCCAGAAAAGAGGAATAAAACATGTTTTCTTGTCAAAAAAAATTTCTGTGCTGCGAATTGGACAATTAATATGTTGTGACAGATCAATTATGCCGCCTCGCTCGATAGCACGGTGCCTTCATTTTGGAACCAATGACTTATGATTGATGTAATGTTTTGGGTGTTATTATTGCGTGGTGTAGCCGTCACACAAATTGTATGCTCTTATCCAATATTTGAAAAAGGAGCTATGTAGATCAATTCTAATTAATATGCCAATGTTTGCGTGTTTTGTTCTTCCAATCCTCCCTATATTTTTGTTTTCTTTAGAGAGAAGGAGTACCCTCTAAAATTTTTACATCTTGGTGATCTCAAGATCCGGATGAGAATTGAGATGAAACCTTTTAAGGGCTTGCTTAGGTCCAAAAATAGAAATATATTATAGGGATACAAAAGTTAAACATAAAAAAAAAATCCTTTAATCAGTAATATGCTCAAGACATAACATGAAGCGAAATTACTCATCTTGCCTCAAACATACTAAACACGTATACTGATTACCTCAAACATGGAGCATGTGTTAAGGGGTATTTTGGGCTTTATGCACAAATGTAAAAGCCTATATTAAAATATCTCACGTATTTTGATCTCTATACTTTTAAACCGAATGTCCATTAACAATTTGAATCTCAATTTCAATCTCTATATTTTTGAACTGAATGTCTATTCACAATTTTTCGCTCCATAAATCTATACGCTTCATACAAGTTGTATAGACAATGGCTCATTTATCGCCTCCTTATGTATGGAATTATCAATCGTAGCGAGAGATTAGCAATTTATGTAACCTATCCTACTTTTAATGATTGATTTCTTCATATAAGATTATGAATCGTATAATTAATCATTGTGCAGTGTCAAGAATGAATGTCTATTATATACGACATCAGACAGTGGATAAGATAGTGCATTCTTTATGTTTGATATTTTTCCACCTACGAAGCAAGACTTCAAGACTATTTGCAGCCAATATGAATTAGATAACTAGGAATTTGCATTTTACGTTCTAGATTAATCATAGCCAAAGAGTCATGTTCTCTACAAAGCCAATAAATATTCTAAACTGCATATTTTCAGAATGAAGCTCTAAATTTCTTATAACCTAAATTGCTCACTGTTCAAAAGCATAAATGAGCATAATATTTATAAAAGATGTTCGACCATGTTGATATCCAAAGTCAAGCCGCAGCCTAAAGTCAAAGATGTTGAACCAGATGACATTTTCCCATTGTTATAGAGCTGTCCAAGTTAAGATTTGGTTTGGTTATGGTGTTACAGATAAGTCTTTCTTCATGGCATCATGCTGCAAAACAATGTAGAGGAGCATGTGTTTTCAGGAGGGTGATCTTACAGTTTGTTCGGATCTAAGGACGACGGTCTTTTGCTGACAGATATGAACTGCGAGACCAAAGTTCACAGAGACCAAGCCCTACTTGAATTACCCATGGCAACATCCTTGAGGGGGGGCGGCTCATACTTGGCCTTGTCGGTCTTGTTCATCCGCGCATTTTCTGGTACAGAGGGTCGTCAGGATTTGGGTCTGTCAATGGTGAGCAGATTGAGAGCAGCACCTGGATATCAGAAATAAGAACAGTTGTCCACCCAGCGGTAGTGGTCACATTAACAGATAGTGATCACAACAGAGCAACATTGACAGTTCTGAACATACAGAACCAAACATTTGATGACATTCTAGGATGCAAAGCTGCAATTAGGATACTTACAAAAAAATTCGGTACTAGGTTTCTCCAACTGACTTCCTTGAAAAGAACAATCTGTAGTCTTTGACAAAACTTTTGAGGTCTTTAGGGAAAGCCTCGAACAAAGTAGCATGAAACTGGTGATAACACTGCAGTTTCCAGGAACTAAATTGCAGTTTGATAAAACTGTTTTTCAAAGTATATATGGGGTAAGACATATACACTCAAAGTACAAGAGAACCAAGGCTAGAAATGCACCATCTCAAACGCGCCTTGATGTTTACCTGCAAATAAAAATGTACAGATTGTTTTCACAAACAACATCAGTACTTGGACGCCTCAGATTTACCTTAACTAGGATGGGGGCGGGGGTGTGAGGTTGGTGGTTCGATCTCATAGCCTAATAGCCAGATAAGATCAGCTCATTTTAAAAGTTCACCTTCGAAATGGTGAGGGCAGGGCTCCACTGCACTGCTCCTTCAATATGTCAAGGCAAATGCTAAATAACGGGTGAAAGACTTCCGTCCTGAATCAAACATGTGAAAACCAAGGAACTGTTAAGCAACAACCTTGAGGAAAAAATTAAGAAGAAAATATGGGCAGAAATTGTGTTAGCAGCGGTAGCAGCAACAGCAAGAACACTGTCTTTCGGGCGCTGAAACAGCAATGCCAAATCTTGCAATTAAATAGGAAGTAGAATTGCCAAAGTAACAGAGGTTGAAATGCAAATGTTTCAACAAAATACAGCCAGAAGGCAAAAAGTCATTTGTGTCAATTGCCATTCCAATGAATTTCAAAACACCAGAAGCCTAGAGAAAGTTGAGGGCTTGAATCCGGCTGCTTTATGAATCATCTAAGAGACCAAATAATAGAACTTAGATGCTTTCTTAGGTATTCTGCATACATACACTTTATTTACCATAGTATCTATAATCACACTTTGCATTCACCACTTTCAAAAATACACTTCACATCCTTTAGCTTGTATATTGAGCAAAACTCAGTATTGGTTGTTGATGCTACTCATCTACCCATTAGCCAAGTAAAACTGTTTGCGTCAATCAACTGAATACCCATAATTGCCACATATGCAATGGTTCTTTCGGCTGCGCTCAGTATACAAACAAATCTGTACTCTTTAGTGACATCTATTCTCTTTTCCTCCCTTCATTTACTCTTTCAGGTGTCGACCAAAGACATAGGTGACGACGAACAAGCAGTTTCGCTATTCCAGAAAAGACGGTAACACCATTTTATCCTACGGTATGAAGAGTTATTCCTGAAAATATGGGATGCTCCATTACAAGATGCAAAGCATAGTCTTCCCTGTAGTCTTCATATAGTTCAACCAGGATGTCCAACTTATTTCCCCAAATTCAGCTGGAAGTATTTGTCTGATCTACAAATTTGTTCACTATAATTGCAGCAAATTTAAAGTTTCATTACATTTTACTCATATGGCCGTTTCCCTAATTCTTGTAACTGATGAAAGCTTCAGGTCATTTACACCAGTAGGAAATTGGTCTAGTGGATGGAGGAGTGGGGCGGGGGCAAAGGGATGGAGGTTAGATCTCATAGCCTCATAGCCAGATAAAATCAGTTCATTTTCAAAATGAGAGGCACAACACCACATATGAACAATGACAGCACCAGGGACTAAGGTGCCGTGTCCATTCTGCCAAACTAAATAAACTGAAGCAGTTTGTCTGATTTTACTTTGGAACTGCTGGTCTACAAATACAGTGACATCATCCGCTCTACAGAGAAGCTAAATATTTTGAGTGCATGAAAATTTGAGTTTAGACATACACCAAAGACTGCCATAAAATATCAATTGCGGGTCAGCTAGACCAAAAAGCGCACCAACATTCAGAATATGATTGCACAGTCAACATGGACATTGGCATCGTGTCCTTATGGAAGCACAACAGTGAAATTCTACAGGACATGTATATGGTTGCTAACTATCTCAGTCACAGAAACAGGATGAATGTAGTTGATTTTTCAGTCTGCTTGAGTACACATGGGATGGGAAACAAATCATATGCTGTACATTTGCTACAGCAACCAAGAGTGGCTAGTTTAACCTCTAGCCAAGGGTGGCGCCTGTATGAAGTACCAACTACTACATGATTAAAATATATCAAAGCGATGACCAAATATCTATTTGGATTGTAATCTTTCGCTTCACAATGACTCGGTTATCTAATAGAAAGGCTAACATAGCTCAACAATCATTTTCCTCTATAACTATATATCGAAACAGAGCTAATCTCTGCAACTGATATTTCTTCCTGTACAAAACTGCCTATTGAACAGCACATTCTCTGAAGTTATTTATTTCTGCTCTGGCTATGTCTCCTTCTTCCCTACACATACGAAAAGTCCTGCACTCTCAAAACTCGACTGCGAAGATTGATTACGCCACTCACAATCCCATTGCAACAGTAAACTAAATATTTCTCTCTAACCTCCTAGTCTGTGTTATCGCTCATTTCTATTCTCTCCATTCGCCGCCATTGATAGACTCTTTGCGGTATATTTCTTATCTACACGATCACCACAGTGATTACTTTACCATAATCGACTTTGCCCATTCAAAACAGGAAATTTTATATATCACCACAGTGACTAAGAAACTCACACAAGAAAATTAAAGACATGGAACCAGGTTTCAAAAGAAACACTCATCTAAAATTGAATTTCCGGAGGAAAGAGATTGCTTAATTGCATACAATAAAATTCCATCACTAAAATCCTTTTCTAAAGATCAAAACTTTTTTCTGTTGGTCATCGAACAAGAGAAACACTAATTCAAGATCAAGTCTAATTCGCCTTGCGAAGAAGGCTGAAATGGAACCTGTTAGCAGTAGGATCCCAATAAATCCCAATCTCATCGCCAGCCGCCAAACCCCTCCGCTGCACGAACTCCTTGATCCAACACCCCTTCAGGACGTAGGCCCCTGACGACGCCCAGAAAGCAAACACCAGTCGGTGCTCGGATCGCACGTCCGCATCCCAAACTACGACCTCAGCACCCTCGCCGGTCATGACTCGAGTCACTGTCTCCTCGCTCATGCACCAGAGCACGTGGGCCGTCACGCATGCCCTCGGAATCAAAAGCCTCGACAGGTGGCCAAGATCGCTCTTTGTAAGCTTCTTCTTGATCTTATAAGGGTCGAAGAGCAGCACCAACTCTGTGGAAACGCCGTTGCGTCTATCTTCCTCTTCTTCACATTCCGAGGCCGCTTTCTTGTCCTTCTGCTTTGTATTGTACCTCGCCTTCTTCTCCACAATTAAGGTCTCATCGCCGGCAAGGGAGGCCGTAAATTTTCGCTTCGGTTGGGCGGGAGCGATTTCTTGACGAGGGTCGCAAGCCTTCCGATCAGGCGTGAGGGGGAAGAATTCGCGAGCCACCACCGGTTTTGCAGACGAAATTTCTCCGGACCCTTCGTCGCGATTCTCCTCCTGATCGTGCAGATAAGAAACGCACGACCGAGAGTCCGTCAACGGCGGCGAGCGGACCTCGCCTCTCCGGCCGTCGCCAATGGGTTTCTTCTCCTGATCGTGCAGATGACGAGGAACGAACGACCAAGAATCCGTCGACGGCGGCGAGTGCACATCGACTCTCGGGCGGTCGCCGATGGGTTTCTTCTTCTCCTGACCGTGCAGATAAGAAACGCACGACGATGACGACAGCCGCGGCGAGTGGACATCGCATCTCGGGCCGCCACCGATGGGCGGCGATCTGGGGCCCAAGAAATCGATGAGCTCCATGGGGATTCGGTGGAAGGAACAGAGAAGCACTCGGCGAGGACGACAGAGGGCAAGAGCTGCGGGAGAAATTCCGAGACAGAGAGAGAGAGAGAGAGAGCTGAAGAGGAGAGAAGAGGGAAGACAACGTTGGAGAGGACGGAAGAGGAAGGAAGACGAGGAAGGGTGGCGGAGGTTAAGGGGGGAGGAGCAATATAGTTTACCGTTGGAATGGGACGCGGCGAGTGACGTCGCCAATCTTGACAGTCAAGTTTTGAAACTTCACTCTTGGAGTGGGACTTTCCTAATCTGGAAAAAGAATTTCCTGGCTTTTCTTTAATTATTTTCATTATGTAATTAGATGGAACCTCAAGAAGACTGGAAAAAAGAATAAATTATTTTAGTACCTTTTCGAAGAAAAGAAAAGGAAAACAATTTGGTCGATTTTTTCTAGCGAGACAATTTACTGTTTGGATTTAATAAGTTTTTTTTTTTCTCTCCAAATTACACCATTTCTCTTTTCAATTTTCATTCCTATTTTAAAAGGAGAGGTCTTCCTTTTTCGCACTTTGTGTAAAAATGCTTTCTTTTAGTGAAATCATTACGGAATACCGCGCAAATTATTATTTTGTATGTATAACTTTTTACTAATTAAACGATTCCATTCGTACAAAGTCGCAGTAACAAGTTCGGACAAGTAGCGCCTTAATTGCCGCATCACTTGCTAGGCTTTTGTCCTTCTCTTCGTAATAAAATTTAATACTTATGCGATTCAAAACAATAAAATTACTGAAATTAATAGCCTTTTCTTCTGCATAATTCGATTAATTTATTTCGTAGAGCACAATGTGACCGATGCATTTACAATTTATACATTTTGTTTGTCGATTCATCTTTTCGATTCTTTTCTAATGTTTTTTTCTCTCTTAAATAATTACATTTAAAGACTTTTCTTGAAAAAGATCGAATTTGCCAAATTTATATGTGAGGACATATGGGTTCGTAGTCTTCGAACCTTATGGGGACGAATTGTTTCGTGGGCTTTATTGCATAGATATATGAGATATATTATCACTAAACTTACTTCATCGCTTCAACCGCCACTTTGCTAGAATATTTAAATATTAAATAACACATTCACGTAATAGTTTAACTATTTAGAATAGTTGGCGGTGATTTCACAAAATTTTACATAATATCAGAACAAAATGTCACGAGTTCAAATCTTTCCAAGCCTCTTGTAGCATGGGCATTGGGGAAAAATTTTCCATTGATGAAAGCCGGTCTTTGGTTAGTGTACGTGAGGACAAAGTCATGAGCCAATTTTTTTTAATGTGAAAATTACCTATGGTTTGTCATTAATCAGTAAAATTATTCAGAATTTGCTTTCATTCTCCCCAAAAACCGCTTGTAAACTTTTTAACTTTGTTAGAAAGTTGAGTGAAAAAATTTACATTATCGCGCGAAAAATGACTACGCATGTTGCGAAAGCCCCCACAAATCACATGTGTTCTTAACATTCGTCCTTGCATGCATCTCATCACTGGACCGCGTATATCTGATGCTTATGGCGACATAGTATATGGTTTCAGCCTTATGAAAGAAATATAGGGACGTAACATATACTAGTGGAGACATGGATTTGTTTTGTCCCTCCAAGGCTTTCTCGCTTCACAAAGCAGATATGCTCCTGGGCACAAACCCTTAACTTAGGTGCATGGTTTGGTGTAATAGAACCATTTTATTAGCACTCCGTCGTATATGCTGACGAGTCAATGCTACACAATAGAAATGTGACACATGGCGTAAATCTGTCCCGTCGGACACTGAGCGAGAGCGAGGGCTCATCGGCACCGGCTAATGCCCCCTTGAGCCAGCCGGGCCCTCACCCATGTCTAGGCAAACTGACCCTTTGCCACCGTGGTTGGGCTGTCACGTGACCACGGCTAGGAGCGTTTTGCATGGTGGCAGCAAGGGCCTAGCTCGCCCTCGCCTAAATTTGGGTGAGGCCCGCGTCAGTCCCTCGCCAACATCAAACGACCCTTCATCGGAGAAGCCTGTACTAGGGTGGGCAATATCCTCATCGAGTATCAACCCTCTGCAAAAGCATGTCCTCTGCACTTAATTTTAGGAGCATGAAAACGGGTACCCAAAAGTCCGAACCTTTCGACTTGATTAACTTACACGAATATATGTCGATAGGGTAGAACGCGTTGAGGAACATCGCATATGAGTCTTGATTTCATTACCTTTTTAAAGCCATAGAAACCGGTTAAGCTCGCTATAACTTTTTCTATATATTAACTAAAAAAGAGAAAAACAATATAATTAGAGTTTTTTTTAAAGTAATACTTATTAGTCTTCGCAGTATGGGTAAAATTTAATTTATATTAGTAGGCATGAGAAAATTCAAGAATCGTTTTACATTATAATTTGGCCCGTTGTTGGGTAATGAATGCACCCTCATCATTAATCTCCATAATGACAAGCTTGGCCATATGCAATTTTCTGTTAATAAGAGAGAGGCTAACATGATAATCAATCGCTCTATATCGATCTTGGTTTAATAAATTTGAAAGTAATGTATCTAAAATAAACGGCTAATCTTTATTAAGCAATGTGATTTTATTCACACTTCCTCTGCTTAACAAATATGGAATCTGCAATTACAACGAAGGGGTTTGTTCCATGGAGACCAAGCCTCCAAGAGAGACTACTCATGTTGTGTCCTTTGAAGGATGGGACTTCACTTGAGCGCCGTATCACCTCTCTATAAACAAGCACCCATGAAACTCGAAATAACCTCGTAACCCATGGATTGTCATTGTCAACCCATGTCGTTCGGGGACTAGTTCTTCACTGGCTCCGCAACTGGGCATTGGTCGAAAAATCCGAGTTCAACTAGTAAACTTGACAAAAAATGTGGACTATTTCCGAAACCCATCAGTATGTAATGTATTTTTTTTCATTTAGTCAACATCTCTTAAATTATTTACCCCGTTAATATTTTCAAATCTCCCTTGTTTGCTTTGTGTATCTACATCATATATAGAAGTAAAATAGGAAGAAACATGTGGTACTAATGCCTACATGCGTATGCAAGTTGAACAAGATTATATCCTAATTATGTCAACCTAGATTTATTGAATTCTTGCAAAATATATGTTCACAGATTAACAGATTAACATACTAAACAAATGCCCTAATCGCTATCGCTTGGTGAATTGCTTGAAAACGATCCAACCCAAGGATATCCACCTAAAGCTCCCAAAGACTTCCCCTCTTCAGGTTCGGGGCAAGCCAAAGGGAATTCGATTCTTAACAAATGCTTTGCACTAGGTTGCCACCAATTAGCTCTTTACATCGATTGGAAACTTCAAAATTCTAAGTGCCAGAGGAAATCCAGACTCAAAATTAAAGTAAGCTAATCTAGAAAAAAAAATGCATAAGCCAAAATCTAAGGTCTAGGGCCCAACCGAATAATGTTGCACATAAAATTTTTATTGTGGGCAAACTTGGGCAACACTCTAGGCCCGATCTATTAGCTCAGCCTAACTCGAACCCGCTCATTGATCACCTTTACTTGTGGCTCATGAGTTGTTAGTTTATACCCCATCCTCATGGGGCATAAGAGGATCTTAGCTTCTGTTATCTCATCTTATATCCATCTTAATCGTAATTCGAACCTAAAAATTGCCGAATTTTAGTGTGGTGCAAGACATTTGATCCTCCGGGAGACTTGATCCTTCGGAGACGAAAAAAAAAAGATTGTCAAAAATGTAATTTAATTGACAATTTTCGACAATGGCGATCAAGATCCATTTTACAACGAGGACGAACTTTAGTATGTCAGAGAATTACCACCTCCCTTCACGTGTAAGCCAACATATTCGGTCCTCAAATTCCACAGAAAATTCCGGAGTCACTGGCTTTTGTCTGCTCCATTGGAGACTGGGCGATGCCGGGTACTTATTAGAACACATGTCAAATTGTCATCCCTAACCATTTGAGACATAGCCTACTTATTATTTATTTTAAAATGATTTGAGTAATCCTAGGTCCTGCAGTTGGTCAAAAAGCAAACACCTTAGACAAAGAGTACCCTATCATATCACCTCTCGAGCCATGTTGAGCCGTAAGTTACGTGAGAAGAATCGTGCACCAATAATATCAAGTGCTTAACTATTATGATATCACCCTGCCACTCACATTTAAAAAATTGATCTATCGAATGTCATTAAGGAAAGTTATACCAGCACATGGGAAAAGTTGGATTGACCGGGTGATATCACGTGTTATCGAGAAATTCCAAAAGCAAGCAAGCATGACATGCAATGTGCTACACAGAAAACCTATGAATAAGGGGAAAAAAAAATCTGGATTGTGACATAAAGCAGCGTTCGAAAGTCAACCTTCCGGGACAATATGAGAGAATTTTCCCTATCAAAGCTGGCTCATGTGAGGACATGATTCCCAGTTGACGAAAATTGTCAAGTTTGGGCAGGCATTTAGTCCACATAAGGGGGAAAAACTCCAAGGTTTACTATTCTTTTTTCCCAGCAAACCCCAAGATGATGAAAGTCTTAAAGAGATGCCAAATCTAGGTTATTCATGAAGCTGATTGAGGTTGTTAGATGCAGGTAGCTGACATCATGGCGCTCTTGGTGCGGACTTGGATCTGCCAACTAAAATTCTTTGCATGGATCCAGGTTCACTAAAATAGATCGATCTCCATTATTGATCTTGTCAGCCCCACATGTGGAACTCACTTAATCAATAGTGGAGATTGACCCGATCCATATGGATCTTGGTCCAGGGAAGATTGATTCTATGCTGATGGTGGGTTAATCAAAAGTGAGAAATACTTACCTGTCTTTGACAAAACCGAACGTTGCTACTAAAGGCCTGCCGTTGTAATACTAGGTTCCAGATCATATGTATAGTTTAGAAAAATTAAGGGAGAGAGAGGTGCATTTTACCTCCTTAAATTTGAACACAATTATTAGTTTGTTGCACGATGTTTAACATTGGGTCATTAAAGCTTGAATCCTGAGTTTTTTTTTTCCCGAAAAGAGTCTCCCTAGCTCACATGCTTTGGCTCCCGAGTCGTCTGTTTAATGTGATTATGGATATATAATTTTTATGTTTGAATTGAAAAACTCGTTCTACGTGCTAAACATGTGTTGAAAAATGTGTTTCAGATGTATCATAAAACTCATTTTTTTAACATCTTAAACGAGTGAGACCTAGTACTTTTCAAATAAGTTTGTATCCTCATAACTTTTTTTCCTCCTAAAAATGCGTGATACAGTTTTATTTAGGCAGAATTTGGGAAAAGTTTTTGTCAACCTTTACAAGAATTTGATGAAATTCGGGGATTGAAAAAACGACGGAAACTGCTGAAAAAGTGGACAAAGGCAGCGAACAAGTTTTTTTTAGGAGACAAAGTGAGGTTTGACCAATTTTTAAAGGAGTTAAATGGAATTTAAGATCATTTATGTACTAATTTTCTTTTATTAAGCAAGCAAGATGGTTTAACAAATCATGTAGACTTTCTAATTATTAAGTATATTCCATATCACTTAGATATAGTTATAATATGCCTTACTTACATATAGTGTCCCTTCACCTAACGGTTTAAAATTTTGAGTTGAACTTTTTGATATCGTATTAGCATTAGTTCTCCCAATGTATTAGGTTGGACTTTCTAATATAATATCAGAACATAGATCGAGAATTAATAACCCAACACTCGCCTCTTCTCTGAAATTCATTGCTCGTGGTGGGTTCACAACAACTAGCTCGTAGAAAAGAGGAGCCCTACCGATTTCACAGTAACTGAGCCAAGTCGTGCGCTTGTAAGGGATTGGCTTACATCCGAGGAAGAGTGTTAAGTATAATCTGGCATCGTTTGAATGCGTGGTTACCATGTGCGTCATCCATATATAGTTGCTCCACCTTAGCTTAAGTTTTTGAGTTGCCAATTCTCGTAATTTTCTTTTATCCCCTATAAAATTGTCTAAAGAGTTTTGAGTTTTCTTAAGAATGATTGAGAGAGAGAGAGAGAGAGAGAGAGAGAGAGAGAGAGAGAGAGAGAGAGAGAGAGAGAGAGAGAGATCGTTACCTAACTGCTCACAATCACAGTTGGTCAGATTTGCAGAGTCAATACACTTGAAAAAAATTGAAGTAAAAAAATTAACAATCATGAGGATAATCTATTAAAATAAAGTAACAATTTGCATATAAAACTATCATTTCCTTACTCCATTATAAAATTAGCGGTCACTTAGATTATTATAATGGAGAATAAGTTCAGAAGGGATGGTGAAATGGCTACTTTGCAAAAAAGTTGTTTGGAAGAGACGTGGATAAGTTTTTTCTTTCAGTAAAAATTAAAAAAAAGGAAAAAAGGTAAGAAATTATTTTAAATCAAAAGTGAGACTTGCAAGGAATAATATAATCGATTCAATACAAAGGGGTGTAAGGAGCCAATAAGGGAGTTAAAATAGCGCGAGCCTTCTTTTTTCCATAAAAGAGGAATAAAACATGTTTTCTTGTCAAAAAAAATTCTGCGTTGCGAAATTGGACACTTAATATGTTGTGATAGATCAATTACGCAGTGTCGCTTGATAGCACGGTGCCTTCATTTTGGAACCAATGACTTATGATTAATGTAATGTTTTGGGTGTTATTATTGCATGGTGTAGCCATCACACAAAATGTATGCTCTCTTCCAATACTTCAAAAAGGAGCTCCACAGATCAATTCTAATTATTGTGCCGATGCTCGCACACCTTGCTCTTCCAATTTTTACTATATTTTTATCTTCTTTAGGGAGAAGGAATATCCTCTAAAAGTTTTACATATTGGTGATCGCGAAATCCGAACGAGAATTGAGATGAAACCTTTTAAGAACTTGCTTAAGTTCAAAAATAGAAATATATTATAGGGATACAAAAGTTAAACATAAAAAAAAAAACCTTCAATCAGTAATATGCTCAAGACATAACATGAAGTGAAATTACTCATCTTGCCTCAAACATACTAAACACGCATACTGATTACCTCAAACATGAAGCATGTGTTAAGGGGTATTTTGGGCTTTATGCACAAATGTAAAAGCCTATATTAAAATATCTCACGTATTTTGATCTCTATACTTTTAAACCGAATGTCCATTAACAATTTGAATCTCAATTTCAATCTCTATATTTTTTAACTGAATGTCTATTCACAATTTTTCGCTCCATAAATCTATACGCTTCATACAAGTTGTATAGACAACAGCTCATTTATCGCCTCCTTATGTATGGAATTATCAATCGTAGCGAGAGATTGGCAATTCGCGCAACCTATCCTACTTTTAATGATTGATTTCTTCATATAAGATTATGCATCGTATAATTAATCATTTTGCAGTGTCAAGAATGAATGTCTATTATTTATGACGTCATACAGTGGATAAGAGAGTGCATTCTTTATGTTTGATATTTTTCCACCTAGGAAGCAAGACTTCAAGACTATTTGCAGCCAATATGAATTAGATAACCAGGAATTTGCATTGTACGTTCTAGATTAATCATAGCCAAAGAGTCATGCTCTCTACAAAGCCAATAACTATTCTAAACTGCATATTTTCAGAATGAAGCTCTAAATTTTTTATAACCAAAATTGCTCACTATTCAAAAGCATTAATGAGCATAATATTTATAAAAGATGTTCAACCATGTTGATATCCAAAGTCAAGCCACAGCCTAAAGTCAAGATGTTGAACCAGATGACATTTTCTCATTGTTATAGAGCTGCCCAAGTTAAGATTTGGTTTGGTTATGGTGTTACAGATTAGTCTTTCTTCATGGCATCATGTTGGAAAACAATGTAGAGGAGCATGTGTTTTCAGGAGGGTGATCTTACATCGGATCCAAGGACGACGGTCTTTCGCTGATGGATATGAACTGCGAGACCAAAGTTCACAGAGACCCGAAGCCCTACTTGAATTACCCACGGCAACATCCTTGAGGGGGGGGGGGGGGCGCTCATACTTGGCCCTGTTGGTCTTGTTCATGTGCGCATTTTCCGGAAAGGGTTGTCGGGATTTGGGTCTGTCAGTGGTGAACAGATTGAGAGCAGCACCAGGAAATCAGAAATAAGAACCGTTGTCCACCCAGCGGTACAGGTCACATTAACAGAGTGATAGCAACAGAGCAACATTGACACTTTTGAACATACAGAACCAAACATTTGATGACATTGTAGGATGCAAAGCAGCATTTAGGATACTTACAAAAAATTCGGTGCTAGGTTTCTCCAACCGACTTCCTTGAAAAGAACAATCTGTAGTCTCTGACAAAACTTTTGAGGTCTTTAGGGAAAGCCTCGAACAAAGTAGCATGAAACTGGTGATTGGCCATCAGGTAACACTGCAGTTTCCAGGAACTAAATTGCAGTTCGATAAAATGTTTTTTCAAAAGTATATATGGGGTAAGACATACACTCGAAGTACAAGAGAACCAAGGCTAGAAATGCACCATCTCAAACGCGCCTTGATGTTTACCTGTAAATAAAAATGTACAAGTTGTTTTCACAAACAACATCAGTACTTGGACGCCTCAGATTTACCATAACTAGGATGGGGGCGGGGGCATGAGGTTGGAGGTTCGATCTCATAGCCTAATAGCCAGATAAGATCAGTTCATTTTAAAAGTTCACCTTCGAAATGGTGAGGGCAGGGCTCCACTGCACTGCTCCTTCAATATGTCAAGGCAAATGCTAAATATCGGGTGAAAGACTTCCGTCCTGAATCAAACATGTGAAAACCAAGGAACTGTTAAGCAACAACCTTGAGGAAAAAATTAAGAAGAAAATATGGGCAGAAATTGTGTTAGCAGCGGTAGCAGCAACAGCAAGAAGTGGACATAATTCCTGCTCTACCGGTCTAAATAGCACGCAACACATGGCAGAAATATATAATCACCACATTCATGATTTCAGCATTTGCCAATTCGGTTCTTCCTAAAAGCACTCTTAGTTGACAAGTTTCAATTGGCAGCATTCAGATAACTTATTCCCATGTTTAGACTTCTAACGTGTTAAACACATTAAATGCCACAACAATCAGTACTCAGACCTTAGTGAAGCAAGGAAAGCAGATCTCGGTGTAGGCATCCGAAAAAGGCATCTGCCATAACAATAACTGATGGTTTCCAACAGACTGCCATATCCAAGGTCAATGACTCAATAGCAGGCCCTCTTTCAATATATATTTAATCGTCAAGTTACTAGAAAATGAAATTGATCAAATAGCTCTAATAGTGCTCTCGGTTGATGCATTTAAAAAAAATACTACTATCGTCACAAAGGAGGGAGAATTAGCAAAATCTACTCACATGTAATAATGCAGACAAGGAAATGAAGGACATCAAAGAGGAAATAAGGAAGAAAATATATTTTAGAATTTAGTAGAGCCAAGATTTGTAAGATGGCTCAACTATCTGATCAGGTCCTTCCAAAGCAATGGATGAAGAACTTATGATTGACAAAAGGATAACATCTAGGGCAAGATTAGGTAATTACAGGAAGAAATGAGATGGCAAGGGCCGAAAGGAAGAGAGCAATAATATGGTAATGTATCACAACGTACAGCTAGGTCATCATCCTTTGATACCTTTGGAGGTTTAAATGGATAGGCTGGTGGGAAATGGGAAGTGAATTGGAACAAGAAAGACACGTTGCTTGCCAGTGAAACATGTCTTCAGCGACTGAGCCTAAAGGAAAACAAATGATTACACAGAAAGATAACAATTTCTTAGAGATTCATAGACAAATGTACTGAGCAGTAGGGAGTAGAAAGGCTAAAGAAGAGAGAACACGATCTTTCAGGGGCTGAAACAGCAATGCCAAATCTTGCAATTAAATAGGAAGTAGAATTGCCAAGTTAACAGAGGTTGAAACGCAAATGTTTCAACAAAGCACAGCCAGAAGGCAAAAGTCATTGATGTCAATTGCCATTCCAATGAATTTCAAAACACCGGAAGCCCAGAGAAAGTTGAGGGGCTGAATCCTTTATGAATCATCTAAGAGACCAAATAATAGAACTTAGATGCTTTCTTAGGCCTTCCGCATACATTTTAAGAGACAATTACACTTTATTTACCCAAGTATCGATAATCACACTTTGCATTCACCACTTTCAAAAAATACACTACACATCCTTTAGCTTGTATATTGAGCAAAACTCGGTATTGGCATCTGACGCTACTCAGGTACCCATTAGCCGAAGTAAAACTCCTTGCATCAATCAACTGAATACCCATAATTGCCACATATGCAATGGTTCTTTTGGCTACTCTCAGTACACAAACAAATCTGTACTCTTTTGTGACATCTATTCTCTTTTCCTCCCCTTCATTTACTCTTTCAGGTGTCGACCAAAGACATCGGTACAAGCAGTTTTGCTATTCCAGAAAAGATGGTAACACCATTTTATCCTACGGTATGCAGAGTTATCCCTGAAAATATGGGATGCACCATTACAAGATGCAAAGCATAGTCTTCCCTGTATTTTTGCAAATAGTCTTCATATAGTTCAACCAGGAAGTCCAACTTCTTTCCCCAAACTCAGCTTAAAGTATTTGTCTGATCTACAAAGTTGTTCACTATAATTGTGGCAAATTTAAAGTTTCATGACGCTTTACTCATATGGCCGTTTCCCTAATTCTTGTAACTGATAAAAGCTTCAGGGAAATTGGTCTAGTGGATGGAGGAGGGGGGCGGGGGCAAAGGGATGGAGGTTCGATCTCATAGCCTAATAGCGGGAAGAATCAGTACATTTTCAAAATAAGAAAGGCACAATGCTACATATGAACAATGACAGCACCAGGGACTAGGGTGCCGTGATCATTCTGCCAAACTAAATAAACTGAAGCAGTTTGTCTAATTTCACTTTGAAACTGCTGGTCTACAAATACAGTGACATCATCCGCTCTACAGAGAAGCTAAATATTTGAGTGCATGAAATTTGAGTTTAGACATACACCAAAGACTGCCGTAAAATATCAATTGCAAATCAGCTAGACCAAAAAAGTGCACCAACATTCAGAATTTTATTGCACAGTCAACATGAGCATGGTCATCGTGCCCTTATGGAAGCACAACAGTGAAATTCTACTGGACATGTATATGGTTGCTCACTATTCTCAGTCACAGAAATGGGATCAATGTAGTTGATTTTTCAGTCTGCTCGAGTACACATGGGAAGGGAAACAAATCATATGCTGTACATTTGCTACAACAACCAAGAGTAGCTAGTTTAATCTCTAGCCGAGGGTGGAGCCTGTATGAAGTGAAGGCAGCAGGAAACAATCTAGAATATGCTGCCCAAAAGGGAGCTTAGCCTCTTGGTGCATATGTGCCAAGTAACCCAGCTACTACATAATCAAAATATATCGATGCAATGACCGAATATCTATTTGGATTGTAATCTTTCACTTCACAATGACTCAGTTATTTAACGGAAAGGCTAACATAGCTCAACAATCATTTACCTCTACAACTATAAATCTAAACAGAGCTAATCTCTGCATCTGATATTTCTTCCTTCCCGTTCAAAACTGCCTATTGAACAGCACATTCTCTGAAGAAATAAATTTCGGCTCTGGCTATGTCTGTTCTTCCTACAACATACAAAAAGTCCCTGACAAGGAGCTGCCATAAAAGACGACCAAACAAGTAATGTACTGGTTAGGAAAGCCTCTCTCACTCCAAGTGCACTCTCAAAATTTGACTGTGAAGATTGATTACGTCACTGACCATCCCATTGAAACAGTAAACTAAATATTTCTCTCTAACCTCCGAGTCTGTATCGTAAATTCTCTCCATTCGCCACTGTTGATGGACTCTTTGTCGTGCATTTCTTATCTACACGATCACCACAGTGATTACTTTACCATAATCGACTTTACCCATTCAAAACACGAAATTTTATTTATCACCACAGTGACTAGGAAACTCACACAAGAAAATTAAAGACATGGAACCAGGTTTCAAAAGAAACACTCATCTAAACTTGAATTTCTGGAGGAAAGAGATTGCTTGATTGCATACAATAAAATTCCATCACTAAAATCCTTCTCTAAAGATCAAAACTTTTTTCTGTTGGTCATCGAACAAGAGAAATACTAATTCAAGATCAAGTCTAATTCGCCTTGCGAAGAAGGCTGAAATGGAAACTGTTAGCAGTAGGATCCCAGTAAATCCCAATCTCATCGCCAGCGGCCAAACCCCTCCGCCGCACGAACTCCTTGATCCAACACCCCTTCAGGACGTAGGCCCCTGACGACGCCCAGAAAGCAAACACCAGTCGGTGCTCGGAACGCACGTCCGCATCCCAAACTACGACTTCAGCACCCTCGCCGCTCATGACTCGAGTCACTGTCTCCTCGCTCATGCACCAGAGCACGTGGGTCGTCACGCATGCCCTCGGAATCAAGAGCCTCGACAGGTGGCCAAGATCGCTCTTTGTAAGCTTCTTCTTGATCTTATAAGGGTCGAAGAGCAGCACCAACTCTGTGGAAACGCCGTTGCGTCTATCTTCCTCTTCTTCACATTCCGAGGCCTCTTTCTTGTCCTCCTGCTTTCTAATGTACCTCGCCTTCTTCTCCACAATTAAGGTCTCATCGCCGGCGAGGGAGGCCGTAAATTTTCTCTTCGGTTGGGCGGGAGCGATTTCTTGACGAGGGTCGCAAGCCTTCCGATCAGGCGTGAGGGGGAAGAATTCGCGAGCCACCACCGCTCTTGCGGACGAAATTTCTCCGGACCCGTCGTCGCGATTCTCCTCCTGATCGTGCAGATAAGAAATGCACGACCGAGAGCCCGTCAACGGCGGCGAGTGGACCTCGCCTCTCCGGCCGTCGCCAGTGGGTTTCTTCTCCTGATCGTGCAGATGATGAGAAATGAACGACCTAGAATCCGTCGACGGCGGCGAGTGCACATCGACTCTCGGGCGGTCACCAATGGGTTTCTTCTTCTCCTGACCGTGCAGATAAGAAACGCACGACGACGGCGACGGCGGCGGCGAGTGGACATCACATCTCGGGCCTCCGCCGACGGGCGGCGATCTGGGGCCCAAGAAATCGATGAGCTTCATGGGGTTTCGGTGGAAGGAACAGAGAAGCACTCGGCGAGGACGACAGAGGGCAAGAGCTGCGGGAGAAATTCAGAGAGAGAGAGAGAGAGAGAGAGAGAGCTGAAGAAGAGAGAAAACAGACAACGTTGGAGAGAACAGAAGAGGAAGGAAGACGAGAAAGGGTGGCGGAGGTTAAGGGGGGAGGAGCAATACAGTTTACCGTTGGAATGGGACGCGGCGAGTGACGTCGCCAGTCTTGACAGTCAAGTTTTGAAACTTCACTCTTGGAGTGGGACTTTCCTAATCTGGAAAAAGAATTTCCTGGCTTTTCTTTAATTATTTTCATTATGTAATTAGATGGAACCTCAAGAAGACTGGAAAAAAAGAATAAATTATTTTAGTACCTTTTCGAAGAAAAGAAAAGGAAAACAATTTGGTCGATTTTTTCTAGCGAGACAATTTACTGTTTGGATTTAATAAGTTTTTTTTTTTCTCTCCAAATTACACCATTTCTCTTTTCAATTTTCATTCCTATTTTAAAAGGAGATGTCTTCCTTTTTGCACTTTGTGTAAAAATGCTTTCTTTTAGTGAAATCATTACGGAATACTGCGCAAATTATTATTTCTTTATGTATAGCTTTTTACTAATTAAACAATTTCATTCATACAAAGTTGTAGTAACAAGTTCGGACAAGTAGCACCTTATTTGCCGCATCACTTGCTAGGCTTTGGTCCTTCTCTTCGTAATAAAATTTAATACTTATGTGATTCAGAATACTAAAATTACTGAAATTAATAGCCTTTTCTTCTGCATAATTCGATTAATTTATTTCGTAGAGCGCAATGCGACCGATGCTTTTACAAGTTATACATTTTATTTGTCAATTCATCTTTTCGATTCTTTTCTCATGTTTTTTTCTCTCTCAAATAATTACATTTAAAGACTTTTCTTGAAAAAGATCGAATTTGCCAAATTTATATGTGAGGACAAATGGGTTCGTGGTCTTTCAACCTTACGGGGACGAATTGTTTCGTGGCTTTATTGCACACGAGATATGAGATATATTATCACTAAACTTATTTCCTTGCTTCGACCGCCACTTTATTAGGATATTTAAATATAAAATAACACATTCATGTAATAATTTAACTATTTAGAATAGTTGGCAGTGATTTCACAAAATTTTACATAGTATCAGAATAAAATGTCACGAGTTCAAATCTTTCCAAGCCTTTTTTGTAGCATGGGCATTGGGGAAAAATTTCGGTTGATGAAAGCCGGTTTTGGCGTTAGTGTACTTGAGGACAAAGTCATGAGCCAATTTTTTAATGTGAAAATTACCTATAGTTTGTCATTAATCAATACGGTATATTCATAATTCGCTTTCATTCTCCCCAAAAACTGCTCGTGAACTTTTTAACCTCGTTAGAAAGTTGAATGAAAAAATTTAAATTATCGTGCGAAAAATGACTACATATGTTGCGAAAGCCCCCACAAATCACGTGTGTTCTTAACATTCGTCCTCGCACACATCTCATCAGGGGACTGCATATGTCCGATGTGTATGGCGCTGAATTTGAGGGAATAAGAAGAATAAGAATTGGGCTCGAAATTAATTTTTAAATGGGGGCGTGAACGATTAAAATCTAGTTATCCAGTTACCAAATTCAAACCTAAAAAATATATGCTAATAACAGATAAAGGGCGACTTAGTATATGGTTTCAACCTTAATGAAAGAAATGTAGGGATGTAACATATACTAGTGTAGACCTGGAATTGCAGTTTCCCCTCCAAGGCTTTCTCGCTTCACAAAGCAGATATGCTCCCGGGCACAAACCCTTAACTTACATGCATGGTTTGGTGCAATCGAACCATTTTATTAGCACTCCGTCGTATATGCTGACGCGTCAATGCTACGCGATAGAAATGCGACACGTGATGTGGATGCATCCCATCGGACAATGAGCGAGAGTGAGGGCTCATTGGCACCGGCTAGTGCCGCCCTCATGAGCCAGCTGGGCCCTCACCCATGTCTAGGCAAACTGACCATTTGCTACCGTGGTTGGGCTGTCACGTGACCATGGCTAGGAGTTTTGCATGGTGGCAGCAATGGCCTAGATCGCCCTCGCCTAAATTTGGGCGAGGCCCCGTCGGTCCTCGCCAACATCAAACGGCCCTTCATCGGAGAAGCGCTGTACTAGGGTGGGCAATATCCTCGTCAAGTATCAACCCTCTGCAAAAGCATGTCCTCTGCACTTAATTTTAGGAGCATGAAAACGGGTACCCAAAGTCCAAACCTTTCAACTTGATTAACTTACACGAATATATGTCGATAGGGTAGAATGCGTTGAGGAACATCGCATATGAGTCTTGATTTCATTACCTTTTTAAAGCCATAGAAACCGGTGGAGTTCGCTATAACTTTTTCTATATATTAACTGAAAAAAGAGAAAAACAATATAATTAGAGTTTTTTTTAAGTAATACTTTTTTTTTTTTGATAACCCAGGGAACCCCCGCACGGCCGATAGCCGGGGAGTAAACCCTGGGGGCGACACGTGCTAGCCAAGTATGGGTAAAATTTAATTTAGACTTAGTAGGCATGAGAAAATTCAAGAATCGTTTTACATTATAATTTGGCCCGTTGTTGGGTAATGAATGCACCCTCATCATTAATCTCTATAATGACAAGCTTGGCCATATGCAATTTTCTGTTAATAAGAGAGAGGCTAACATGATAATCAATCGCTCTATATCGATCGATCTTGGTTTAATAAATTCGAAAGTAATGTATCTGAAATAAACGGCTAATCTTTATTAAGCAATGTGATTTTATTCACACTTTCTCTACTTAACAAATATGGAATCTGCAATTACAACCAACAGATTTGTTCCACGGAGACCGAGCCTCCAAGAGAGACTACTCATGTTGTGCCCTTTGAAGGATGGGACTTCGCTCGACCGTCGTATCACCTCTCTATAAACAAGTACCCATGAAACTCGAAATAACCTCGTAACCCACGGATTGTCATTGTCAACCCATGTCGTTCGGGGACTAGTTCTTCTTTGGCTACGCAACTGGCATCGGTCGAAAAATCCGAGTTCAACTAGTAAACTTGACAAAAAATGTGGACTATTTCCGAAACCCATCAGTATGTAATGTATTTTTTTTCATTTAGTCAACGTCTCTTAAATTATTTACCCGTTAATATTTTCAAATCTCCCTTGTTTGCTTTGTGTGTCTACATAATATATAGAAGTAAAATAGGAATAAACATGTGGTACTAATGCCTACATTCGTATGCAAGTTGAACAAGATTATCCTTATTATGTCAACCTAGATTTATTGAATTCTTGCAAAATATATGTTCACTGATTAACAGATTAACATACTAAACAAATGCCCTAATCGCTATCGCTTGGTGAATTGCTCGAAAAAGATCCAACCCAAGGATATCCGCCTAAAGCTCCCAAAGACTTCCCCTCGTGTTGCATCTCAATAACTTTAGAATCAGAAGGCAAGAACAATTTCTCCTTGTTATGATACCCAAGCTACTCATAACAACAAACATTGAGTAGAACTCAAATAAACTAAGGTTAATACCACGAAAAACCCCAAACTGGTACACCTGCGATAATTTTGCTCCAAACTAATTTTTTGACTGCCAAAAACCCCAAACTGATATACTTGTGACAAATTTATCCTCAGTTTGTTTCCGTTAAATTTTACTGTCAAATTACTTTGTTAAATGACACGTGACAATTAACCGATTTACCGATTTTACACTTTACCCTCCATTTGTTATATGTGTACCGGTTTGTGATTTTTGGTGGTATTAATTCAATTTAAGGGAAACTAACGAAGAGTAAATTTATCACAAATGTAACAGTTTGGGATTTTTGGTAGTAAAAAAATTCGTTTGGGGTAAAATTATCACAAGTGTACCAGTTTAGGATTTTTTGTGGTTAGAAAAAAATAGTTTGGGGCAAAATTATTACATGTGTATCAGTTTGGGGTTTTTTGTGGTATTAACCCAATAAGCTATCTGATTTGCCCCCCTAACTAAATGACTTTCGGAAGTGCATGATCATGTATAATATACATATATGCATATGCCACTATTGTGTAATTTTCATCATGATAAATGCATAAAATAGTAATGAGCACGGAATTATAGTTGAATAATTTCAAGGAACTTAACAAAATTAAATGTGTGCTGCCAATACGAATGGTGAAAGCCCACAAAAATTGGCCCAAAAAAGCCCAAGAAGCAGTAAGGTGGAAACAATTGTCCCCTCTCCAAATTCATTGCTTCCATCCAAAATTTGCAATGGACTTGTGAATTCGCATTGAGCTATCGACTTTTCACCTAGATATTATGTATTGGAATTGATGACTTGATATTAAGCAATGTGAAGATGGGTTTTTTTTAATAAATCGGATATTTGTAAATAAAAAGAATAAACGTCAGTTTTCCTTTTATCAAATTCGACTATCCGATCCCATGGCAATTTCAACATTTATCATATTGAAGGTCATTAGAGGTAGCCCTTGCTCCCATATTCTCTACACTATTGATGTGGTTGGGCGATTTGGATGAGATTTACTCGAATGTGGTTTGATGCTCCCTTGATTACTCAAGGTGAGCGCAGTCTCGGTCCAACCTAGGGACGGACCAGACCGGTCGCTTCTAGACGGTTCTTGATTTCGCACAAGAAACCAACCAACTGGACTAATCCTGTAACGTCCCCACCTTGGGGTTATTAATGTGACGTTCTATTCATTATTATCTTTCCTTACACACAAGCGGAAGCTTAACTTGGGACAATCACAATTAGAACAAATAGCGGGATTTCGACAAGTATCATGAGCAAACCTTATATATATAGTGCATGCAAACATATTTTAACAAGCCCGTTCTTTTGGGTCATGGCAATTATCACATACTTTCATAGCCGATTGCGAATAGCAAAACTTGACTTGAGTTGTCCTATACCCACTACGGCTTCTCGCTCCTTGCTTCTTCACCTTTACCCCCGGTCCCGTTTGCTTGGCCATCTCATATCCCACCCGTGGCTTTATCTCGGAGCTGGCCCGCCTGCACTGCCAAAGCACCGTTGAACCCACATAAGGATCCAACCCATTCTCCGTTTGCATAGCGATACCATGTCACGTACCAAGTCCATTAGGCCCTCATCGAACATCACAAGCGTTGTGATTCGGCGGTAGGCGCGGTCTTCTCTGACATCTATCACAGTGAGTACTTCAGCTCTCTGCTCCACGGGATTGCCAACGCGGGCTGGGGGAGATGCCATCCTACTGACTTGCAAAGGGGAAACAACAGGGGATGAGTCGGGGGAGACTCAACAAGTGAAAACACTAATATCAAGTGAGGATATATCGATCGCCGTTAACATAAGTCGGCTTTTATTGTATCCGCATCGATGGCAGATCAATAGCAAAGTTCAAACAAGAGAACATCACGCATGACCACATCATGTACACTTTACCAACTAAGGCTCGGTTCTATCTCAAAACAACATCAAACATGAAACATGATTTAACTAAGAAAATGAACCAATTACGACCAATCAAATGACCGAGAAACAGTCCAAGCAAATCACGTCACAACACATCTCAACATTCTTTACCGATATTAGGAAATTCACTTACACAACGACAAACGAAACTAGAGAACGGGTTAGAGACGGGTGAACTCGAGAAATTCGGCCTTCCTCCTTGCTTGGCTGAGCAAACGTAGGCCTACAAAGGCCAAACCGTGGGCTCTTAAGTGAAAACGAGGAGAAACATGGGCCGGTTCAGGACTTTTGTTAGCGTGAGCTTCTCGGGCCAAAAAGGTGAGAAAACAAGAAACAAAAGGAAGAGGAAGATGGTGGATGGTGGTGTTGGCGTGAGAAGAGAAAATGGGGGGGGTATATGTCTTGCTATTTATAAAAAGCTTGGAAGACACTAGAAAACCCTAGAATTAAACCAATAGGAGAGAGCTTCTAAGTCAAATTTCATGATGGCTTGCATTAAATGTCATTAATGGACTAAAATGATGAAGAGGCCAGACTTATCTTCTAGTTTCTTCTCAATAAAACAAACATGGAGCCTAGTTTGGCTTTCTAGAAATGTCGGTTCGGCTCACAATAACTCAGCTCCATCGGGTTGCACAATAACAACTAATTGACACTTAAGTTGCAAACCCGCATCATAATCAATTCTATGATTTCCGAGGGTTTTTTTGTGACAAAACACGTATAATAATCTCGTTCAACCCGAAGTTTGGCGCGGAAATATCCTCAAATATCACCAAAAGACATTAAGTCAAGATTTCAACGTTTTGATATAGAAAATGATGAATCTTTGAAATCTAACAAAACCGGACAGCTTTGCATTGTTCACGAAATCGGACTTGAAAATATAGTAAATGGACTCCGAAAATTCTCAAATTTGAATATGTCATAAACAAGGCCTTAAAAAACATTTTTCATGAAGAACACGAAATCTGAATCTCTCTGTAAATACCATTTTTAGTAGCTCAAAGACAGACTAAAAATAGTTCTCTAGAACAGAATTCTTGTTTCTAAAAGTAAGCTCTGTCTAGAATCCAAATCATCTCGAAAAATTCCCAAATTTATATACGTTATAGAAAAGGAAGTTCTCAACAACTTTTGTGAAGGAAACTTTTCCAAAATTGGCCCAAAAAAGCTTGTAGAAAATAAATAAAGTGTGAACATCACCCGAAATATTCATTTTGGACAGTTTTACACGGTCCAAAAATCAAGCCATTGTACCACTCATATTAAGTTAGAAAATTCTGAAATTAAAATATATAAAACTTCAAAATGTTTGGAGAAACTTTCAAGAGGAAGTATTTGGAAATTCGGATAACAAAAGTCTCCATAAAAATAACAAAAAGAAGGGGTACAAAGGATCCGAAATAAGGTTTTTCAAAACAAGAGTAAAAAAATTAGCTCAAATTGAAAAACTACCAAACTTAAACCATAGCCCCTTTTCCAGGGACTGAAATTGAGGATGTTACAAAACCGGTATGCAGTTCTAGACAGTTCTAGATAAACATCTTTTTGTGAATAAGTTCTAGGGTTAATACTACGAAAAACCCTAAACTGGTACACCTATGATAATTTTACCCCGAACTATTTTTTTTACCACAAAAAACCCCAAACTAGTACATTTGTGACAAATTTACTCCGAACCATTTTTTTAATCACGAAAAACCCAAAACTGGTAAGCTTGTGACAATTTTACCCGGAACTATATCTTTAACCACCAAAAACCCCACACTGATACACCTGTGAAAATTTTACTCTCGAACTAATTTTTTAACCACTAAAAAGCCCAAACTGGTATATTTGTAATAAATTTACCCTCTGTTAGTGTCTATTAAATTATATTAATATCACAAAAAAATCACAAATTGATAAACTTGTGACAAATAGAGGGGTAAAACCCAAAATCGGTACACATGTCAATTACCACGTGTCATTAAACTTAGCAATTTGACAATAAAATTTAACGGAAACTAAAGGAGGGTAAATTTATCACAGGTGTACCAGTTTGGGATTTTTGGTGGCTAAAAAATTAGTACGGGGGTAAAATTGTCACATGTATACCAATGTAGGGTTTTTGATGTTCAAAAAAATAGTTCGAGGTAAAATTGTCACGGGTGTACTAGTTTAGGATTTTTTGTGGCTAAAAAAATAGTTTAGGGTAAATTTGTCATAAGTGTACCAATTTGAGATTTTTCGTGGTATTAATCCTAAGTTCTATTGGCTGTGGTCCAGTAGACAAACATCCTTTTGGCAAAAATTAGAGAAACCTCTAGACAATGTGACCAACCCTATTGAGAGTGAGAGAGCCGCAGGAGGTGCTAGGGTTTTGTTTTGCCTTCAGCTTTAGTTCAGAAAATAAAAGAAGAAAAAAAATCTTTAAGAAAGGAACCAAAGACTAAAGAAACATACACTTGTTGATGGAGGTATTATTATTGAAAGAAAAAAAAGGGTCTCTTGTCGGTCTCGGTCCAATCTGAGAACCGGACCAGGCCATGGTGGATACGGTCGGCTTCCATTCTATAAATAGAGAACCAATCTTGTATGATCTGATCAGTTGGGTTCATGATCAGGGTGGGAATTGACTCACCCTAAAACCGATTATCCCTATTAATTACGAGTTCAAATTCCCTAGTCGTTCCTTGGTCTTAGAAAATCAAGCTGCGTCTGTGGCTTAGGTTCTATTTGTACATCATGTGTACGATCACTCTAGCTCTATCCCAACTTGCATTCGGTGATGCAATGGTAATGAGTCTGCTAAAATTGAATAATAGTAATGCTTCAAATCAAACATTCCGATCACACAAATGTGCAACACTGGTGATAGTGTGTAGAGAAGTGGCCCACCCATCACCCCTTCCCACATTTTTCATTTATAATAAAATCTTTTGAAATACATGAAGCATCGGTGCCATTATTGTTTTCTTTTTCTTTAAGAAAAATAAAAATATAATTCAATTAGCACGAGAAATTTTTATATGAGTGGAGTATATACACTAAATGAATATAGATTATTAAAATTGATGGGTCTCACATGAATCTCAAGTCGTAGCCATCAAATCTGACTGTTCAATTTATCATTTCACATCAATCATTTTCTGTGTTACCACGCGAAATGTGCAACATGTCAAATCGTAATCTATAAAATCGCACCGACTTGTCAATAAAATTTCCTAGTGCAATAGTTGGGCGGGATCTATTTTATCAATCTGATCACCAATAAGCTGAAAGGGGAAGAAAATGGGGTGATCGAAGTGTGCCCCTCAAAAAGTCAAAAAGGAGACAGAGACACCATGAGAGATCCATTCAAGATTTTCCAGCAATTCATTTGCCTCTTTAGTCTTATGTTTCTTGTTTTGACGCTTTCAACAAGACTAAGTTTACTTATTTTTTTTATACTAGAATGGGGGAGGTACATCTCCACAGCCCCAGTGATAATTAGGGATGTTCCATATATATCTGCGTCTAGATCTTATCATAGACCTTGCAGCTTAGAGGCCCGCCCGAGCTACTGTGGTCCCAAAGTCACCTTTAAGCGGGCTTGGACAAGACTTCTATCTATAGAAGCCCGGCCCAACCGAATAATGTTGTACATAAAAATTTTATTGTGGGCAAACTTGGGCAACACTCTAGGCCCAATCTATTAGCTCAACCTAACTCGAACCCGCTCATTGATCACCTCTACTTGTGGCCCATGACCTATCAGTTTATACCCCATCCTCATGGGGCATAAGAGGATCTTAGCTCATGTTATCTCGTCTTATATCCATCTTAATCCTAATTTTAACCCAAAAATTGCCGAATGTTAGTGTGTTGCAAGACATTTGATCCTTCGGAGACTTGATCCTTCGGAGACGAAGAAAACAAGATTGTCAAAAATGTAATTTAATTGACAATTTTTGACAATGGCGATCAAGATCCATTTTACAACGAGGACGAACTTTAGTATGTTAGAGAATTACCACCTCCCTTCACGTGTAAGCCAACATATTCGGTCCTCAAATTCCACAGAAAATTCGGGAGCCATTGGTTTTTGTTTGCTCCATTGGAGACCGGGCAATGCCGGGTACTTATTAGAACACATGTCAAATTGTCATCCCTAACCATTTGAGACATAGCCTACTTAGTATTTTATTTCAAAATGATTTGAGTAATACCCAAGTCCTGTAGTTGGTCAAAAAGCAAACACCTTAGACAAAGAGTACCCTATCATATCACCTCTCGAACCACGTTGAGCCGTAAGTCACGTGAGAAGAATTGCACACCAATAATATCGAGTGCCTTACTATTATGACATCATCCTGCCACTCACATTTAAAAAATTGATCTATCAAATGTCATTAAGGAAAGTTATGCTAGCACATGGGGAAAGTTGGATTGACCGGGGGTGAGACCACGTGTTATTGAGAAATTCCAAAAGCAAGCAAGCATGACATGCAATGTGCTACACAGAAAACCTATGAATTAGGGAAAAAAATCTGGATTGTGACATAAAGCAGCGTTCGAAAGTCAACCTTCCGGGACAATATGAGAGAATTTTCCCTATCAAAGCTGGTTCATGTGAGGACATGATTCCTAGTTGACGAAAATTGTCAAGTTTGGGCAGGCATTTAGTCCACATAAGGGGGAAAAACTCCAAGGTTTACTATTCTTTTGTCCCAGCAAACCCCAAGATGATGAAAGTCTAAAAGAGATGCCGAATCTAGGTTACTCATGAAGCTGATTGAGGTTGTTAGATGCAGGTAGCTCCCATCATGGCGCTCTCGGTGCGGACTTGGATCTGCCGACTAAAATTCTTTGCATGGATCCAGGTTCACTAAAATAGATCGATCTCCATTATTGATCTTGTTGGCCCCACATGTGGAACTCACTTAATCAACAGTGAAGATTGACCCGATCCATATGGATCTTGGTCCAGGGAAGACTGATTCTATGTTAACGGTGGGTTAATTGAAAGTGAGAGATCCTTACCTGTCTTTGACAATACCGAACGTTACTACTAAAGGCCTGCCGCTGTAATACTAGGTTCAAGATCATATATAGTTTAGAAGAATTAAGGGAGAGAGAGATGCATTTTACCTCCTTAAATTTGAACACAACATTAGTTTGTTGCACGATGTTTAACATTGGGTCATTAAAGCTTGAATCCTGAGTTTTTTTTTTCTCGAAAAGAGTCTCCCTAGCTCACATGCTTTCGCTCCCGAGTCGCATGTTTAATGTGATTATGGATATATAATTTTTATGTTTCAATTGAAAAACTCGTTTTACGTGCTAAACATGTGTTGAAAAATGTGTTTCACATGTATCATAAAACTCATTTTTTTAACATCTTAAACGAGTGAGACCTAGTACTTTTCAAATAAGTTTGTATCCTTATAACTTTTTTTCCTCCTAAAAATGCGTGATACAGTTTTATTTAGGCAGAATTTGGGAAAAGTTTTTGTCAACGTTTACAAGAAGATGAAATTCGGGGATTGAAAAAACGACGGAAACTGCTGAAAAAGTGGACAAAGGCAGCGCACAAGTTTTTTTTTAGGAGACAAAGTGAGATTTGACCAATTTTTAAAGGAGTAAAATGGAATTTAAGATCATTTATGTACTAATTTTCTTTTATTAAGCAAGCAAGATGGTTTAAAAAATCATGGAGACTTTCTAATTATTAAGTATATTCCATATCACTTAAATATAGTTATAATATGCCTTACTTACGTATAGTCTCTCTCCACTTAATAGTTTAAAATTTTGAGTGGAACTTTCTGATATCATATTAGAGTTAGTTCTCCCAATGTATTAGGTTGGAATTTCTAATATAATATCAGAACACAGATCGAGAATTAATAACCCAACACTCGCCTCTTCTCTGAAATTCATTGCCCGTGGTGGGTTCACAACAACTAGCTCGTAGAAAATAGGAGCCCTACCCATTTCACAGTAATTGAGCCGAGTCATGCTCTTGTAAGGGATTGGGTTACATCCGAGGAAGAGTGTTAAGTTTAATCTGGCATCGTTTGAATGCGTGGTTACCATGTGCGTTATCCATATGTAGTTGCTCCACCTTAGCTTAAGTTTTTGAGTTGCTAATTCTCGTAATTTTCTTTTATCCCGTATAAAATTGTCTAAAGAGTTTTGAGTTTTCTTAAGAATGATTGAGAGAGAGAGAGAGAGAGAGAGAGAGAGAGAGTTATCGTTCGCTAACTGCTCAAAATCACAGCTGGTAAGATTTGCAGAGTCAATACACTTGAAAGAAAAGAGAAGGAATAGGTTCGTCCAACAAAAATGCTTGAAAGGGAAAGTTTGGATGCGAATGGGTTGAAGAATTGTTAAGCTAATTTCAAAGGGTGGTGATTTTTTTTTTTTTGGTCGGATAAAGGTAGGTGATTGAGCTCCCGTTTTCCACCATTTTGTTATTTTACTTTTCGTGCACTCCGAAATGGGGTGTTTGAAAAAACACACGGTGGCATTTTGTTATTTATAGGTTTTTTTCTCTCTATAAAAATATTTAATAAACATATCTCAGCTCGTGACACTTTTGAGCTAATTGTGTCATGTCGTGTTGGAATTTTTCTCGGTGAATTTTAATCACGTTTAAGTCGCGATCTTGTGTCGTGACGAGATCTGTCGGCTCTATTTGAATGTATAGGGTTGATAAGTCAGATCCTTATTCATACAATGTCTATACAACCGGGGGTACAGGTCAGCAAGTCGGTTATATAGACACTATGTGAAGCACAGGCTGACCTGTAGGAAGTCGAAACTTTCCCTCCGGTTATCCTAGGCACGGCAAGCGACTAAACCTTGTCTACTCGGCGATAGCCAACCGGAGTTAACGTGGTATCTACCTTCACCACCCAAGAAGCCCCCTAAGTTCTGTCCAAATTTGTTTCGTCTTTAGATAGTGGGAATACGGAGAGAACTTGCGTGGAGTATCCTCCACCATATTGAGAAGTCCCTTTCCCTATTTCTCCTTGAGTCTTTTAAGGTCTTGCTCAGGACCAAAGGTACGTGATCGAGCTCCTTGTTTTCCACCATTTTCTTATTTTACTTTTTGTGCACTCCGAAATGGGGTATTTGAAAAAACAAACGGTGGCATTTTGTCATTTATAGGTTTTTTTTTCTTAAAAAAATAATAATAAACATATCTCAACTCGTGCCACTTCTGAGCTAATCGTATTGTGTTGTGTTCGAATTTTTATCGGTGAATTTCAATCATGTTTGAGTCACAATCTCGTGTCATGACAAGACCCGTCAGCTCTATTTGAATGTGTAGGGTTGACAAGTCACATCCTTATTCGGATCAGCGCATACAATGGGGATCTAATTCTAGTAACGCAATCTGTCACGAGAAAATTTGATATGAGATTATGACTAATGCTAATAAGCTTATTGTGATTGCTATACAAACGGGTTATATTATCCTCTTTATTCTTAATTAGAGGAAAATCCTTTAATCATACATTGATTGATGGGTTACGGGTTATGCACATCACTCATAAGTTATTTAGTTAAAATATATTTACTAGTAAGAACCGACAAAACAACATATTTGCTTGATTAGGCTGAAAATATTAGTCTATTTCTGGGATCGAAATAGTGCAATTATTGTTATATTAGACGTTAGCAAATTCTAATTATAAAAAAATGAACAAAAATTTTAAACGTGCTAATAGCTTTTATCAATGCGAGAGGTGTCATAATAATGAAATGCGGCTACGGTTGAATTTGCAGTTTCGTCGTCCACAAAATTTTCAAAGGTGCCAGTAGCTCTTGCCCTTCGTACGTGGCCAAGAATAAGAAATATATGTTTAAAATAGAAGAGTCTTTTGGTCCCAAAATTTCATTCTTTTAATCTAAAACAATGGAATATATGGTAAAATTAACTACTCTTCCATAGCAGTAAATAAATTATATGAAAACAACATTTATATATTTTGAATATGCTATATAGATTTCAATTTTTCATTATTTTCATTTCGTTTAGAGCTTATTTAATCGGATCAAGAAATAAGAAATAAAAAAATAAATATGAATAAGTTACACTAATTTATCAATTTAATGTTTTCATAACAAATTATTATATAATTGAATCAAGTAAATAAAGATTAATTTCTTCACGTAATGTAGTAGATATACTTTTTATTGTGCTTACATTGGGTTGGGTAGATTCATACATTTTTCTTATTTTACTATTTTACTTTAATAAGTTGAATCTTTTCCTTAAAATCAATTTAATTATCCTCATTAAATAGAGCTAGTTATTTGTTAACTAAATTTTATCGCATAATGAAATAAAATTTATACTCAGTTATAAATAATTTAATAAGAAATATTAATTTCTTATTTACTAGTGTCGAGGCACGTGCTACGTGTGCACATGATTGTCGGCGAATTATGAACGGAGAGAAGAGGACTTTTGCCTATAAGAAACTGTTTTTATTTTTAAAAAAAGAACTGTTTATGTAAGTATAACCAAACGACATCGAAGAGTTGCATGTTCCACAAATTGCTATAGGAGAGTCGAAGTACTATTCTACCCAAGTTATTAACTAGTTTCTAGCTAAATAAATTTGATAGGTTTTGTTTTTTGTCCCTTTGGAGGACAAAGTAAATTATTATTTTCATGCTAAGTGCAGAAGGGAAAGCAAAAGGAAAAAAAATTTGAAGTATATTAAGATAAAAAATTGTAGCAATTCATGGATGATTAATTTTCTTAAGGTGTAATTACTAAACATCCATACACGGTCGATCAAAATTGGAGGCTAGTTTGATCGATCAACTTAAAAAAAGACTTGTTTTAGTAAAAAAAATTGGTGTGAAAGTAACTCCATCCTGAAGAAAAGACTAAAGAGGCGGTGTTTTTCTTCCTTTGGCTGCCAAAAGTGACCTGTGATATGTACACCTACGACAATAGAAAATATTAAAACTTTTGCTAAGAATCAATAATACCCAATAAACGAAAACATTAATACAACGAAAAACTCCAAATTGATGCAATTGTGATAAATTTACTCAAAACTAGTTTTTTGGCCACCAAAAACCTCAAAATGGTACACCTATGATAAATTTATCCTTTATTTGTTTTCGTTAAATTTTATCGTCAAATTGCTGAGTTGAATGACACGTGACAATTGACAGGTGTACTAATTTGGGGTTTTACCCTCTGTTTGTCACGGGTACACCGATTTGTTAATTCAATTTAATATAAACTAACGGAAGGTAAATTTATCATAAGTGTATTAGTTTGGGCTTTTTGGTGGTAAAAAAATTAGTTTAATGTAAATTTACCATAAGTGTATTAGTTTAAGATTTTTCGTGATATTAACCCTACTAAATATCCGCACTTGCTTAATCAAAATTGGAGGCTAGTTTGATCAATCAACCTAAAAAAACAGACTTGATAAAAAAAAAGGGCTTGTTTTAGTCAAAAAAATGATGTGAAAGTAACTCCATCATCAAGAAAAGAGGCGGTGTTTTTCTTCCTTTGGCTCCCGAGGTGACCTGTGATATGTACTCCTACAATAATAAAAGATATTAAAAATTTTGCTAAGAATCAAGAATACCTAATCAACGAAAGAGTTGATACTATGAAAATCCCTAAACTAATACACTTATAGTAAATTTACTCAAAACTAATTTTTTTAACCACAAAAAATCTCAAATTAATAGACATGTGATAAATTTACTCTCCGTTTGTTTCCGTTAAATTTTACCGTCAAATTGCTGAGTTAGATAACACGTGACAATTGATGGATGTACCAGTTTAGAGTTTTACACAAGTTTATCAATTTGTGATTTTTTGTGGTATTAATCCAACTTAATGAAGAATAAATTTGTCACAATTCTATCGGCTTAGGATTTTTTATGGTCAAAAAATTAGTTTGGAATAAATTTATTATAGGTGTACTTATTTGGGGTTTTGATGGTTAAAAAATTAGTTAAGAATAAATTTGTTACAAATATATTAATTTAAAATTTTTCGTGATATTAACCCCTTGAGGAAATAAACAAGCATTATTATCATAATAATATTATATGCTGCCCAGTGACGTGTTCTTGCCACTCGCCTACATTATCAAAAAACAAAAAACAGTACACGACAAGGTGAATCCATATGCAACACACTTTGTTTCATAAGTGCACAATCCACTATAATTATATAGTATTACTCACATTGGTAAAGTCGAAAAAGGACTATATCTACATTGAGGTCAATAGTAATTAGTGACCCTTTTAGAAAATAGAAACTGTGGGTGAATAGCCTTCACCCCTTTCCTCCTACCGCGGCCGCTCAGCCATCATCCACTGTGGCGGCACCGCCGTTCTACGGCTCATGTGGGATATACATCGAATCGAAATCTAAGATTTCTTCAAATGAGGGGAAAAAAACAGAAGAAGAAGAAAGAGGAAAGAGAGCTGGTTTAGAATCATAGGCTCCAAAAGTATATTCGGTATATGGTGGTTTAGGAAAAGGTCAGCTTCACCACATTGTATCTCCCAAGCTTGGCTGGTCCACCATCATGTCCATTTCGAAAATCGATTTGCCCTGGGAGGCCATGAGCCGCGAGGAGGGCGACCCGCTGTTGCTTGGGCTGGCCGGGTTCGGGCCGTGGTTAGACAGGGTCGCATTTTGCCAGACCCGGAGGTGCACCACCTCGGCCTTGGCCTGGGCGAGCTGGCTCTGGAGCATGTCGATCTGCTGCTGGAGAGACGATATGGCCCCAACGCAGCCATAGACCGGGTCCCGTACTCGGGCATTGGCTTCATAGACCATGCTGCTCACGGCGTCTCCGCGCTGGTGCACCGGTAGGTCCTGGGAAGTTTCTCTCGCACAAGTGAGTCAATGATCACACGTACATGGTGATGCATGACGATGCATTACGGAGCTTAATCAATTTGAGTCAACTTTATGACTAAATAAATTTAACGTTCTTTTGGAATTGCTTGAGGAACTAGTACATCTCACGCAAACATCAAGAAAAATCAAAATTAAATGAGTTGAGATGGAACATATTAACCTAAGACATTCTTCAAAGTTTAAACCCAAAAGAAGATGATGGGAATATAAATTTAAAGAAGTATTTCTTTAATTTTCCGAAAAATTAATTTAAATTTCGAAAAAAAATTATAAAAGTAACACTTGTATCAAGTTCCATGGACAACTACACATTAAATCTACAGCATAGACTTAGATTAAAATTGGTTTTTCTTTTGTAATTTTTTCCTCTGTTTCTTGTCGACAAAATCGAGGATTTTATGAACCGTGGAAGTGCAAATTTTGCCGATAGTGGGCGCACGGCATTATGTCGGGAACTTCTCGAGTAATTGGTGGAAATCATTTGTCCTCATACCAATTCAACAATCTTCACTGTTGTAATTCTCCTAATTTACGAAAGTAAAGCATATTAAATTGAACTCGTGACGACGCAGGTCGATAAACCAGATGTCCGTGTCTTAATATTATATATAAGAGACTATTTATGCGTGGCCCACACCACGTGTAAGTGGCTACCGAAAAGTTACTCTCTTCGGAATTTTCCATGTTCGCAAATCAAATGGGACCCCAGAGAAAAATCTAGAAGTGGAATGTCCAATTTTCTTGCGATAGAATGCTATTGTTTTTGGTTGGAAACAGCTTCACGTGATCCAATAAAAATGGTGAAAACGTAGAAAAAGGGTAGGATCTAGAAACCAAATCTGAATATTTTACTGGCGTATGTGTGTGGACCGACCCTTTTTCTACGTTCTCTTTTGTGCTTTGTTTTTTCTCTCTCGAGGGGCACTTGTCCTAGCAACAAACTGTCAAAAAGGTGAGGGTTAACAATGAATGGGACATCAAAGATGAAAACATGTAGTCCTGAAACTTCTTTTGATGTACCTGCTTTGTCATGATGTGTGTATGGCTTTAGGCGTTTTTCAAAAAAGCTATCCCCAACAAGATAAAGAAAATTGGGTTTTCTTTCCCCTTTTTCTTTTCTTTTGATTAGTATGCAGGAATTTTCAGAGTAGACCGAGAACAGAATTGCTGCCCGTTAAATTTTGTGAGATCACTATCAACTACTCTGAAAATTTAAATTATTAACTGAATGTGTGATCTAATAATTAAATATTATAATACTTTCTTTTACATGTAAGTTGGACTTTGTATAATACGGTAAGCAAATGAGGGGTCGAGAGCGGGACCGTTTCTTCGGATACCGTGTAAAATTTTGTGAGACCACTTCTAATTATCTTAAAAATTTTAAACTGTTAGATGAACATGCGATTTGACTATAGAGCGTGAAATCATGTTTTTCAAAAAAAAAATGAACAGTGGGAAAAGAATTGAGATTAAAGTTGTATCTACAGAGAGAGATGACTTTGAACCCTTTATCAAAATGACGCGAGCGAGATGATTATATCTAAACATTTGTTGAAAAAGGTTGATGCGAGTGGCATCAAATGTGCTTATGTGGACCTTGGTACGGAAGCTGGCAATTAAGTAGAATGTCCCTAAGTTTACTAGTTAAGCAATGTCAGAGACATTTTAATAAGAAAGTTCACCCAACTTGTATTATTTATTGAGTGTTAAGATAATTCTTTTGACCCGTATGTTTGAACAAGTCACGCTCTCTAAATAAGATGGCACATAAAGTAGCTCTTATTGTTAATTTATGGGGTTCATATTTTGCACTATATGAACGCAGTTTTCTTCTACCTAATAGCTTAAATTTTCAAATTGGACGTTCTGAAATGATATCATAACCTGATTTTTGCTTGTGAAACTCCATGTTCATCGATTTGATGTATTGTTCATCGATTTCAAATTGTTGGTCTATGGGGTTTATTTTTGCTTACATGAATATAGTTTTCTCTCACTTAATGGCCTAAACTTTTAATTTCAACATTCTAATAGTACATGCATTCAAGCGCTATATAGTTTTCTGTCTCGTCTGTTGTGTCTGTAGAAACTTGTTATCCTATCCACCTAGCTGATGGACTTTAGTGAGCCTACCATATGTCTCCACGAGCTCCTTTTTTTTTTTTTTATAGGTATAGATTAAATCTCTCAAGTTATAAGAGTCAAATCAATCCCTCTCATTTCTAAATCTTTTAACACGGGGGGGCAAAACTAAACCTTGGGAGAATTATATAGAAAAACAAAATTATTTGGTTTACGATCATTGGTTATCTCTCCACAAACCGCGTATTACCACCATAAAATATAAGGAGAAAAGCGGACCATAAGGAGAAAAAGTTAGTGAAAGGACCTAAAGCATGTAACTAATCCTCATGACAAGCAATGCAAGAAGCAAAGAACTACCCTAATAGCTCAACGCTTCACGCGAACCTTCTGCTTAAAGAAATCTAAGATACATCAACGATTGTATAGAACAAGCAACACATGATCTTATAGAGATGAGGTGCATAACCTATCACATTATGTAAACTTGGTGAAGTCAGAGAGTTTGAGTGGAGTGGGGAAAAGAGAAAAAAACAGGGGGGGGGGATGAACCTGTAACATCTTGTTGACATTGCTGGCGCCGAAGACCTTGTGGACGTTTGCGAACTTGTGGGGCTCATCGGCCGGGAAGTAGGGGGCGAACACGCAGTCCTGTGCGCACCTCCTCCGCAGCAGCTTGCACGCTGCGCACGGTGACTGCGTCCCCTGCTTCCTTCCCCCGCTGCTCTCCTTCATTCCTCCTCTTCTCTGGTCTGAGTGCGCGCTCAGCTTTGCTTGCTTGGTTCTGCTTCTATGCGTGTGTGTGAATGGGGTTGATATGTTTTGCCTTTTAGGCTCAGTCAAAGTAGCAAAGACAGCAGGAAGTTGAAGGAAACAAAGAAAGGGAAAAAGGGTAGGGGGAGAGGTGTAGAGGGAGTTTGAAGGAGGGAGGTCGGATTTATATGTATATATAGGAAGGATCACCGGAGCAATGCCCCACTCACCTCCTCTCAAGTAATACAAAAGAAGAGCAAAGGATGAGTGCGCAGCAGGGAGAATTTTGTGTCGAGGGCGACATCAGGGCACAGCCGTGACACCTTTTGACAATTTTTCTTTAGCGATATAATGACTTTTCCCTCTCCTTTGTTGATGTTTTGTCCCACACTTTGGATTTTTTTTTCCCTTTTTCTTTTTGTTTTTCTCTTTTTAATTCTTTTTGTGATTGACTGGGAACGGTGGGCGCGGCCGAAGGAAGAGAGAGAGAGAGAGAGAGAGAGAGAGAGATGGTCGAGGTGATTCGACGACTGTGGCCGATCTTGTGTGAGGAGACTTTCATCTAGTTGAGGTGAAGGTTGTGCAACGATGGATAGATTGAACCCGTCTCCTATCCCTCTATTCTATCTTGATATCTTAACTTGACATGTGTCAATTCGTACCTATTAAATACGAAAGACGAAAAATATCAACTAAGCACAGTCCCCTCACCCCATGTTTCTCTATATTATAACAAAATTACTGATACTGATAGAAAAATATCAAGATTTTTGACAAAATCTCGATGCCTTTAACTATATGGAGGGTGCCAACTCTTCGATAGCTCGAGTGGTTGTTAGTTATGACTATAAATGAATTATTATTTGGAAAGGGGGCATGACTGTGAGGATCTCTTTCTATGATAAATTTTTAATGAGCAAGTTTTCTATACTAATTTGGTATGACTATGACATATGACATCCCCTCTCAATTTTAGTTTCTCCTTTTCATTTTCCCTTTTTATTTCCAGAGTTTTGTAGATTATTGCTATTAGTTGTTAGAATATGTTTAATTTTGATAATTACCAACGTTGACTAATTGGTACTCGAATGGCTAGCCAACGGATGACTAAATATAGAGAGTCGGAGAATCTCATAAAGTGAAGGCTTCATAGCCTTAGACTAGTACTATCGAATCTTGGCGCCTCCTCCTTTAGCTATTCTTATGATTTTTCCAATCAAAAGGCTCCTTTTTTACTATTGCTCTAATATGCTTATATTTTGGATCTAAGCATGTCCTTAAAATGTTTTATATGACTTCTAGGACGTTAAAACACGGGGGTATTTCCTAGAGTGAGAAAAGAAAAATCATCTCCCAACTTGTGGGGCGGGTTGTGCGAGCATTGGTACGTTAAAATAAGGAATGTATTCGATGAGATCGCCGTCACTACATTACAAATGGACAGGTTGCAGAGGCCCCCAATATGAATTTTGTTTTAAATTGAAACAAATAACACTGCAAATGAGTGAATCCGTACCTTCTCTCTCTCCCTCTCTATCTCTCTCTAGTGGTGTTTAGGGTAGATTTTTCACGGGAGAATTGCTCAAAAAGACCTAAGCCTATTGTACAACCAACAATCACTCCTAAGCTTTCCGATTTGACCAATGTAGTCCTAAATCTTTTGGCAATTTTTTTTAAGAAATCTATCCAGCTAATTTAAGTCGAAAATAGTTGATATGGCATCTAGTTAGCACCAGCCATACCACAATCGACAATTTGACATGTCCAACAAGGCTCAAAATGACACTATTTTGAGATTTTTTAAAGTTCTTTATTTTTCCTTTCCTTTTCTTTTGTTTTTTTTTCATTCCATTTTCCTAGATTTCTAATTGGCAGGGTCGCCCAAGCCAAGCAATGTCTAGCGAGCCATAGGCGAGGGTCGCCGGTCATCATTGAGACCTTGGCTACTCGGCTGCCTAAAAATTTGAGAAGATGAAGAAAAAAAACGAAAAAAAAGAAAAGACAAGAAAATAAAAATTGAAATTTTTTCTCGAAACAATGTCATTTTAAGCTCCAATAGACACGTTAGATTCTCGGTCATGTCACGTAAGACAACCGGCTTCCATGTCAACGAATGAATTAATGGTCATATAATAGGTTTACGATATTTTAGATATTTTTCCTTATTTTTCGTTAGTGTGTTCGAGGTTTTGTAATCTTTTGCTTAAAACCCACAAATTAGATCGTACGACAACGACCACAGAGACAAAAAGAGGCCTTGAGTGTGTAAGGATAGCAGCTAATTGTTGCTTAAGTGGCTATTGCCTGATCATTAAAATTGTCCAAAAATTCATAAATGTGCTGCACTTTTGCCAAATCTATCATAAACATTTTAATTATGTCAATTGAGTCTTAAATATTTTCACGTTTTGCAATTGTGTCCATCCTACCAATTTTGGCCGGAAATCGTCGACGTGGACGTCGACTATCCTATGTGATATGGCTGGTACTGACGTGAATAACTTTTAATAATATTTTAAATATTTTAAATTTTTTCTTTTCTTCTATTTTCCTTATTTACTTTTTACTTTTTTTTTCCTTTGCTCTTCTTTCTTTATTTTTTTATTTCTTGTTTTTCCCTCTGCCAGCCCTCGCCGAGCCTCATCGATGGCCGATGACAAGAAGGAATATAGATGAAAAGAAAAAAAAAGGGAAAATACAAAATTAATAAAAAATTGAAAAATATTAAAAATATTATTAAAAATTATTCACGTTAACGTCAGCTGTGTCACATAGGATGGCTGGCATCCATGTCAGCAATTTTCAGCCACAATCAGCCAGATGAACACATTTGGCGAAAGGTGAAAAAGCTTATGACTCAATTGACACAATTAAATTGACATAAGTGCAGTTGATATAGGACTTTTTGGACGATTTTTCCTTGCCCGATGAAAATGGAATCATCGACGCTCTTCTTTATATGTCCAGCCCTATTAGTTGTCACAAAGAACCTCAATCGAAGGTTGTTTCCTTCCTCAGTCAAGAGAGCGAGATGATGCAAAGCAGAGCCGAGAGCGATAGTCGAGGCGGTGCCGAGGGTACACAGATGGCGCTCGGATGCAAATGACGATCATGGGTGGTAGTGCGAGGATGGTGGGAAGATAAGGGGTTGTGGGCGATTGGGGTTTTTCAAAGGACTACAAATTGGTCTTTTCGGTCATGCGAACTTGTCCAATGATGCAAAGATGCATCTATAACAGATGGATGAAAAGTGATGAATGCTCTATAAATGATTTGGAAAATATTTTCTTAAAAATTGACGTTTATATTGCTAACAAAAATAAACAAATGAAAAGTGTTTCACTGCCCATGAAATTATTTAGACGAAAATTATTGTCGATAATGGAAATATTTTTCAGTGATTAATTATTTCAAGCGATATAATTGATCATTTAAAAAAATATTTTTCAAATCGTTCATTTTCCGTGAAACAAGAACCAAATTGTTGCGGAGCAGATCTGAGAATAGTTGTCAAGGCGGTGTTGAGAATACGTACAGTGCTTGAAGGCAGATGAAGATAGCGGGTTTTAGTGATGGGAAGATAAGGGGTTGTGAGCGATTGGGGGTCCTTAAAGGAGGACAAATTGATCTCTTCAATAACGTGAATTCGCCCGAGGAGGCGAAGATATTTTTGTAAAAGGAGAGGATGTGAAGTGATAAAAATTATTAAGGGTGTGGCTGTTTTGCGGAAATGAATGATTTGAAAAATATTTTTAAAAAAATAATCGTTTGAATCACTTATAAAAATTAACAAACAAAAAATATTTTCATCATACACGAAATTATTTAGATATAAATTGTTACTGATAATAAAAATATTATTAATTGGCTAATTATTTCAAGAGATACAAGCAATTCTTTTTCGGAAATTTTTTTCTAAATAATTTATTTTTCACGAAACAAACGGAGCTTAAAATTAAAATGAGTTATATGTATTTTGCCCTTTTGTTTTATGAGTTTCGTGACAACTTCCTTCCATCACGTCTTTGATTGATAGGTTTCTAGTGTGGTGATATTTATACTTGTAAGCAATCGGTCACAAGGTTAGTTGGAGAAATTCTCCAAACAGGGTGGGCGGAAAATAGGCTAAATATTTCAAAAAAAAAAGGCATGATCTTATACTTGTTGAACAAAACTATCCTTCCTTTTCAAAAACTAATACACATTTGCGGTAAAAATAACTTAGTTCAAAAACCCTAACTCTTTCAAATTTTGGGCTGCTTTTTTTTTTTTTTTGTCTCTTTTTCTTATTATATTGAAATGGATCAAGTGTTTGATTTAGAAAACTCAAAAATGGTGTCATTTGGTTCAAAAGAAGTGGCCTCGTGTTGCATTGCCGATATTTATATAGTACACGTTAGCTGCGTTAACCACATCAAATGCCATATCAGCTAGTATGGATGGAAAACTCAAAGGTTCGTACTTGTGATCCTCAAGTGAAACTTCGTACATTTTTGTAGGACCTTCAAAAATTGAGAATATTTATGTCATGAAGGCATAAATTTATGTGTTTTTCTAAATATTTGGCCGAGAAGAAGATGACCCTTGTTGGTGATGTTTATACTTTTCATCTTTGTACCTTTCAATGGTCTGAAATATACGGCTTTACATCATTATGCAACAGAAATGGAGCGGAAATTAAAGGAGGCGCACGTATAATTAATTTTTTTTCCTCTCCTTTTTGCTTAGACCTATGTCACGCCACGGAAAAGCATGCATGCGGGATTTATTAGATCACGTACAATAATTTTATACTTTAAGGATTGAAAAAAAAAGGGAATTTAACATCATCATTAGTTGTTAGAAAAAGGAAAATTAATGTTTTTAAGAAAAGGGGATGTCCAGGGAACAAACCACCTCATAATGATGAGGTGCTCAATGGCATGGGTCTTGGGATCCAAATCAATAATCATTGTCTGAGTCAACCCTCACCTGCGTTTTGGTCAATCAGTGTGCTTCCCTCCCATGCAACAGTGAAATCGATTGGCTCTCCCCACTCGTTCGAAAGACCTAACAGCCTCTCATGATGATGGCAAGGAATTGGCAAAGATCGGAAAGGTGATGAAGCGAAAAAATAAACAAATAAGTGAAAGGAAAGCTCAAGTGTCGGGTGAGTCCAAGCACGATATATATATATATATATATATATATATAGAGAGAGAGAGAGAGAGAGAGAGAGAGAGAGAGAGAGAGAGAGAGAGAGAGAGAGAGAGAGAGAGAGAGAGAGAGAGACAAACACACATCTATATTGAAAAGGTCATGTTAACAAGTTCTTTGAATACATTTATGCATAATAAATATGTATTTTCGTGTTGCATAAAAACTTCATTTTAAAATGACAAGCTCTTTATTTTAATATTTTTAACCATTCACTAAACTTGTCAACAAAATCGTAGTTAAAAATGTTGCGATGGCTTGGCTTAGATTTGTGTGGACCAACCTTTATCTTCAAATGGTGACCATCTTGCTACCGGGAATCCTGCGAACATGTGAATTGAGTTCAACCCTTTAGATGAGTCCAACTTCGAGCTAGGATTGACAGATGTCTGTGATAGTTTAGTGCTTGTTAGGGCATTGGGAAAGTTAGTATGGATGATGAGCATTATGATTTGGTTATGGATGTCAAGTTGAGATGGAGAATTGTCAAGTTACATCTTGAGTTTGAATCGATGAATAAAATTCGATTCGAAGCCCGACCACATGATTTAAATTCGGAAAGTCTTGATTGGTACTTTTGGTTAACTGTACCTATGAAACAATAACAAATCCTTTTTGGAGTTGGATTCTCAGTTTGAGTTGGCTAAAGGGATTTTCTATTTTGGATAATGATGTGGGCAAAGTCCCACATTGGACAACTTAGGATATATTCTGGGACTTCTAATAGGTTGGGTTTTATCCTGGCAAGCTACATTTTCGGGACAAGCTTCCCCTCCTTGTGGTAATGCATCAACAAGGTATCAGAGTCACTCCTTTGACGCCCACCTTCTGGCACTTTATCCTTGAGGTTGCGGTCCCTTGGTGGTGGCTCGAGGCTACGTCCTCGGGGCTGTTCTACAATGTCGCAGAATCTTGAAGGGAGGGCAGATGATGCACGCAAAGTTCCTCGTCGAGCAACTAAGGAAATATTCTAGGACTTATAATGATTTGAGCTCCTTATCCCGGCAAACTAGTTTTTTAGGATGAGTTCTTCCACCCCCGTGGCAACGTATCAACATGGTATCAGAGCCGCTCCTTGGATGCCCACTTTCTAGCACTTTATCCTTGAGATTGCAGTCCTTTGGTGATGGTCCAAGGCTACGTCCTTGGGGCCGTTCTGTGAGGTCGTAGAATCCTGAAGAGTGAAAGGATGATGTTGGCAAAGTCCCACATTGAGAAACAAGGAGATATTCTACGGCTTATAATGGGTTAGCTTCCCCATCCTGGCAAACTAGATTTTCGAGACGAGTATACACCCCTTGTAACGCGGTGGATATGGAGGTGGAATTTGGTTTTAGCACATTGAACCAAATGAGAAAAGTGTTAGTATTTCCTCTGCGTGAGCTTTCTGTGAAAGCTCTCTATGAGATAATATTTTTGAGTTTTACTTTGGGTGTAATCTAAAAATGCCAATTGTAACTCTATAATTTTTCGGATTCCTAGTGAGTTTTTCTTTTGTGTACTTGGCTCTCACGGTGAATTAGATATTGAAATTCGAATCAAATCATGCGAAACTTTGGTTAGCTTTCACGTTATTTCACAACGATTTTCATTACTTTATACCAATTTTTTCCATGGAACTAACTGGCAAAAAGGGAATGAAGGACAAATATTAATACTAGTTTTCATCTACGTCATCATCGGCAGCAATGGGAATTTAGTGACGAAGCTAAAAGTCCTCAATAGTTAGCCCCTCTCTCCTCTCTCATAGTTATTTCAAATTTTTTATTATTTTCCCATTCAAGTTGCTACATTATTTTCACTATTTTAACCAACGTAATCCCATCCAATGCTGACCAAACACGCATGTGATTTTTAGAGAAAATGAATAGAAAGGACAATATTGAAATTTCTCGCAAAGGTTCACAACTAAATCGGTAAAATTGAAAACTCTATGACTAAATTAATATCCATACAATAAGTTTAGGATCGATCGGACAATTTTCCCGATTAGTTCGATGTCGAAGCAAATTAGCGGAACCTAAGAACCACATTATTCCACACTAAATCATACTTATAAAGCATGTGTGCATCATGTCATTAACCAAAAAACTTGGCACTTCCCATGATCTCCCATGATTGTGTAACAAGCCGTGGGATTGGACTCAATCCCCTTTAATTAGCCGACACAATAATTCAAGAATGAGAATTTTGACCCTTTTTAAATTTGACAAGCTCAAAGTCAAATTTGTTTGCGGTGTGACCACAAGGAGTCTAAAAGACAATGCAATCGAATATGAACATGCATGTGTAGCTCATATGCAAATATCGACATGATTTAGCAGGTCAATTAGGTGAAAAGCAATCATGCAAATACTTTCATGTAAAAACATATTTTTTTAATTTTTATTTTTGATTAATTATTTTAGACAATACCTAAGTTTGGTGCCCCCGTCGGTCAAAGTTGTCGAATTAAAGAGGGAGAAGAAAATAAGGGAAGGCAATTGGCGAGTTCAATGATTTTTCTAGTGGTTGTGGTACGGTTGTAATGATGGGGTTGCCAGAATAGTCAACGCCACTCGACACAGTTTCTACCGTTAGGTCTTTCGGTTGGTAAGGAAAAAGAAGGGAGGGAAAGCATGAGGCTCCTACCTCATTTTTAATTAATTAACTAATTATTTTTGCAAATAAATGAATATTTTAGTAAATGAAAGTTCAAAGTGAGGGCGACCCACCCAACATGCTTTAATTTTTTTTTTTGTGATTTCTATATTCATTTTTGTTATAATTATTAATATTTTGGCCCTAAAGGAGACCCAACCTGTTGGGAGTTTGCGGTTTCTTCGTCCCTACACAGAACGATGCTTTTCCAACATGACCAGACGCTTTCTGGATATATAAAATCATTATGTACAGTTTAGCTTTTATTTATTTGTTATAGATTCGCCGTAGATACACCGGCCGAGTAAAGTATTGCTTATAAAGGTTTTACTTTTTTCGGGTTGAGCCGTTGGTTAAGCTGTTGATACGAGTAATTAAACTTTTAGGATCCTTTTATTACGTGGAACATGAATGATTTAGAAAATAATTTCTTAAAATTGATCACTTGTATTCCTCATAAAAATAAATAAGCGACAAATATTTTCATCTTTACAAAAATATTTATATATAAATTGTTGTCGGTGTTTTTTATTAACTAATTATTTTAAATGATATAAACAATCATTTTTTGAAAAATATTTTTCAAAACGTGGATTTTTTTGCAAAAAAAAAAAAAATGGGGACCCTAACAACTTCCTATCTTTCGAAATTAGGGGTTGTGGATGTGATTTGGGTAAAAGGTCTTTTGCACAACTTGAGTGACGGCAATCCCACCCTTTAGTAGCGTCACATAAGCAACGACCGCTTTAGGGATCACGCTCTAAGGATCGTGGATCCTCTCAATTTACTTGCTTAAAATATGCCACATGAGAAGTGCAAATCAGACGGTTAAAGTTGACCGATATCATCAAATATTCACAAATATGAATCCAACTTGAGGTTTTTATCTTGTGGCTCGAGTTTTAGCTAAAATTTGAGCAAGAATCGACTCTAGCTGACATACAGAGGATGTCGAAGTTTGAACATGGGTTGAACGACCGACAAAAGGTTCGAAAAGTTGAGGAGCTTTGGCGATCTTGAATGTCGCTGGCCGGACATCCAATCCGGAAGATCTCCAAATTGGTTTAGGACGTTAGGCCACTTTGGTCGGATGTCCGGAGGCGTTGTTTTCTTCTTGTTTTAGCAAAAATTTACGTTCTAAGAGCACAGTTTGGCCTATTTTGAGATGGAGCACAATCACAGCTGATATAAGTTTCCTTTTAGGGTTTTCTTGCGAAATTTGGTGAGAGAAGCAAAAGAGCTTGTGAGAATTTGTGTACTTGGACTTGGGAAACACTAGCATTTGAGCTATTGACTGTAACTCTATAACTCCTTGATTGATTAATGGATTCTTTGCAGTTAGCTCTCCTTATTGAAGTATCGACATTCGAGTCGAACCACGTATAATGTCCTTATTGTTCTTCATTAATTGTTTGATAATTGTGCCCTCTCACGTTCGGTATTGAATTTGTCTGTTTGTTAGTTTTCATATTATTTCACAACAAATGTCACTTGCTCAAATCCTACGAACAACATGCAAACTGTTCTGAGTCAAAACAATTCACACAGGTATAAAGTTAGGACTTGATTGTTTCATAGGACTTACAAGATGTTTTATAAGCCTCTGGATAGTCAAGTTTCTGTGCTCATGCTTCTGAATTATAAAAACATGACTAAGCAATTACTCACAAAATATCTAACTCTAACAAGCTATTTGACATTTCTGGCATAGTATGAAAAAGAAATTCAAACACGATTCAACAAATGGGAAATTAAATTGAGAGAGAAAGGTACGTTCTTTTTTCCTTCCAATATTTGACTAATTTTTTTGGCCAATTCGATCCACGTTCCGACAACTAGTTGATTTTTTTGGCCAACTAGATATATACACTACATGCCCTTGTTTTGTCTATATTTCAACACATCCCTTAACTTTAAAATTTGAAACAATTCCATGATACACATTCATTTGTAAGTTTTGGCTCACAAAAAGCAAGGAATATCTCTCTCTTTGACCACCTGTCTAGAAAAAAAGGCATCTTAGAGTGCATTGGTACTTCTTCTTCTCAAAGCAACAATTGCTTCAAGCATCAGCCAAGAAAAGCTAGATGTCAAGCAATTAAAAGCCGATTTTTTTTCATTTGCAAAAAAATAAAGCTGATTTTTTTTTTTTTTAAAATACCCATGTGAAACCCACGAGTATTTGAGCTATTGACTATAATTCCATAATTCTCCAATTGATTAGTAGATTTTTTGCAACAAGCTCTCCTTGTTGAGGCACCTATTGCTGGTCAGACATCTGATCTGGAAGATCTCCGCCATATTGGTCTAGGACATTAGGCTACTTTGGCTGGACGTTTGGAGGCGTCGTTTTCTTCCCATTTTAGCAAAAATTCTTGTTTTAAGAGCCTAGGTCGGCCAATTTTGAGATAGAACATAATCACAGCCGAAAGGAGTTTTCTATTACAGTTTTCTAGCAAAACTTGGTGAGAGAAGCATAAGAGCTTGTGAGAATTTGTGTACTCAGACTTGGAAAACAAACGAGTATTTGAGCTATTGAAAAATAAATCTATAATTTGCCGATTGATTAGTGGATTCTTTTCAGCCGGCTCTCCTCATTGGGATACCAATATTCAAACCGAACTCCGTACTGATGTCCTTATCACTCTTCATCAATTATCCCGATAATTTTGTCCTTTCACATTTGATATTGAATTTGACAGTTTGTTAGTTTTCTTGTTGTTTTACAACAAAGGTCACTTGTTCCAATCCTACAAAAAACTTGCAAATTGTCTTGAGTCAAATCTATCCACACAGGTTAAAAGTTTAGATTTAATCGATTCATAAGACTCACAAGATCTTTCATGAGCCTTCCATTAGCTAAGTTTGCGCACTCGTGCTCTTGAATTATAAAAAAAATTATGACTAATCAATTACTCACAAAATATCTAAATCTATTTGACTTAAAAAAATGTATATCTTACTTGAACAAGCTATTTTAAATTTCTAGCATAGAATGAGAAGGAAATTCAAACACGATTTGACAAATGGGAAATTGAATTGAGAGAGAGAGAGAGAGAGAGAGAGAGAGAGAGAGAGAGAGAGAGAGAGAGAGAGAGAGAGAGAGAGAGAGAGAGAGAGAGAGTTTTTCCAATAATTGACGAGTTTTTTTGGCCAATTCGATCCACGTTCCAACGAAGAGTTGATTTTATTGAATTGGGTAATTTACTAGATATGCACACTACATACCCTTGTTTGTCTTTACTTCAACACATCCGTTGACTTTAAAATTTGAAACAATTCCATAATACACATTCATTAGTAAGTTTTGGCTCACAAAAGCGACGGATCTCTCTCTCTCTCTGACCACTTATCTAGAAAAGCCGCATCTTAGAGTGCGTTGGTACTTCTTCTCAAAGCAACGATTGCTCCAAGCATCGGCCAAGAAAAGCTAGATCATAAGCAATTAAAAGCTTAAACAATTGTTGGGATCCGACAATTTGGACACCTTGCAAGCTCAATAAACAGGTTAAGTCCAAGGCTGGATTTTAAGCTTTTGGCCTATGCAAGTTGTCTTGATTTAGAATAGTTTTCATGCAGTTGATGAGATTTAAATAAGTGACCTTTGGTTCTTGAGCTAAAAATCTTCAAACGCCCCAACAAACACCAACCATGAGGGTTTTTTTTTTGTTGTTTTTGTTCAGAGACCATGGGGGGTTTAAATGGTGATTCTGTTAGTAGTCTATAAGGGTTTTTGCAGCTTTTACTATTATAATGCTTATGTCCGGAAGTTTCTTCTAAACGCAAAATATATTATCATGTTTTACTTTCTACGAGAGGAAAGCCCATTTTAGGTAGCCAAGTCGCGAAAAAAAAAATTGTGTCAAATAACATATATGTACTTACAATTTAGTGAGCATTAATCTTTTAGTTTCCCCAAAAGTTTTAGTCAATTTTGCCCTGTGAAAATCAAATTCCATGCAATACTCGCTTAACTTCAAGCCATAAAGCTCGTTTTATTTGTCAACCTTATTTGTGTCTTATCTGGATGTGTCTTTAGGAACATGTTAAAACCCTTTTAATGCTTGAGGAATTTGTAACGCCAAGGTTTTTGACAAAGGGTTCACATGTCTTTCACAAGGTGTTGAATTTGATTCACTTAGTGAGTGGATTTCTGAACAGCTTGTGCTGCGTTTCCTAACTATGGCATATCTCGTGTGGGTAGATTTCTTTGGTAGGGCTGCATGACGCGTTCGCAAATAAGCTTGAACCTTTGGGTCGTGGGTTATATAGAGTAGCTATGACTCAAATTAAACATTCCGTAGAGAGTGTGAAACCCTTATGGTAACATCTAGAGAAGACCACTAGCAATAGTCGCCTCTCCCTACCATTTTCCATTCGCTAAAGAAACAGTTCAACAAAATATCGTAACGCCTCAAGCTCCTCATTGAATGGCACAGAGTCCTTATCTTTTGGCACATAAGGCTCTGACTCAGAAGATATCACCTGTCAACTTCTTTTGAGGATACCTTTCAGAGAATGTAAATCAAAATACCAACAGCAATCACACTAAAGAGCCCGAGAGTATTCAATTTAAGATAGAATAGAAGCTTTCTATTTTCTGCCACTTTGCTCAGCAATCCTTGAGCCCTCTTATAATCTGCCAATTCTTAATCCAACCGTTGGATGCAAGACTCTCCTCAGCCGCCAATAGACTGCAGTCGCTGCACAATCAGTCTGCTATCCTTGAACCAAAAGGAGATTACCAGTATGGAGGTTTCTACTTTTGTCCAAAGGCCAAGTCTCTAAATGCTTGCACAAAAAAGAGATATACTGCTCTAATCATCTCTAGGTTACTTCTTGTGGACTCCAGACCCTGAAACTGGTTATTAACCTCCAATTTGAATTTCAAATCAAATCAAAAGAGGTCCAGGTCTTATTATCTAGGCAGTAGAAACACGTCACACTACTTCCACTTCGTCAATTGTAAGAGTGGTTTTTACCAGCGGTCTTTCCAATCCCCCCATGCTTCTCCCTGAAAGTGACTATTCACTATCTACGTTTCTAGTCCTTCCAAGCGTATTGACGACTCTAATTCTACTAAGCTCTTCACCTTCTATGGTCCATCCAAAGTTTCATGAACTTCCCATTCTACGACTTGTTCACCTTCTACTAAGGTCCATCTATCTTTCAGACACCTCCTACGTCCAATACCTCGTTCACCCTTGATAGAGGCAGAGCACTCCTAGCTTTTGATGATCCCTGCAAGGACACCATATACATATAGCATGTGCACCTATCAATCGGCGCTACACTAATAATACGCATATTAGTATCTTTTGATTATTTTGTCATCTCCAAAACAATATAAGAAGTTTTCCCATCATCTTTATAGTGCTTTGTGAATTGCTCATGGTGATTTTTTCATGAATGAACAAAAGCATATTGCAAAAAGATTTTCACTTCACTAGACAACATCACTATTTACTCCATATTTCCTCTGCCAATCAAATTGTCGAGATCCTTACTAAATCTGATCATCGAGGCCATGTGCACACAGTTTAATTTTCAAACTCCAATTGATTTCTCTACAACCACCTTGAGCGTGAGGGAACCGTTAGATAAGATATTTAGTGCGACTATGTTGTACATTTGATTCAATACATCGCCATCTAGATAGAGATATCTTCCACGATTTACTGAATCTCACGGTATTTAGAAAAACCGTGTGTTTAGAAATACCGTGTGTAGCTTCCACATAGCCATTATTGTTGTTAGGTTCATGATGGTGTGTATCTTTTCATATGAATATATTAGTTTGGAGTATAGTCGAATCCAATTTTTTCGCAACATTGGAATTAAAAACATGATTAGATTCAGGGGACCATCGAAGTTTTGCTTTAAATACAAGAAAGTCAACGGTGCCTGAAATCATTGCTTCTGCATCCCAACTTTTCGCTAATGATTCCTTGATTAAGATCGCCATTGCTAGATCCTGCCTGGACCTTGATATCAACAAGATCAAGCATCGATGTGATAACTCTGATCTCAAATCGAAACTTAAATTAAATTAAACCGGGTCGAATTAAATTAAACCGTATCAAATTAGAAAATGGGGCAGAAAAGTTGAAACCCTTCTTTTGATTGGAGACGGTTTCCCTCTCCAGCATCTTCAATGTGCCCCACTGAATGATCTTGGAAGCTAACATCATTGATGGTGAGGCCTGCCTTAATCTTGAAGCAAATACTTTTTGGTCCAACGCCCATTATCCACCAATCAAAACTTAATTAAGATCCCTATAATCAATTTTATTAGTTTAAAAATCAGCCATCTTTATATAATAGTGTTGGGATACGATAAGATCCTTTTGCATGCCTTTGACACCTACTTTTCGTAACACATTGGGGACATGAACTTTATTGTCGCCACGTAAATCCAATAATTTTCGTCTATTGGAGCAAGCAATAGGAATATTTTCAAATAATTAAAGTAATATACTATGAAAAAGAACCTTATCTCTTTCATCTAAATAATGGGTGAGTGCTTATGCGCATGGGAAAGAAAACTTGCGGTTTGGACTATGATCTTGTACTTACTTTGGCTTGTGCGTGCACGTGCAATAACATCTGTTTGTCAATGTTGTTACGTATATATGTTGGGATTTTTCCGAAGAGAAGACAAGGGTATGGGGACAAGATGGAGGGTCTTTAATCATTGTCTTGGTCCTCGCTTGCTTTTTGATTCTTGTGGACAAGGAACACCAACACTTTAATAATGCGACACTTCATAGGTTGTTGCAAGGCATGGAAAAAGCCTCAATAATGGCATGACAGTTTTGACTTCTCCAAGTTTCTGGCTCACTTTGTGTGTACTGATTTCCTACATAAGATTTTCCACAAGCGATTAGTAGAAAAAAGGGATAACGATACTAGAAGTATATGAACTTCATCCATTTTATAGTCCAATACCTAAACAGATTTTTTGCTCGATCAAGTACCTCAACTTTACAAATTTGGCTCAATGTGAGGTATCTGTTGAATAAATTACCATATTGCGCGATTTTGCTACCGAGGCTCGCTTACTTAGCAAAAGCTAAGCACAATTACTGACATGGCTCCTATACTCAACCAAAGTAATATCATTGCCATTTAACTGTTGGGTGATGAGGAGGGAGAGAGAGCGTTGATTTGGACAATATTGGCCGCCCATATTGACGCGATATCATCTCAAGAGGCCATATCGGATGCTAATGAAGTCGGTTAATGACTGTTTAATGGCACTAGTATACACATTGGCGGAGAAAAGTGTCAAAAAAGTCCTAAACCTTTTGGATTTGTGCCAATTTAGTCCTAAACCTTTTGTATTTGTGCCAATTCAGTCCTAAACCTTTTGCATTCGTGCCAATTCAGTCCTAAACCTTTTTTTGGTGCCAATTCAGTCCTAAACTTTTTGCATTGGTGCCAATTCAGTCCCTCGACACGTGAATAGCTATTAGCTAAAAGGATTGAATTGACACCAATGCAAAAGGTTTAGGACTGAATTAGCACAAAAAAAAGTTTTAGGACTAAATTGGCACAAATGCAAAAGGTTTAGGACTGAATTGGCATCAATGTAAAAGGTTTAAGACTGAATTGGCACCAAGAAAAGGTTTAGGACTCAATTAGCACCAATGCAAAAGGTTTATGACTGAATTCGTACCAAAAAAAGATTTAGGATTAAACTGGCACCAATACAAAAGGTTTAGGACTTTTTTGTACATTTTTCCCCACATTGGCAGTTTATGTCCTCAATTTTAATATTGAAAAGTTGAGGCACTTGATTGACCAAAAAATGTTTTAGGTACTCAATTGTAAAACGGACAAAAGTTCAGATGCCGGCAACATTGTTATCCCCACTAGAAAAAAAAGGAGGAGAAAAGAAAAGAAACTTACTTTACCCAGTATCGTGCCAGATATTCAAGCAAACACAATACAAACTAACAAAGGAAGACCGCACGAAATTGAAAACACATCTGAAATTTAGAGTAGTCTTAAGAGCTAGGCCTATCATTCTTGTGGGAGGAGCCTTGCCTGATATAGCGAAGTCTATTTTCACTCGTAAAAGTAGTTTAGATTGTAACTTGCTTTGGTTGGTGCGAAAATATTTCGATCTTAATCAAGGATCTGATGTCTCCGTGTATGTATGGTAAAACGTTCGCCACGCTTGATCCTGTATCAAACACTACGTTGATCTTTCGTTTAGATTTAGATACGTGTATAAACACAACCGTCATTCTCAGTTCTCACCACCCACTCTCTTCTCCATCTGCCTCCTCCACATCACAGTCAAGAACTTAAATGAACGCCAGCGCCACTTGCTTCCAGCCATGGCCACCTTCTCCACAGGTGCCTTCGCCTCAGCCACATCTTATTTGTCAGCGAGCTAGATGTGTTGGTGTGTCCATGTCGAGGTTGGAGAGAGAGAGAGTGTGTGTGATTGGTCGGACTGTGGAAAACCCAGTAACGTCCGCGATCTCGGGACTGCGACAGTGGTGAAAGGGGCTCTCTCCGACAGTTGCGGTATTAGGATTGATACTAGTGAGTGTCATCAGGTGTGTGGTAGAAAGACAGGTATCCAGTTTAAGTTGGTTGAGCGAAGGGTCGTGTTGGGTAAGGGGCCTACCCATCTTTTACCATGTTTATATGTCTTATCGCATGAAGTTTTGAGATCTTGTAGGGTTTTGCATCCCCAACCATAGCATCCGATGACGCAGCATTGACAACGGGGGAGCAAACAGATGAAGATGGTGAATAGAGCAGCTAGGATGTAACAAGTGCCTATGCCATTAGCTCTTGAATACCCATAATAAGTTAAAATACAGTAAAGAGTCTGATGCTCATTTGCTGCAGAATTCATGCAAAATATGATCTTTTCATTATTCTATTTTTGTGGAACATGAGGGCCCAGGTCGGCGTGTGAGGGCATGCGCTTGCAAGGACAAAGAAACAAGCATGGCCAACAAGAAGATCATAATTCTCTTGTCACCAAGGGGAGGCTGAATGAAAAAAAAAAACAGGGCATGATTGAAAATGGCTTTTACATCAAATGCAGCCAAGCTCTGTCTTGTCTTGTCAAGAGCCATTGCACGCTTGGTGTCGACCCATCGACTGCATCTTTTTGTTTTTGCCCTAAGGATTTATGTTCATCTTTTTGTCTATTTTATGGAGATGAAGCCTGCTGTAGTTATAGGGAAATTCCAAACTCATAAGATACCCCAAGTGGATTGGGTTAGAGATGCGAGCATAAGCTCCGACGGATGCCCGAAATATGATATCATTTGCAATGGATGATGTGGGGGAATCGAACCTTGTCCTGCGCATAATCCACACATGCATATGTTGGATCCTCAACTGCTAAGCTATGGCAGATGGCCTAAATATGGAACCATTTGCATTAAGTGGTGTGGGAAATAGAACTTGTGTTGTGCGCCCAATTCACACATAAGTCAAATCCTTAAATACTAGGGCCAATTTCAGGAGGTTGAGGTGAAATCCAATATAATAGATTTTCAGTTCATTTAGCAAGGCATAAGCAGAACCGAATCTTAACAAGTTCCCATGTCTTCTTAATCAAAATTAATCTCGAAATTTAAGCCAACCGTTTCTGTTAAAGCTAAACCACACTATGTAATTGATTTCATAAAACTCGTAAGGAATTCAAAGGACGATAAACTAATATGGAGAAAATGGGGAAATTACCATGGTACTTACTGTATCATTTACCTACAAGATTTCAACATCGCTTTTTTTTTTTTTTGGTCAGATATCTACATCACTTGACTGCCTCGGTACTAGACGGGATTTTTTTTGTTTGGTCAAAAACTAGACAGGGGATTTACCAATCGCCAAAAGATAACTACTCACTTTGTTGCTTTCTTAAAGTGTAATTCCTAGTTTCTCAAAAGATGATAGAACCAGAACATTTTAACTTAAAGCAATCGCCGGAGAGAATCATCCCTTTCTCTTTTCCCTGTATTTCAATGTCGAGAATGGTAATGCATTTCGAATATTGCAATCTGGTTTGCTCAGTCAGCATATGTTAACTTCGTAATATGCAAGATCAGGATGTTGCAAACCCCGAATTTATAGCAATGAAGGTTTAAGAGTCAACTTCTGTGACGCCGCAAATTGTCGTTCTAGGTAGCACTTGGATTTTACTGTTTGATATCTTGCTCTGGTACTATTTGTATGCTCCATTTTCAAGCCTAATCGCCCGAAGAAGAAAGCGAATGATAACCATTTGATATCAACCGTCTGATTAACTATATACCAGTTGGATCGCTTCGACTGGACTCTCGACCGGAAAACCAGCTACTAACTATATAATTCATTCAGACAAAACTAAAAGATTACACTTGAAATTAAGACCAACTCACAAATCAGAGTAAAGCTACTAAGAACCATTTATGACTTTCTTATTTTTGTTTTTCCATCTTCAATGTGTCTTCGATAACAAGCGTTCAAATGAGAGAGCAAAGGATGCATGTACATGACAATTTCTTGAACAGCCATAGACTCGTTCATAACATACCATAGTTTGTATGGAGCGGGATGACTCACGCTCGAAAGGCACACATCCCATTCTTAAGAATAAAACGGCAATCAGAAGAACAAGAACAATGTGGTGTTGTGATAACTAGGGAATAGCTGAATGGCCCAGAGAGGAAATACAGTTGAGCATCTGAATCATCATCCTTCGCGCATATATATAATTCTCATGTGTGTTCGCACGCATCTGTTCACTTCGTAACTGAATATCCCCACGATGGAAGTCCTACTGTGATCGAAAGTCAACCACCACCAGAGTCATACAAAGATAAAAATAAGCACATGCTCGCGCACACAAGTATAGAAAGGAGCATCTCTATCGGAGATCATATAGGTTTTTATGTAAATGCCAGCAACCTCTTCAAATGTCACAGCTTGACCACACTCAGAGATCTCAGCGAGGAGAGAATACGACAAGCTCGGCCAGCATGAATTAACCAATGAGTACACCGACTCATGGTTCTTTCAACGGTTGTGCTTTATCCATGACAGAAAGGACCCTTGATCAATTAATGTCACATATATATTAGAGCCATAACGATGTATATACTAAGAGAAAATCGCCTGCACTAGTTTCTTTACCACGTAGCTTCAGAAATGCACTGAGCAAATGACAACTGAGACTTGCTGAATTGTTGTGTACGTTATCAGTGCCTGTAAGCGATTCAGAGAGCAAGTTGATTAGAGAGAATTGGCAAACAACTTGGAAAAAGAGCTAGCAGAATGGAAGTCTTTATGAGCATGCTAGAACCATTGATACATACAAACAACAGAGGAAGCATCTAGTGCTTAGAAAATCTTCTACTCATCCCTTCGAATTGATGAGATCTCATAAGCTTCCACCTTTCATCATCCTGCCTTTTCTCCTTTGGTGTCACTTCTTCGCGTTGTCTTGCAGCAACAAATAGAAGAAATACGTATAAACTTCCAATAAAGATAGTTTGTGAATATAAGATCCTGACACCAACAAACCACAAAAGGAGTTTGAGATGACAACTCTGAACTGAAAAGTGATTTGATAGCAATTCAACATATTAGCATGCGTGCATAACGTAGCTGCTGGATATCAAGAGAAGGTTTTCTTTTCTGTATATTCCCCTTGTCAAATTTATTTTCTTTCCATTGGTGCATGGAACACGTTCTAGAAAAATCTTATGTTGCAGTAGAAGCCTCAGAATCGGATACAGGTAATTGTATGAAAACCTCTTTCACTACAATAATAAAAGAACTCCAATTACTTAGCAAGTAAAATTTTAGCACGAACAATACTCCACTTGGAAGTCAAAAACCACAGCCACTAATATTGGTAATGTGAAGATTATTTCAACAAGTTACATGATGGCATATGAGAATCTTAATTTCTTTAACTGATTTGTCATATACCTTCTTTGACTATTGTGAATCAAATCAATCTACTTTGACATCTTCCAATCAGATCATTCCTTTTATTTCCGTTGGAAATCACACTAATGCTCCTCCAAATAACAGAGAGCCGATTTGGGCAGTCAAATTTGAATGCAATGTCACATCTCTTGTAGCGACAAAAACTAGCGCCAGCCATACTTTCACCACCATAATCCAGGTACATGTCCTTCTATTCCAATTTTGACCCACTTTGACCGGTTAAAAAGCCAATCGGTTTCCAGAACACAGCACTGGATTAGTAGGAGAGTAAAAGCAACTAAAACCACAAAATTCTGGGAAATCAGTCCATAAGAGACAACATATCTCCCCAATAACAGGGGTACTATGTTGTTAAGCATCAAGGAAAATATTGCACTCGGTTGCTTTCTTCATAACAGAAGTCTGACTGAGCAACTTCTCCTTCACATTGCCAAAGAAATAATTGGTTTCATTCCTGGGTATTATCAAGCTCCTTCCAAGTGCAGCCATGGGTGCTTCAGACCAATCTATGGCTTAAATCAGATAAGATGTATGGCAGCTAGCTCATTGTAAGAGATACCATCTTTACTATAACATTAAATTTGAGGTCAGTTTTGCGCTCTAACGTGTTTGCCAAAGCCCCCAGAATAAAGCTTACTCCACTGACTATCGCGAGAACGTATTAGACTGAAAAAAACAGGTACGAGAATCCAGAAAGGGCAAAAGAAACCCAACATCATTATACAGTTTTGTGTGTTTTGTTAGTGTGGCTTGAACAACTCAGAATGTAGCATACAGATACCATCATCAAATTATTTGTTATAATTGTAAAGCAAAGAAAAGCTGATACTTTCTCATCATGCGAATCACATGAAACGGCTAATGTATACAATACCTCAATCACAGTATCATCATCAACTTAGTTTTAGTGTTCACCCTAAGGCACACTAACACATACTTCCACAACCCTAAAACAGTAGCCAAAGAAACTATGCAAAGTATGTTAAATATGTCTTGAATTTTATGTACTCGGTCCGGTTTATCACCCGACCCGACATATTTTTTGTGCGACCCGAAAGTGGAGAAAAAATTGAGATTTAGTTTGTGATGCGGAGGGTTGGGTCGATAGGCCCAACTTGTAGCAAGTCTCTGTGGCGGTCCACTGGAGCTAGAGAAAGCGAACAAATGTCTTGGGGGGTTCGGGGGCTAGGCCCCCGAGAAAATTTTCTGGGAGCACTATTTATACTGCAGCTAGGGTTTTTCATTTGAGAGTAAGAATTTTGTTTTTGGAGAGTTTTGTGAGCAGTGAGCTTTTGTCGTTGTTTCGACTTCTGAAAACTGTACTCTCTTTGATTATAGTGGAATCTTGTTTTGCCTCGCCCGTGGATGTAGATCATCTTGTGATCGAACCACGTAAATTCCTATGTTCTGTAGTTGTTTTTTCCGCATCTGTTACTAACAAAGTATTCGAAAAATAATAGGACATTGCAAAGTAACAACAACTCGGATCATTCACAATTGGTTGATCCACTATAAAATAAAGATAAAAATAATAAAATAAGCTAAGTTACAGGACTGACTACATATTCATAAAAGCAATGACCTACCTCTTTTATGGTCCTTTCTTCAAATGAGTATCCAGACATGCCTTTATGTCCTCGAGTGTCATAACATTCCCAAGACTCGACTTCAATAAATTGGATGCATCTAGATGTGAGGCAGAACCAGCAAACCAGGGATTCCTTTCAAATCCTTAACCTTCCCTTTGAGATGCTCCATTAAAATCATCCCTATAAAGCACCCCAAAAAATAAAAACAAAAAAATTAGGTCAGAATGCATATCTTGAACCAAACTTTCATGCATAAGAGCTATAAAAACTTATTGAAGACTGAGAGAATGGAGACATATGAATGACCCATTTAAGTCGAGGCTACATCAGCAACATAGCATGTGATGACGGAGAGCAACTGATGCAAAAACATAATTAATCTTTTTAGTATTTTAAGTGTGCTCTTTTTAACAAGTCTTATATCAAGTTTTTAGGCTAATAAGCAGTAATGTAGTAATCATGGAAGAGGCAATCAAGCCCAACAAATAGAGATGGCTGAGATGTGATGTATGATTGAAGACTTGTTGCAGGTTGTTCAAACTTTGCAGTGACAGGAAACTGTGAAAGCCCATATGAAGAATCCTGTCGGTCACTGCGATCCTGGACATGGCGGAAGGTGGTTTCAAGGATGATAGTAATAATATTTGATGAAAATCCCTTTCATGATGCCAGACCAGAGAACGGTGGATTGGAAGAGCTACTGCATCATGCCTTAGATCATGATGAAGAGATCTATCCTTTCTGTGAAGATTTTGAAAATGAAACAACAACAGTTACATGAGATGATGACAAAGTCATGCAACAATTGTACGGGATTGACTATGGTGATCAAGACAAAGCGTTTGCAGTAAATTTACTGGCAGAAAATGGAATTGTCCAAAGTACTGATGGTTCAAGTGAGACGGGGAAAAGTCTTTCTGAAGGTTTTGATTCAGTTGCTTATCAATATGCATTAGGTATTAAAGAAGAAGATGAGCAAGCATGTGAAGGAAATGCTGGCTAATTTAAAGATGAAGAGAGAGTATTGTTCATGTTGATGATAAATTTTGTCATTCCTGATCAATATGAGGGTTTGAGTGAAAGTATCAATTGGCAAGCTTTCGGGAAGCAAGAAAACTTCGATTGCTTTGATGATGGGATTCGAATATCAGTGATGATTGGAAGGAATCCGCTACGTCAAGACCGAGTTTTCTCCAATTGGAGAAGAACAGTGCTTAATAGGAATAGTAATATGGATGGAAAGTTCCTAATGAAATGCTTGGGTAAATCTGGTACCTATCTACATGGATTTTGGTAGAGGAGATGAAGAAGATTGATCCAGAGACAAGCTTAGTTCATCAAAGTTTTCAACACTAAGCTTGACTCTTTCCAACCCAGGGAGAATGATGTAGGAGCATAATTCAACTTTAATTGTATTTTAAGTGTTTTGTTCTTTATTGAGTCTTTAAATATGTTATTAGGTTAAAAAACACTCATGTCCCAGTCATGTGGCTTTTAATGAGCTCCGATGGTATAGATTAGAAGTAGTTATGTTAGATCAAGGGTGTATAAATAGGTCTTTTGGTAACTTCGTCATTAGTTTTCCTCAATCAGTAAACATAATTCATTTTTATAAACCCTAGAATAACCTTTCTCTGTTCAAACTTTAATCGACTCTATTTTAGCCCTGTTTTTGTTCCTTTTGCTATATTTTGCTTCTCCGACTACATCAGCTACTACATCTAAGTAAACTTTAATGTCCCTAGCAATGAAAACCCAAAGGAGAAGGACATAACATGTGCAATAAGCACCTACATAGGGTCCCTACCCAAATATATGAGTAGGGCAAAATTTAAAAAGCACAGGAGGAGGAAAACTCATTCCTTACTCAACACAAAAAGGTTTCCAACAGGAATTAGATAGCATCACTACTGAACCTGGAAAACACAATAGAGTTGGCATAGGTTTCAAGGACTTTATACATATATATAAAGAGCCCCTAAAATGGCTGAGGCTATTTTCCCTCTCTCTCTTTTTTCTTTGCTCAGCACAGCATTTTTGCATCTCATTTGCAGTTCTAACATGCGTACTGCTGACTCTCACTTAGAACCAACATCCATCCATGACTCATAAGCACCTAGAGTAGCCCATGTATACGAAAGTAAAGATAGCATGTGGACTTAGGGAGACCCGAAACTAGCTGCCGAAGTATGAGAAAGCAAGAAACAATCTCGACAAGAATGGATGCATAAATCTCCCTGACATATAGATGGTCAAGTCATGAACTTTGTCAATCAATGAAATCCCTACGTAACTCCCCACTCATAGATCTTATTAAAAACTAAGATCTATCAATATTGCCGACGGATTGGGAAATGTGACAACAGGAAAACATTGCTGACAGATTGGGAAACTCAGGAACCCATCACCAACAAATCATTGACTAATCAGTCAGTCCCTTACTTCAAATCAACATTTTGCAGCATTCTTCAAGCAAGCTTTTGACTTGATACGACGAAAGCGAAAAATCCAATAAAAGAGGACGACAGAAGGCTACGAAAAGTGGTTATCTTTCCAGCAACTACCAGTACAGTAACAGAGCTTCACCCAACAAACTGGATGCACCGCAACATGAGCACATAGAGGACTAGGAACTTCTCGCCAAAAAATAGGACATTCTATAGAAGCTCGTGCAGATAACGCGCTTTCCATTGTTCCCCTGGACCAAAATTACAGCCCGACATCAATTTGGACGCTCAGGAGCTATATTTGGAAACCAGAACACGGCGCATTCACATTATCAACTCTGGCCATTACACCGGATTCACCCAAAGTTAGTTTCAGTTTGTTCCATCAAATCAAGGGAGAAGAGCATGGAGCAAAAATGAGAGACCACGGGCGAGTAAAAACTCCAGGAGATTCGATGTAAAGGTTGAAAAAAATTCCCTCTCTCTGGTCGCGGAGAGAGGAGAAACAGGGCACAGCGAGGACTCGCGAAAGCAGAGCAATAGGGGACAATAGAAAACGTACGAAGCTCCGATTCTGACGGAGAACAGAGCCAAGTCTTGGTGCTGTTATTTCGCGGGATGTCTTCCTCCGAAGCCATGGACACACCTTGGGACTGAGCCACCGACGCAAAACCAAGAAGGGTCGATGGAGAGAGACTTGGGGGTGCATTTTACTCTATGTGAAAGGTGAAGCGATTTTGACCTAACCGTTTCTTGATTTTGCTGAAGATGAGTGATTTGAATGATAACTTATATAGTTTAGAAAAATAAATAAGAGGAAAAAAATTTAATTGCTCATAAAAATAATTAGGTATAAATTATTATCAATGATGAAAATATTTTTTGGATATAATTTTTTTTGAAAAATATTTTTCAAATTATTCGGATATAACTAATAATTTTTTTAAAATATATATTTTTCAAATTATTTATTTTCCATGGAACTCGGGCCGTCGCGAACACATCCTAAGATGTGATCTCGGTGTTTGCATCCTCAAAATTATACTCTTTTTCATTGGCAACGTTTTAAGGCAAAAAGCAATCTTCATTTCCATAATTATGAAAATTTAGCAATGGTAAAGAAGAAAACTATATATTAGCATTCCGAAAAATGCTCAAAGCCCAAAGCACCTCGGGATCTGTTTGAGGATAAAGGCCTTTTTATTTAGAAATGCAATTACTTCTCTCCAAAGTTGTCCAAAAAATTTGCCCATACTTATATTTGCCTAAGGACCATCCTCAGTAGCGTTCTACTTTCTAGTGGCTTGCAAATTACCATTTCCTGGGAGTCGTATGCCGGGAAACTGCTCTTCCTTGTTGCCCATAACAATAAGCGTAAGGGCCTCTTTGATATCCAAAAACACCGAAAATTTAAAACAAAGCATTTAATGATAGAAATTTGTTTGATCACCTTTAGTGGAGTTGACTTAATAGACTTTCAATCAAGTAAAAAATTCACTGTTTGATAAACATTTAAAATTGAGTACTGAATATTATACTTTTCTTTGTTAATCTCCTTTTGAAAAAAATTTCAATACTTTTCAAAGGAACTCAGGCCGCCGACAAGTCAAATTTGCCACCGGCCAACCTTGCTCACGGCCTAAGTCCTTCGTTGTTGCGGGGTGTGTAAGGCAAAAGCAATTGTGGAAGGCAAGGGCATTTCTATAATTATGAAAATTTAGCAATGGTAAAGTTGGAAGAAAAATATATATTAGCATTTCGAAAATGCTCAAAGTCCAAAGCACCTTGGGATCTGTTTGAGGATAAAGGCCTTTTTATTTAGAAGCATCAAACCACGCAAGCAGCTATAGCAAAGTGGAAATAGGATTTGGTTGTTTGATGGATGAATTATGGATTCTGATTGTTCGTTTCACACTACACTTAACAAGAATTGTTTTATTACTTATGAATGCATGAATAATGGTATAGTGCAGTTGGAAAATAACATTGAGTGTGATGTTATACGTGTTTGCGATATTATAATCATAATGAATAATGGTATCATGAGAACATTGACTGAAGTGAGGCTTGTTCCATAATTGAAGAAGAATCTAATTTCTTTGTATGCCCTAGATTTAGTAGGGTATTGGTACTTTAGAAGGTAGAGTTCTCGAGGTTGTTAGAGGTGCCTTATAATAAGAGGAATCAAGCACAGTGACGAGTATGAACTTCAAGGTGAAACAATTATGGAACTCGCCATTGAGATGTTAGATGCATTTGATTGAGAGTCTAAAGTGTGGCATATATTGTTTATTCACTCATGATCTGACCTGGTTGACCCAATCATGATGTTGAAGGATGGGACATTTTCTCGAAAAATAAAAATGAAAACTAGAGCAAGCATGCCGCCCCTCGCCCTTCCCCTCCCCCCAACAAGGCAGATAGGGCACTTTTTACCTTCCTTAAGTCTAGGATACGAAAACAATTCCTGATTACTAAATACTCTATTAGGCATGTCCTCTACTCTCTTTCTTTTAGAGTGATCAAATCGTTTTTCCCTTTACTAGGAGGGGGTCCCGTGCTTCCTATGCCGTCCCATTTCTCGAGCCTTTTCTTTTAGAACCAAAACCTCTTTATTCAAGGTTGAGTATCCCTCTATGTGGAAGGGTGGTGGCTTCCACTCCTCAATTGTTCAAGTAATTGATTATTAAAATAAAAGCTCACCAAGAAAACACCGTCGTTTTACTATTGGGAGAGAGTTGGGATCGAGGCAACATCCTATAGAACTATTCCAAATGGAGTTCCGAAGTAACTAACTTAAACTTCAATATGAATATTCAATATTCAAAGTATGAGGGGATGGACATATGATGAAAAGCGCTTAATCTTAGATTAGGTATGCTATCTCCCCTCATAGGGCTTCTATGAATAGAGGTAGGGGTTACTTAGGGTACATTAGTGAGGGATGTCTAAAGTTTCTTAGTAAAAGGAATCTAATGGGTGGTAATGTGGCTAAGAAACTGAATGTATGCAAGTGGAGTGACTTAGGGTCTGCATAGCAACGTTTCTGTTCCCAGAAACAATTTCTAATCAGAAATAATTTTTTCTATTTCTATTTCTTGGAATAGTTTCTGAGAAAAAAATAGCGTTTACTAACTGCATGAAATTTTTGTTCCTGGAATAGAAAAAGAATAAAAACGCGTTTAGTAACCGCACAAAATTTCTGTTCCCGAAAAAAAAAATATTCTTAATTTTTTCATATGATTATCTGCTTAACGTTTTTGAAGAAGATAACTTCTTTGGTATTTTTTTTTTGGTAAGGATAGTTAGTAGATTTTTGAAGTTGTTAATAATAGTTTTTATACCGGTGGTAAAAAAGTATTACCAGTAACGTTCTTTGGTATTTTTTGGTATTTTTGAAGTTTTTAATAATAGTTCTTTGGTATTTTTTAATCACTTCAACATTCATAAACTCATGATTTTTACCTTTAAAAAAAACACTTTTATGTGGTCATTATGAGAGTGGCATGGCCTAAAAAATAAAATCATAACATGTATGATATAGAATCGAATGACCTTAATACGATTAATAAAATGTATCCATAATAGTTTACAAACACATTACAAAAGTCCTGGATGACCTTAATACGATTAATAAAAATGTATCCATAATAGTTTACAACGACATTACAGAAGTCGAAAATACAAAGTCATGGAATCTCATCCATATTATGATCCCTCGCCATTTTATTTGCAATATTTTTTCTAATCACATTTATCTCAGCTGCCCCTGTAAGTGATGTATCGTCTGCAACCTCCATTTGTATAGGTCCGAACGGGTACTCCGGATCTCCATATAAGGAAAAGTTTTTGTCCATCTTGTCTTCTTCACGAATGTAATTATGGAGAGCACAACAAGCAATTACAATAAGTGCTTGCTTCCGAAATGAAAATGGAGGCATGTGTCTCAAAATGAAAAACCGATTCTTTAATGCTCCAAATGACCTCTCAATGACATTCCTAAGTGAAGAGTGCCTATGATTGAACAATTCTTTCGCTGTTCTAGGCCGTCTCCCTCTACCCCTATAATCGTTCAAATGATACCGTTCACCTTTAAATGGAGTTAAAAATCCTGGAAGTGCTGCATAACCAGAATCTACCACATAATATTTGCCTACAAGAAGGTATAAATAAATTTGTTATGATATGCAACAGTTATACAATCATAAAGAAAAATATATCTTGTAGACAACGAAAATACCGAGTGGTGGTCGAGGAAATTGCAGTCGAGGAGTCTCGAGTGCTGCTGAGAGCACCCGACAATCATTGGCAGATCCTTCCCACCCAGCATACACGAAAGTAAATTTCATATCAAATGAACAAGCACACATCACATTCTGTGTGGTACTTCCTTTCCTACCTCTATATGGGATTTGCTGCGATATAGGGATGGAAGCATTAATGTGGGTGCCATCAATAGCACCTACGCAGTCCTGAGATTTTATGAAAGTCTAGTGTTACACATGATTATCAACTACATGTATTTGATTGTGTATAATCAAAATGAAAATCATGCCTTGAAGTAGCGTTTATGGTTAGGATCCATAAGAATCTCCTCTGGGACAACATCAAAGGAAGATGGTTTGATAACTTCTTTTGACAGTTTGATAACTGCTTTCAACACTATATTAAAATACTTGCTTATTGTTGCTCCTGAACGTTGGAATCTTTCACATAAATCTCTATTGGAGTTTTTGTGACCAACCATAGATAAAAATATCCCAACTTGTTCATCTATCCTTATATATCGGCTATCTTTCAACCAACCTCTTGCGCTCATTAAACCACATAAGTTCAGAAAAACATGTCTCTCCATCCTGAAGGCTTCATATATCCTATCTGAATGTCCATAAATAATCTCCCTTATCCATTCGGGTCCTGATAATTTACTATCCCTAATAGGTTCTTTGGTATGAACAGACATGTCCAATTCAAGAATATTCAACCATACTATCATTACGTCAATATCAATGTCATTCAAAACCTGTTTAACTTGTGCTACCTGCCCACTGGACACACTATTTTGTCCCCCTTCCATAGTACCTATGCCATAACACAAATACCAGAACATCAATACAGATATATGAAAAAAATACCCAATAACAACAAATAGTATAAGTTCAACAAATAACTTAAGTCATAAAGTGAAACAAACCAAATATAAAAATTCCATACAATCCATCGTACCCAAGTCACCACACAAATGCAAGAGTCAAACATCAATATCTTAAAAAACCAAAAAACAACCAACAACGTTAGTCATACAGTCAATGAAACCGCACGCAATCCACAATACATTTCCTAACATCTACTAAAGACATTGGAGAAGTCCATGTCTTCTTTCAACTGGTGATATGATGAAAGCCTCCCTCCATGCGGCACTAACGCAAGCTCGTTCCACTGCCTTGTTGTAAAGATCCTGCTCCAACGCGGGCATGCTTACCAGGACTCCAATCACAGCAGCTATAGAGTAGGGGTCTACAGGTGGTGATGCAACTTGGGAGGTGATAGAGCCATTCACAGATTGACTTGCCCTAGTTTTGATCAACTCTTGTAAGGCTTTGCAGGTGCTACCAATAATAGAAGAGTGATTCTGTTTTCTCCTCTTGGTATTTGGAGTCCTATCCAACTTATGCTTATCATGAACTGGAGTAGCAGTTTTGTCATATGTAAAGACTCCCTCATCAATATGGTGTTCACTTACATCCTCTCAACCTAAGTCTACATGACCACCACTAGTGTCACCTTCATCCAACACCATCAAATCTTCAGCATTCCCCACTGCATGCTCCCCAGTAGCATATGTATCACCAAATACAATACATAAGTCAGGATACTGAGGAAACCCATCCTTTTTGAATTTTGCCCACTCACTATTATCCTGCAATTTTCACAATGATGACATAAGTTAGCAAGACAATGAAATCTCTTGCCATGTACATGTGCATTGATCTCAAAATGACTAAAGATTAAATGATACCTTGACATGAAGTTCCCATATACTTGGATCATCAACAACAACCGTTTTGTTTACATTATCCCAGCCAAATCCGGATTGTGAAAGAAGCTTTTAAAACTACAAGGGCAATCGGGGCATTTCCATAATTATGAAAATTTAGCAAGGGTAAAGTTGGGAAGAAAAAAATATAATAACGTTCTGAAAATGCTCAAAGTCCAAAGCATCTCGGGATCTGTATGAGGATAAAGGCCTTTTTATTTGGAAATGCAATTGCTTCACCCCAAAACTCTTCAAAAAATTTGCCCATACTTGTATTTGCCCAAGGAGCATCCTTAATAGCGTTCTACTTTCTAGTGTTTTGGAAATTACCACTTCCCGGGAGTCGTCCGCCCTGAAACTGCTCTTCCTTGTTTGTCCGTAACAGTAAACATAAGGGCCTGTTTGATATCCAAAAACACTGAAAATTTAAAATTAAGCATCTAATGATACGAATTTGCTCGATCATCTTAAGTGGAGTTGACTTTAGTTGATTTTCAACTAAGTCAAAAATTCACTGTTCGATAAAACCTCAAAATCGAGTACTGAATATTAAATAATGAAAGTAAAAATCTAATGTTGTGTTGACAATTGCCAAATATTGAGTGTTGAATAATATTACCTTCTTACCAAATATGCAAACTGACCTCAACCTTACTCAGGAAATTAAGTGATTTTTTTTTAAAAAAATTTAAATCATTTGAGTCAAAACTAGTTATGATTAGCAATTTATTGGAGTTATCAAACTGGGACCTAATAAGTAAGGGAGGGATTACTTAGTTCATTCAATAGATTAATAATTCATTTTTAATTAGAATCTTTCCATATATGATAAACCCTACCAATAATGGTCATTACGTTTGATAAAAGATTGATAATATTTACCTATCAATTTCCAATTATCATCAAACAAATTTTTTATTTCTAATTTCAGCATTTATAAACACTTAAAATTCTGTATATAATTTTCAGAACTTAAATTGTCCGTTTTCCAAATAGGCCTATTGCAAGATTAGCACGTGTTGGGTGGGCCAAGCTACGGCACTTCTCAATCAGTCAACGTCATTACTCATCAGGAGTAAGCATGCTCCAGGTTAGCCGGGCTCAATTGAATTTTTAGCCTAGCCCAAACTGTTATTAAGGGCCTTGCTAGGCCCGAGAGTGGGCCCGCTCTAATAGGCGATAAAATGGCCCCCAATGAACAAGTGTAATTAGGTTCAGGCCGACAATGGCCAGTCCGTAACTTGGTTATACTTTGATCGAGATTAGAATCATCTCCCATGAGTAGGTGGGTGAGTGATCAAGTTCATGAGAAATGTCTTGAGGTTGAACTAATTTTCCCGAAAGATAGAGAAACCAAAAGGGCATAGGGCTTGGAAATCTGAGTTGGATTATACCACATGAAGCATCAAACCACGCAAGCAGCTATAGCAAAGTGGAAACATGATTTGGTTGTTTGATGGATGAATTATGGATTCTGATTGTTCGTTTCACACTACACTAAACAAGAATTGTTTTATTACTTATGAATGCATGAATAATGGTATTGTGCAGTTGGAAAATAACATTGAGTGTGATGTTATAGGTGTTTGCGATATTATAATCATAATGAATAATGGTATCATGAGGACATTGACTGAAGTGAGGCTTGTTCCATAATTGAAGAAGAATCTAATTTCCTTGTATGCCCTAGATTTAGTAGGGTATTGGTACTTTAGAAGGTGGAGTTCTCGAGGTTGTTAGAGGTGCTTTATAATAAGAGGAATCAAGCACAGTGACGGGTATGAACTTCAAGGTGAAACAATGATGGAACTCGCCATTGAGATGTTAGATGCATCTGATTGAGAGTCTAAAGTGTGGCATATATTGTTTATTCACTCATGATCTGACCTGGTTGATCCAATCATGATGTTGAAGGATGGGACATTTTCTCGAAAAATAAAAATGAAAAGAAAGAGCAAGCCAAAATAGAAATGAAAAGAAAGAGCAAGCATGCCGCCCGTTGCCCTTCCCTTCCCCTCAACAAGGCAAATAGGGTACTTTTTTCCTTCCTTAAGTCTAGGAAATGAAAACAATTCCTCATTACTAAATACTCTATTAGGCATGTCCTCTACTCTCTTTCTTTCGGAGTGATCAAATCGTTTTTCCCTTTACTAGGAGGGGGTCCCGTGCTTCCTATGCCGTCCCGTTTCTTGAGCCTTTTCTTTTAGAACCAAAACCTCTTTATTCAAGGTTGAGTATCCCTCTATGTGGAAGGGTGGTGGCTTCCACACCTCAATTGTTCAAGCAATTGATTGTTAAAATAAAAGCTCACCAAGAAAATACCGTCGTTTTACTATTGGGAGAGAGTTGGGATCGAGGCAATATCCTACAGAACTATTCCAAAAGGCGTTTCGAAGTAACTAACTTAAACTTCAATATGAATATTCAATATTCAAAGTATGAGGGGATGGACATATGATGAAAAGCGCTTAATCTTAGATTAGGTATGCTATCTCCCCTCATAGGGCTTCTATGAATAGAGGTAGGGGTTATATAGGGTACATTAGTGAGGGATGTCTAAAGTTTCTTGGTAAAAGGAATCTAATGGGTGGTAATGTAGACAAATGGCGAAAAGTGCAGTTCGATAAGATTGCTAGAAAAACCACGGATATTGCATAATCGATTCATTTTGATGTTTGTAGGCTATTGCAATTTCTTTTGAGAAAGAGTGATGGATTTATGCTAACAATTATGGACAACTACTCAAGGAAGGCATGGGTGCTTGTGCTGAGACACAAGTTTGATAGTGTTATTATGACATTCTAAAATTCAACTCATTTTCGGAATTTATAAAATGATTATATTTTTGATGCATTTTAATTAAATCTCATTTGGAATTAATCACTCTCGAGAAGACTAGCCATTAGGGAATGGCTAGTTAGGAATTAAGTACATGGACCTAAGAACTTGACCGTGGATCGACACTTTGACCATAATGATTAACGAAAAAATATTTTGGGTCATTATAGATTGATCCAAGGATAGTTACGGAACAATTCACAAATGTTATACAATTGGATCGTGGGTGATTCCGCTTGACCATTGTATGAATTTCGACCGATCCCGAAACTAATCCGAACAATTGCGTCAATTGAAACTAGTGATTGACCCTCGTAATTACATGACAATCGAGGTTGCCATGACTCGAGTAAACTTAGATGTGACCCGACATCAAATCGATCGCGAGTCGATAAGCATAACTCCTAAAAGCCGCCCATTAGTTTGAAATACACTAAAGTCACGATTGATTGGTTTTAGCCATGAATTAGAATCCGGAATGGGATGTCGAACTTTCAAGATTTCACAAAAATTTATCGGACGTTGTCTCATTAAGCATGGCCAATTGTTAGATCGCTTAGAATTGTTGGAAAAGTGAAATTTGGACCGGTATGGAAAAAGACCATTTTACCCATAATGATATTTGAATTCATTTGAAAGGTTGAATGGTAATTTGGACATTTGGACTTTTCCTTCTTGGCCAAAATTCTTGGACCCTTATACCTCTCTTCACCTTGTCTTTTTATTTTGTGTGCCATTTAGGAATTTTGGGAAATTAATGAGAGGAAAATCATGGGCCCTTAGATCTTGGCTTGGGGAAGAGGGGTAGATATTGGGATTTTGTTAGTGGGATTAGTAAAAATCATATCAAGTCTTCTCTCTCTCTCTCTCTCCCTCCCTCATTCTCTCTTGCTCACTCTCTCTCCTTCCTTGCCCCTCCATTTCGACCGTAGCTCCTTCCCCCTCCACCTTGCTGATCTGCTCAGCCCTTCTTAGCCATCGCCAACCACCATGATGCCACCATGAAGCCATTGAAGCAACCACCGGTTGCCGGTCCTACTGCTCATGCCACCACCTCTTCCTTCTCTTTTTTTCCTCACTATTTTCAGAACCAATCAGCCACCACTGAAGCCAACACCACCCCTCATCGTGACCACCAGCTTGTGCTCTCCTTAGCCATGGACCACCATGATTGAAGTCACCGCCATCCTTCTTGTTCGGCCGCCGGAATAGCACCTGTTTTGCTAGGCTGATCTTGTTGGTTTTAAGCTTAGGCTCCTATTAAATACTCCCTAAGCTTTGATTAGGATAATGGGTTATCAATGGCATGTTTAGAGGCTGATTAGGGGTTGATTAGAGTTGGTTTGATGGTTAGTTATGGTTGGATGATGATTGGTTGTCGCTGGTTTGGTTTTTGGATTGATTGCTAAGGTGCCCTATTATTTTGTTATTTTTTTTGTGAAGATCAATGTGGACCGAATTTGAGGAGGTGTTTTTCATGAAAGTTGATCCTAACATCTTGAAGTATGTCATATATTAAATCTAAAATTTTTGGGGCACATTTGGGGGCATTCGGAAGTCCATTTTTGGATTGTCTCGAGTTTGTTGAATTTACTATTCACCTAATCGGCTTATCTTTATGAATTTTTATAAAATTTTCTAGACCTTTTTTCAAAAAACTTCCCACATGAAAGTTGTCAAGGACACTTGTGTCTATGACATATAAAATTTTCAAAGCTTTCCAAGGAGATTTGGATACTAATTGAAATGGATTTTGAAGGTCGGACAGTCTGTCCTAGCGGGTGGATTTTAGTCTGAATTTGAGGGACAAAACGAGGCATTTCCAGTTGGAATTGGGTTTTTTGTTCTTCATGAAAAATGTTTATAAAGTTGTTTCCAGTGACATGTCCAAAATTCATAATTTTGGGAGTTGAATTACTATTTATTTTGAAAGAGTTTTGGTGACTGCGCAATTGCCAAATTTTAGCCTCATTCTGTGCAAAATTGGTTTCTCTCTCTCGGGAGCTTTTCGATGTTGTTGTTGCCCGTGAAGGCGTGGTTGGTTGTGAGTTGAACATGGATTGTGTGGAAATTGGCTAATTGAAAGATGAGAAATTGGTTTGAGTGTTGAATGCCCGTATATTCACTTAATACCTGAGGCATTTTACGCCGTTTGTAACTTGTTTTGATGCGTTTTACGCGAGACGATGCCCGATTTATCAAATGCCCAACAGGTCACTAGATGCCAATCACGGTGGAGGCTGGACTGATGATCCTCATGGAATGCCGTTTTAATGTGTGTGATGCAGGACAATGCCGTCGCCGACGTAGCGGGATGATGCCTGGTTACACCGGAAGCCTTATAGCCTGATGCGTTTTACGCGGGTTTGGAGAGCTCGAGGGGCTACTAATAATGTGGATCTTGTGATTGTGATATGCATTATGGTATGCTATGTGAGATTATTCTTGGGCATGTTCTGGATTATTAAGTGTGCTATGCATGTACTTATCCCGATCCGGGTTGTTATGTGTGATGAACGGTTGCCATGTTGTGACTGTATACTAACGTGCAAGGCTCGAGCGTGTGCCAAGGCGAGGTAAGGTCGCCTGTGATTATTGTGGCATGTTGAGTGATAATCTTACATGCTCTGAACTGTCCTGTGATACATGTTAGCCTAAGCAAGGCTTAGGTAGTGACTTATTGAGATTTATTCTCATTGTTGAATTATAACCATTTCAGATGCCTGAGCCTTATGATGATATGGAAGATCTGGGGATGCCGCCAGGGTATTGCGATGATTGATGATAGGTTTAGTCCCCGTCTTTTGAGGATCCCTCTTTTGTTTAGAGGAGATAAGCCAACCGACCACCCAACCCTTTTTTGAATGTGTGTGGTTTGTAGCAACGGCATCTAGTAAGGTTTGTATAATGTGAATTTGTAAGTAACGCTTTGTCTATAAAAGTGATTTGTTGATGTGTTTCAGTTATCTCTTTACTACCCCGTTTAATTGTTGTTGTATGGAGAGTTCGATTTTCTTCCGCGTGTGTTGCTCTTCTGTTCGTTTGTTTGGGTCGGTGACAAGTCCTGGGATGTCACATTCTTATCAACCGTGTCAGGATGTCATGTGCTCGTGGGGATTAGGGCATGATAGTTGTCACGATCAAATAATTGAGGGATTTAATAAAAAGGAGACTGGTAAAATAATCAAGCATGTTCGATTGGATGGTAGTACGGAGCTATGCTCAGAGCTGTTAAACGAATTTTGCGTGAAGGCATAGTGAGACACCATATTTATGCTAGTGAATTATGATAGGTTGTAGAGTTGATAAGAAGAACATTACCAGATATGGCCCACAAAATGCTCTCTGATACTAGTAGGGCTAGGAAATTCCTAGCGGATGCTCTTAGTACAGCTAACTACCTAATGAATAGATTGGAAGTTGGACTCATAAAGAAGTGTGGTTAGATAACGTTATTAGAGTATTTGGTTACCCGTGTTATGTTCGAGTGAATGATGGTAAGCTCGATGAGAAGGAAAGAAAGTGCATATTCTTAAGTTATGCACAAGGTAAGCGGGGTTATCGGATGTGGTGCTTGGAACTAAATTCACCTATTGTTGGTAAATAAGTTATATTTGATGAGTCTTCACTACTTATGGGTGGGAGTGATTATGTAAGTGTTTATATGCATCTAGATAGTGTTAACTCAAGATGGAGTTACAACTTGAAAATCCTAAGATAGCAGGTACTAGCATGGTAACCGACGCAGGCAATGTTTATAGCGAGGTGGAGCCTGTAAAGCAATGATTGTTATAGTTATTGAATATAACAAGATATGTGTTCGATCTCTTAATAAATATGGATGCAACAATGACTTTACTTTATCTCTGGTAAAGGAGGTTATATCAAAAAATCATGGCGAAGCAACTAAAGGTGCCATTGGAGTTTGTGTTCTGATGAGATCTATAGTTATGACAAAGTTCAAGCGTGGCTTTGACTTGGAAGATGTCTATTGCAGTTGAGCTCACGAGGGGCTGTGGGAGAATATCGGTGAAGTTCATATTCCAACGAAGTAATTATGACCCAGCTCAAATGTTGAGTCACGGTGGAGATTGTTAAAATATGTTTCGAGTTTAAGCCTGTCAAATAAAACTTGATTCAAACAAAGTGATGGACATGGATTTTCTTTGTTACAGAAATTAAAAGAAAAAAAAAGGGGCATGCAAATTATTTCTAAAAGAATAAAGGTGTTTGATTCTTGATCTCAACTTACAATTGTTGAGATGATTTCCATTATATAAAGATAATACAAATCTTACACTTCGTAAGGAATCAATACAATAATGGAAAATAACAAATGAAGAGATCTTTATATTATAAGAGTTGTCAATCACTTGATTTTAACATCTCCAAATATCATTTTGTGATTTTGATTTATATATCCATATTCTTCTTTCTAGATTGATAAATCAGTGCCTTTACTTACCGTCAAATTGGGAATAGGAGAATCCCAAATTCCCAATTTGCAACATAATTTCCAAATGCATTTCTAGACAATGGTTTTGTGAAGAGATCAACACTTTGATGCACAGATGGAACATACTTAGTCACAAGTGTTCCAAGAGCCACCTTTTCTCGCACGTAATGATAATCTAATTCGACAAGTTTAGTTCTTGAATGAAACACTGGACTGATTGACATATAAAGTGCACTAATATTATCACAAAATAATATTGGTGGACTAGAGAGATGAATACCCAAGCCTCTCAAAAGGATATCCATGTAATCTTTATAGTTGTCGATGCCATTACATGATACTCTACCCCAGCACTAGATCAAGCAATTGTTCGTTGCTTCTTAGCACTCCATGATATACAGTTGCTACCTAAAAAAGTACAAAATCCAGTAGTCGATCATCAAGTCAAGTGGCAACTTGCTCGATTTGCATCACAAAAGGCACACAAATCCAAAGTTGACTTGGACAAGATTTGCATACATCGATATGTTGTGCCACTGACATAACATAAAATACACTTCACAGTTTGAAAATGACTTACAGTAAGTTGATGCATGAATTGACAGACAAAATTGATTGCATATGAAATATCCGGCTGTGTAATCGCGAGATATTGAAGAGCTCCGACGATACTTCGATATAGCATAGGATCCAAAAATAGTCTTGCATTTATACTAGAATGAGAACTAACAGCCATAGGTGTTGAAATTGGCTTGTAGCCCTCCATTTGTGCACATTTGAGAATTGACGAAACATATTTTTGTTGGCACAAATAAAGGTCACCAAAGAATATCCTAGCCTCCACACCAAGAAAATAGTGTAAAACCCCATATCCTTCATTGCGAATTCACTACTCAATATAGAGATGAACCATCAAGCAATTTTGGATCAACACCTTTAACAATTGTGTCATTTGCATATAAAAACAGAGCTAGAATGCCATGATCTGATTTTTAAATAAATAACAAAGGATCTGTAATGCTGCAAAAGAAACCAAATGCAAAAAAAAATGAGCTAAAGGGATCAAACCATGCTCTTGGTGCTTGCTTAAGGCCATATAAAGCTCTCTCTAGTTTGCAAACATAAGAAGGGTGAATTTTTTCATCAAATGGCGATTGCTCCAATTTAATGTTTAATTGTTTGATGGGCCAACCTTTAACAATAGCAATGGTGAGGACTGCTCTTATACTTCCTGGTCAAACAACTGGTGGGAAAGTCTCAAGGAAATCTATTCCTGCTACTTGAGTGTATCCTTCAGCAACCAATCTTGCTTTTAATATTTCTAATGTACCATCGGCCTTCAACTCAGACTTAAAAATCCATCACCATCCCATAATATTAGTATTTGAATGACATAGAACAAGTGTAACGCCCCGAGTCCGCCACTGTACACATATTATCCGCTTTGGGCCCTATTGAGCCCTCACGATTTTGTTCCTCTATGTATGTACAAATAGAGAATCCTGAACCTCATAAGCCAGTCCAAGACTCCCCCTAGGCAATGTGGGACAAGAGAGGGTCCCCTCCCCGTGCATGCCTGAGGACCGAGCAGTAGACACACCACCATCCCTCCTCTCCTAGACACTGTCGCCTGGGCCGTCACACTCTCTACCCCTTACGGGCGCAGCACCCTCACTGTGGCCCCACATGTAGTCGGGAGTTGGTCTTGATACCACTTATAAGTGTGACGGCCCAGGCAGCGGCTATGTAGCACCGACACCGACATGCGACATACGACACGACACGTGACACGTTATTTCTAAAAAATTAAAGAATTCCGACATATTAGGGACATGTTGTATATTAAATATATATTTTTATATATACATACTAAATTATCATTTTTATGATCAAATCTACAAATAAATAAAAAATACAAAAATAGACTAGAATGAATTTATACTAAAAATATTAATCCATCATTTGTTAATATCATTCATTGTTTCAATTTGACAAATTCAACTACATTCCATTCTAATAATCCATACAACTTGGAGAGAAAAAAAAACAATCAATCCACGTTCCACCATTAAATTTAACATTTAACAAAAAGTCAAAAAACAAAAAAACAATTAACATTTCACCATCAAATTATAACAAGTCATTCATCTATATTATCCACTTCTTCTGAAAAAATAACAAACACCATCTTTGACTCATCAAGTGAAAGACTTGCAACTTCAAGCACTCCAACATGTTCAAACATGTCAAATGCATCTCCATCAATATCCCACATCATGGTCTCTCCTTTTGTATACTATGGGCTTTTTCTTTATAGAAGACGTAGATTACTATAAATAAAAACCAAATCTTCTACACGTTTTGGAGTCATTTTATTTCTCATCACTGAGTGCACAAAGGAGTAAGTACTCCAATTCCCCTTGGCACATGATAAAAAAGAAGGTTGTGCAAGAAGCTTTAAGGCTATGCTTTGAATCATAAGTACCCTTCCACTATGAAGAACCCATCAAGCCTTAGGATCCATAGAATACCGACTTTGAATGGAACAAATTCTTTAAACTTCCTATTTTTGTATGAAAAATCTACATAGTCCAAGTTCACTAGCAAATACAACATAGTTGAACAATTGCATAAGATGCCCACACAAATCTCTCTACTTGAACCCCTCCAGACATTTGTCGAACACTAAAAAGCCCGATGAAGGTGTTAAGTGAAGTCCACATGCCCGAGATGATAGATCACGGCAAACTGGAGGAATTTGTGGGTTATATACTCCTCAAGGACCTCATAGCCTTATCAGATGAAGAGTTTCCTTCAAAAGGGAGGGGGCATACCAAGGCACTTTACATTTCTGTCAAATACAAGGCCTTGCATGTAGCCCGTGTACTCATTAACAACAGATTGGCCTTAAATATATGTCCTCTGATGACCTTACACCACCTCAAGATAGATCCCTCTAGGATAAATTTTGCCAAAACCTCCATACGAGCCTTTGATGGAACGAAAAAGGAAGTGATGGGAGAAATCCACCTTGACATATAGATCGGATTAATAGTGTTTAATGTCTTATTTCAAGTGATGGACATTCCTACTACATTCAATTTTTTGCTGGGACATCCTTGGATTCATACTGCTAGAGTAGTGCTGTCAAGTCTACATCAAAAAGTGAAGTTTGTTGTCGATAGAAAGTTAGTCACAATTCACGGTGAAGAGGAGCACCCAATTTACCACCTAACGGCTATCCCTTATATTGAGCCGGATTGAAAAATAGAATCAAGCTATCAGTTGTTCAAGTTTGTATTGGCCATACACACGTCTCGAGGTTCATCACCACCCGTTCCTAAGGTGTCAAATATTGCAATCATGATTGAAAGAGTGATGGTGTCCTATGGTTTTATCTTGGGTGAAGGCCTTAGTAGGAATGGTCAGGATATCTGCCAACTGGTGGAAGTCTCTCGGAGGCCTCACACTACTAGGTTGAGGTATTAGAGGCTGAGTGAACGAAATAGTGGTGAACGCGAATGTGGAAGTGGATAATCTGCCAGAGGACGTGGACATGGTCTAGGAAACAGGTAGAATAGACAAAAGTATGAGGAAGAGCTGAATGTGCAGAATGTGGGCGTGGAATTACACAAAATAATGGAGAGCTTGGGCATAGTAAGTTGCTCCATACATCCGCATTACATTCCCAGGCCTTGCAAGAATGATGTATGAAGAGAAAGAGGTGATCGACACTTTGGGGCAACCGAGCGGCAAGTTCGACTACTCTGTGAAATACTTAACTATCCTCGAGCATCTATGTTGACCCTCATGACATTGTCCCGGATGGATGGGGGGTATGGATGATCTAACCTTGTTAGTGATAGAAGACCCCAATAACACAATGGAAGGAATCACCACCCTATTTGATGACATGCTTCTTGGAGCAATCGAAGAAGGACCGTTGGAGGGAATGATTGCTAGCCCACAAGAATAACATCTTTACTTTTGTGCACTCTCCCTTGCATGGGCAATTTTACTTCTTTTTAGGACTTGCCCTATCTTGGGAGCTACTTTTTAGGATTTTTTCCTTTTTAGGAACAAGTTGTCACAATTTTCATTTAATAAATGTAATTCATTTGGTGATAATCAAATGAAATTACAAGTTCTTATCATTTTTTAGGGCATGTTGAGGTACATCAAACCAGCTCGATGATGATATCCAACTGATAAAAAAAAAACACAGTCCAAGGAGAATTCTGAGACCTAGGCTTCTTCATGCTTCCTCATGTTAAAACCTTTTTTAAAAGAATTTTGAAAAAAAAAATCACCAAAAAATTCAGAAAAAAATGCAATGTTTTGCCATGTTTGTCCTTTTGAATCCCCTACTTTACATTTTAGGAGCAATCTTGTGACAAACGAGGGTATGGGAACAGTATAATTTGATGAATTATGCACCGTCGAGCTTGACCTTGATGACACTGACGAACTTGACGACTCCTCAAATATTCATCACGATCTAGAGCGTCATGAAAGGCCTAAACTCCTCATATCAGACTAAACTATCGCTATCAACTTGAATGATTCAAGGGAACCCAAAGAAGTGAAGGTAGGGGTAACCCTTCCCGAAGGTGAAGCAAATTGCCTGGTCCAACTGCTGAAAGATTACTAAGATGGCTTTGCCTGATTGTACACTGATATGCCGGAGTTTAGACCCTTTTATTGTGGAACACAGTCTGCCTACCAATCCGGATATACAACCCAAGAAATAGAGTTTGCGGAGAACTAGGCTAGAACTTTCATAGAAAATAGAGGAAGAGGTTACAAAGCTCTTGAAAGTAGGATTTATTAAAGTTACTTGATATCCCAACTGGGTGGCTAACATTGTGCTGGTCATGAAGAATGATGGCCAAGTTTAGGTTTGCATTGATTATTGCAACCTAAACAAGGCCATCCCTAAAAACGACTTCCCATTGCCACATAGGTTTTGGTGGATAATACTGCTAGGTTCGAGCTATTTTCCTTCATGGATGGTTTCTCGGGTTATAATCAAACAAAACTGAAAGACAGCAATAAAGAAAAAACAACGTTCATTACCCCATGGGAAACATTCCATTACAAGGTCATGCCTTTTGGCCTTAAAAATGCCGAGACAATATATTAACGGGCCATGGTGATGCTTTTTCATGACATGATGCATAAGGAGATCAAGGTCTATGTCAATGACATGATCGCTAAGTCATGACTTGAAGAGAGTCATGTTAATATCCTGAAGAAATTGTTCAAGAGACTCCGTTAGTTTAAACTCTATCTCAACTAGGCAAAGTGCATATTTGGAGCAATCTTGGGCAAACTACCCGGGTTCATAGTAAGCATGTAAAGGCATTAAAGTCGACCCCTCCCAAGTGAAGGCTATATTTGAGTTGCAACCCTTATCGACAGTGAAAGAAGTACGGAGCCTTTTAGATAGGTTGAACTACATGGCTCGCTTCATTTCCCAACTATTCGAAACTATTAAGCTATTCTTCAAATTACTAAAGAAGAATGCTCAAGTAAAATAGGATGATGAATGTTGGGAAACGTTTAACAAATTGAAGCAATACCTGATGAAACCACCGGTGCTAGTATCACCGGTGTCGGGACAGCCCTTAATTCTTTACCTCACAATTTACAGTAAATCTTTGGGTTCGATGCTAACCCAAAAAAGGCTTAGGGACAGAAAAGAGTGAGCCATTTATTACCTGAGTAAAAAGTTCACTATCTCGGAGTTGAATTATCCTAAAGCCGAGAAGACTTGTGTTGCATTAGTGTGGGTGCTCCATAGGCTGCCACAGTGTAAATATTTGCATCACCAAACGTTTCTTGTGACGGAGAACGATACCATTAAGCATTTACTTGATCAACCATCTTTGGTAGGAAAGTTAGCCAAGTAGCAAATTTTAATCTCAGAGTTCGATGTCTAGGAAACACCACAGAAGTCAATTAAAGGCCGAGTAATTGTTCATGTGTTAGCCAAAAATCCTGGAGTCCCAAATGATGATAAATATTTTCCAGAGGATCGCATTTTGGCAATAAAAGAAGACACGTGGACCATGTTTTTCAATGGAGTTGTAAATTTAGTCGGTTTCGCACTAGGGCAGTTCTATTATCCCCAGATGGACAACATTATTCAGTAGAAGTTGGTGTTCCCCTATACCAACAACATAGTCGAGTATGAAGCTTGCATCCTTGGGCTAAAAGCCGCGGTTGAAATGGGGATAATTAAGTTGAAAGTATTCGGTGAGTCCGCTTTTATCATTCTCCAAACTATAGAGGAGTGGAAGACGAGGGATGCTAAAGTAGTGCCATACCATGAATACCTCAAAAAAATCATGGAGGAATTCAAGGGCATCTCCTTTGAATACTTGTTGAGATCTCATAATTAGTTCACTAATGCACTTGCTAAGTTGTCATCCATGCTGTAAGTGACTGGTGGGTTGGAGGTAGAACCCTTGAAGATTGAAGTTTTGACAAAACCGGCTTATTGTATGGTCATGACCGAAGAACCTAATGGAAAGTCATGGTATTATGATATCATGAATTACATCTAGAGACAAGAATTTCCTAAAGGAAGCACCGTAGTTGACGAAAAGTACATAATGAAAATGGGTTCAAAATTCTTTGTCAGTGGTGAAAAGCTATACAAAAGATCCCATAATTCGGTCATGCTAAGATGTGTGGACGTGGCTAAAGCTACTAGAATCATGCAAGAAGTACATAAAGGAGTATGTGGTCCACACATAAATGGCCACATATTAGCTAAAAAGATCATGAGGTTGGGCTACTATTGGCTTAGCCTTGAAAGTAACTGCATCCAACATGTCCGGAGAAGTCATCGCTATCAAGTTCACGGGGATAAAAAAAATGTCCCCCCAATTGATCTACATCAATTGTCCAAACGATGGCCCTTTTCAATGTGAGGCACCAATGCAATTGGCCTAATTAATCCCAAGGCATCAAATGGATGTCGGTTTATCCTGGTCGCGATTGATTATTTTTCCAAGTGGATTGAAGCGGCGTCTTATGCAAATGTCATTGCATGGAACGTTGTGAGATTCATCAAGCGAGACATATTTGCTCGTTATGGCGTCCCTGAGGCTATTGTCACTAACAATGGGATAAATTTAAACAACAAATTCACTGATCAACTGTTCAATGAGTTCAAGTTCCGGCACCTAAATTCATCTCCCTATCGTCTATAGATGAATGGATCGGTTGAAGCCGCTAATAAGGACGTTAAGAAGATCTTGGCCAAAATATCTGAAAATTATCATGACTAGCATAAAAGGTTGCCCTTTGCACTAATGGCTTATCGGACTTGATCTGAACCTCTGTCGGGGCAACCCCATTGTCCTTGGTATATGGCATGGAAACAGTCCTACTCGTCAAAATATACATCCCTTCCCTGCGAGTCTTGTCCTAGGTGAAGTTGTCCGAAATGAAATGGATGCGATAAAGGCATGAGCAGTTGAACTTCATTGATGAGAAACGATTGAAAGCCATTTGCCATGGTCAAACCTATCAGTAGAGGATCGCTAGGTCCTTCAACCAAAAGGTGCGTCCAAAACACTTCGAGGTAAATGATCTAGTCCTGAGGAAGGTACTACCGATCTTTCCTGTTCCGGGGAAAAATTCGCCCCAAACTAGATCGGTCCATATGTGATTAAAAATGTGCTTCCCGAAGGTATCCTGATTCTCACAGAAATAAAAGGTCGTGAGTTTTCCACTCCTATTAATTCTGATGATGTGAGATATATTATCCCTGATAGTTACTAACATTTTACAGCAAAAATTTTTGAGTGTTTGGTTTATATTTTGAATTGCAAACATTTAACTGATGAATAAATGGTTTCAATCAAATGCAAGTTGAGATGTGTGCATTGCCCTTAAATTCTACATGATTATTTTGTTAGTTTGCATCATTAATTTTGAAAGAAGAATCTAATTGGACAATCTAATTACTCATGTGGAGTAAATTGAATGTGTTAAATGAGGAACATCGGGATGAAGAAAGGCAAAACACACCTCATACACAGTTTCATACACTAATCCCTAGTAAGTTGAGTAGAAAATTTTCATGTCGTTAAAGTGAAGGGTTATCTCGTAAAAGGTACGACAGCAAAAATGATGAAAGGCAATTCATTTCTCTATCCCAAACACTATAGGTTGCCCATTATTTTGCCACTTTGAGCCTAAATACTTAAAGAAGCTGTTTCAAAATTACTCCTATCAAGAACCACCCCATATCGGGATAAACTGGAGGTAAGTAGGCATCATAAGGTGAAAAATGAATAGAGATAGTCTTGCTCTTGCTTGCATCAATCTTCGAGTGTTGCTTTTTCAAATGAATTCGCTCAAAATTCAAGTGCCTTACAATGACAAAGAGCATTTCTTTCTCAATCCTACACATGTTTTATTCTTTGTTAAGTCTGATTGAGCATGCAAATTCATTTCTTAAACCCAGTTGGTGATCATCCCCCACACTGGAGACAAGGTAAAAGCTGTCACCATGAAGTAGCATATCCGGAACGCTAATTGAAGACAGCTGCCCCTAAAAGTCCAAATGTCAAGTCATTCAGGTCAGAATATGGTTAGCAAATGTGTGCATTGTAAATAGCATTTGTCAAGCAACAAGAAAAAAAAAAAGGGTGGGCAAAAAAAGTAGGGTACCTGATAAAAGTAAGGCCACTGCCTAATGGAGAAAATAAATGTATTATAAACATCCCCAGTGGGATAGTCATATTCTTACAAATTTAGAGAAGCGGTGATTTTAAGCCCAATGAAGCATTTATTGATAGGACAATTCCCAAAGATGAAGAAGACCGGTGACAATGCTGAGATGATCACCAACTTATTCACCCCAACTATACACATTTTGAGTCTAATGATCCATTCTTTTCTCAACCCATGAGCCTAGCCTACGCTATGTCCCTTACAAAGTCTCTTCAAATTATGACACTTAAACAAACGTAGGATTCAAATTATTATAAGCTTAGCTCGAAGAAGTGCAAGCAAGTCCATTTCTATCTCATTTTGCAGGTTATTGATTTATAAACCCGGAGACAATTGCGGAGCATTGTTCTTTCAATAGCCTCAACTCGAAGAGTCCCCCTTGCTAAGCCATTAACCAAGCCCACATTGTGGTCTTGACAAAGACCTCTCAGATTGGTAAGGTCGTACCGTTTGTGAGAATACTCGGACCATTATTAACATAATGATGGTAAGATAGAGCGATTCTCATAAGTCAGCCTTTTTCAATGAAAGTGAGAGAAAGCCCTTTCGGATCGGAAGATCCCTCATTTATCATTTTCGAGACACCCACTTGTGAGTTTGGATTGTCTTGCCATGATTTTCCCTAGTAAAAAGTTAGTGATGTTGATTTGACAAAATCGTCATGCATGAAAACCAGTTGAATTTATAGTGCATGAGTATATACGTCCTTGATTGCCCATGAATGCATATTACATGCTGCCTATAACTATGTCTAGCAGGAGACACGCCCTCAAGAGTCGAAGATATCATCAGGTAAGTATATCTCTACCACTTTTGGATGCTTGTAGGGGTGAGCGGTTTCCCGATCCGGTCCGATCTCACTCAAGAACCGAGAACCGAACTGAGAGGACCGGTTCCCAGTTTCTAGGATTGAGAACCGGAGTGGCTAGTCCTGAGATTGTGGATCGAATGGTCTAGTCTGGTCCAATTCTAATGGAACCAATCACTTATTGGAATGAATTGAAAATCAATGTTTAGTTGTACAAGAAAAAGATAGAAGAAATGAGGGACTTGCATATACTGCTCAATATTCACAGATGACATATCTATACTTTGAAATAGAGGAGTAAAAAATGAAAATCAAATTCTACAATAAGAGCATAGAAAGATGTTCAACTTTATTCAACTAGCAATGGTTGTAGCAAGATGACAGTGTGTCGTTCCGGATGCCAATTTCTAGCATGAAAAAGGAAAAGGCCAAAACAAGAAAAGTGGGAAGTACATTGCAACCTCCATTTTGGACCTTCAACATCTTTGATTGGACCGAAGCGATGAAGAAAAATCTTCCCTGTAGTTCTTTCCTGATGGGTGAAGATACTCGATACAGCACCAAGGGGGTCATCCTCATAACAAACGGAGCAAAAGAATCGAAAAAGCACTCATAGATAAGATAAAGTATTTACAATCTTCATTGGCACAAGCACTTCCACCACTGTAGCACAGGTTTAAACTAGTTTTCAAGAACTACATAAATTTAGAAGTCTGCTCTCCTTCAAAGGCTCTCTTGTTATGCTATTTTCAAATTAGTCAAAATAAAGAGTACAAATTGCCACACGATTAAAACAAGGTAGGTACCAAGCAAAAAAATTACTCCAGGACTTTATTTATATCATACCACTCCATACCAAATCCTTTTTCAATGGGAGAAGTCTGCTTAACCCCAAAGTTCTCATTAAGTGTTTTGCAAATGTGACTACAAATGCTTTGCTATCATTCCTATATCCTCATCTTTGGTCACTGTATAGCTATTCAAAACAAGGGCAATTGCGGGTTTTTTCATTAAAGGTATTGTCATCAATTTCACTTGCTCCTGTATTGTCATCTATTTCAAATGATCATCAATCCACAAAAGAAACTTTATGCAATAAAGCTTTCACAGCTAGTATCCAAGGTTGATGTTGGAACTTAGCCTGACGGAACTAGATGCAGGTGAACTAGATACATAATCCATAGGAACATTGAACAATTATCCCTATTGGAACTCCTCCCAATATGCTTTAAGCATCAGCCCAATCACCATATTACTAATACAGACAATAAAGAAAACATAGTCATAACTAATCTAGAATAAACTCTCTAAGGAGTAAAAATCGAAATCAAATTCTACAATAAGAGCAAGAGAAAGACCTTCATCATTAAACTGCCAAACTCCACACATCTCACTGAATCACTCACGGTTGCATACCCCTGGAAAAATATATTTTTTGATCAAGCAAGCAAAATATGATCAAAGCCAAGAACCCAAAAACCATGGCTAAACTTGTTGATAGTCCTGCAATATATTATATATGATTACTGAAGATTAGTTTTAAACTAGAATTATTAGCAATCGAACTCAAATAATTAATAGAAAAACTCATCACATATATTTCTTCCACTTCAACTTGCAAACTCTATTTATCGGTAAGCTCTGAGTGAACATCGTCCATATCTAACAAAAACAAAATCTTAAATAAAGCATTCACTTGTTAGATATATGAAAGAATTACAAGATAAAAAGATCTATTTAGGCTTACCCCATTCAAACTTTTCTGCATTCTCAATGCACTCTTCAACATTAATTGGCATGTTAACCACTCTTAACCAATCTTGAGTGCAAATCAAAGCTTCTACCACTCTAGGAGTCAAAGAACTTTGAAAGCCATCAAGCACATGACCGGATGTACTGAAAGTTGACTCCAAAGTAACGGTTGTTATAGGAATAGATAAAATATTGCGAGCCATCAAAGAGAGGATTTTAAACTTTTAGCTAGCAGTTTTCCACCATACAAAAAGGTCAAGATCACGACCTTCTTCACATTCCGCTTTAAGATACTTATCGCACTTAGATAAGTTGCCCGTGGACACTTTTTTCTCCTCGTGAAGAAAGAATTCGTATGCCTTTTCTGAATCAAAATCCGCAATCAAATCAAGCTCTTCCTTGTCACCCTCCTCATGACTATCAAGATCCCAACTACTAACAATATCAATGGAAAGTTGACCACCCAAATTTCCATTGCTAGAACCAAGAAAAGATTTTTCATAAAAATGAAACAAACGTTCCAAGGCAATCCTCACCTTGTTGGACATCTCATCAACTTTCGCACTATCATCATAGATTAGTCTAAAACAATACTGCACATAATTCATCTTTTTTCTTGGATCCAATACTACCACAATCAACACCATCATATTTACTTTTTCAAAACTCCCATAATATTTGTTAAACTTATCCTTCATCTTCGCACCCATAGCTTTCACCCATTGATCCAAAGCCTTCTCCGCTTGTTTTAGAGTTTTATATAAAGTAGCTATTTCATTGAAATAATCATTCAAAGTGACATACAAAGTCATGGACATCTTGTTAGTGGCATCATAAAACTTCTTCAAAAATATGGAAAGAATTTTGGCATTTTCCCAATCTTCATTGTTTAGGAGTTTCATAATCAAACTCGGTTAAAAAAGAAAGATCTTCCTCTTCCATCCTTTCAAAAGCTTTTTTGAACTTTAAAGCGGTGTCCAATATGCAATATAAGTGGAGTTCCATCTAGTTGTGACATCAAGACAAATTGAATCCTTATAAGTGATCCTTGCACTTTCAATGCAATCTTGGAATGTTTTAGCTCTCATGGGAGAACTTCTCACATACCTAACCACATTTCGAATACATGCAATAGAATCACGTACCTCAGTCAATCCATCCTTCACAATCAAGTTTAAAATATGAGCCATGCATCTCATGTGTAGAGCATCACCATCTAAGATCAATAGCCTATTTCTTGATAATTTTTCTTTCAAAAACCAATAGGAACATCATTCGAACTAGCATTATTCCATAGTGATTGTGAACACTTTTTTCTCTATTCCCCACTCATAGATACATTTCTCAACCATTTTCCCATTATCCTTCCCATTATGGCTAAGTATCACCACAAAATTGATGATTCTTTTGTGCAATTTTCAATCGTCATCAATAAAATGTGCAGTGAGATAGCAATAGTTCAAATTCTGAATGGAACTCTATGTATCGGTCGTGAGTGCAACCGTAGATTTAAGCTTGCGAAAGTAAGTCTTCAAACTTTTTTTTTTCACAAAAATACAACTTCATGTAATCTCTAACCACTGTAAATTGTGAGATGTGATTGAAGAGAGGTTATAACCGATCAATAAAATCACAAAATCCAACATGCTCAACCATCGAAAATGGTTGTTCATCCATTATGATCATCCGAACAAGCATTTGCCTACAATGATCCTGATCAAATGACCATGTCAATAAGACATTAGCACTACCGGTACTAGTATGCCTCCTTGTCATTTGAGTCACATCTACTCTATGCACAACAAACAATTTTTGTTTCTTATCTATATTGCAACGATACTTGTTGCACCGTTTCAAGTGCTTCAACATAGCAGAAATACCATTACCAACACTGTACATATAGTGTGCCCAACAATAATTGCAAAACATCTCGGTTTTCCCATTTTCAGTTTTTCCTTTACGAAAATGAAGGCATGTTGCTAATTTTTTATTACTAGAAGGACAAGTATTAGATATCTTGTTTGTGTCGGATCCCCCTATGAAGTCTTCTTCACCTTCATCTTCTAGTGAGTCAATTATTGGATCCACAAAATCATGGGATTTGTCCACTTCCATTGACATTTAAATAGATTACCTGAATCAAGCAAAACATAATTGGAGCAATCAAAACAAAACACCAACCAAATTCAGTAATAATTGTACCATTAGGATTGACATCAAGAATATAAGCATTATCACATATGATTCTTCTTGTAACTGATCTTTATCGAGTTTCATGTCCAACCTTGTCTGGCCATTAGAAATATACTTCTGTTTGGGATATAAAGTGAACATTGCTTGCTTGAACTTAATGTTGAACCCTATAGCAATACTACACTAAATGGAGAAGAATTGTCGGCACGTGTATGCAAACAAATATCCCAAGCATATCTTTACATTTTTTTGCACTCTTTGCATGACTAGATATGAGTTGGGCTTCGATTATGTAAATAGAAAGTTCGCAAGCATCTGCAGATGAAATCTTTCAACTGATGTATCTATTTTCTCTCTTCACGTTATACTTCCTCAGATACACAACAAGTCCAGTTTGCGCACAGGGCATGTCCTCAGCACGGCAACACAAAGTCATAGAGCACAAGCAAAGCAAACCGACCAAAAAATCCACGGGACCTTACTTTTTCATATAATAAAACAATTTCAATCACATTCGTAGAATTTAAATGAGCAAATCTTAAAGAAGAATGCCACAGCTTGACTTCAAGAGAAATTATACGCAAACCCTCACTTCAATAGAAAGTTGAGCGAGAAAAACTTACCGATTACAATAAATCAAGGGCTATCCGAGGGAGACTAAGAGTCAAGTGAGAGTTAAGCGTTGTTGACGTCAAGCGAGGTGTCAAGCAAGAGGGAAAGGCATAGATGTGGAGCGAGGCATGAGGCAAGGCAGCGTGAGGGAAAGGCGTCAATGTCAAATGAGGCTTAAGGCAAGAAGGAAAGGTGTCGACGTCGAGTGAGGCGTGAGGCAATTGGCGAGGCCGCAAGACGGAAAGACGTCAAGTGAGGCGTGAGTGAGGTCGTGAGAGAGAAAGGCATTCTAGGCTTTGAGCAACAAAGCGAGAGAGGTAAACTGAGTGAGGAATTAGGTAGAGCCTCAGAAATAAGGGCAAGAGTGAATTGGAAATAATAGATTAGGGTTTCTATTTTTGAATCTCAAAGCATTGGACTGTGTCTTTTCTTTATGGGAAATAGCAGGGACTTTTGCCGTAGAGGTAATTGGTAAAAGCCTAAAAGGCAAGAGGGAATAGATTAAGCTTTTTATTTTTTTCATAAATTTTAAAAAGTAAATAAATATGTATTTTTCTAACAAAAATATATATTTATCGGTCCGATCCGGTCTAGTCTGGTAGGTCTAGTTCCTACCCTAGAATCGAGAACCAGACCGCTCGAAAACCGATTTCACTTTTAAGAATCGGGAACCAGATCGATACTTCCCGAGAACCGGACCAAACTGGCTTGATTCCGGTCTGGTCCCAATTTGGGCAATCCATCATGCTCATGCCTAGATGCCTATAGCCATCTAGGTATCCCTAACCTATAAGAGCAATTGTCAGACCCCCCATATTTGATCATTTCATTGTAGTCTTTAGATGCCTCTGATGATATCTAAGCATTTATTAATCAAGCATTTTCAGGTACCACTACTGATATTCAAGTGCTTTATCAAGGAAACCTTGAGCATTGGGCTAATCCCATTGTTCGCTCAATCGTTAAGTACCCACGATGATATCCAAATATTTATCAATCAAGTCCTTTCAAATATCCTAAATGATAATTAGATATTTTGTTAGGCACATCTCTCCCATATGACAACCGGATTGTCTTGGAAGATATTTCCTCGTGACGCACCTATGAGAAAGGTATAGGTGCAGCGGCCAAATCTTTACGAGTACCTATGAGGAAGATATGGATATTTCATAAAGGTCGGAATATTCTCCCAATCCCAAGATATTCCCTCGTGATGCACCTATGAGGAAGGTATAGATGTAGAGGCCAAATCTTTATGAGTACCTATAAAGAAGATATAGGCATTTTGTAAAGGTCGGAATATTCTTTCAATCTCATAAAGTTCTCCTGTGATGCACCTAAGAGGAAGGTATAAGTGCAGCGGCTAAATTTTTATGAGTACCTATAAGGAAGGTATAAGTATTTCGTAAAAGTCAGAATATTCTTTCAATCTTGGAAAGTTCCCCTATGGTGCACCTATGAGGAAGGTACAAGTGCAACAACTAAATCTTTATGAGTACCTATGAGGAAGGTATAGGTATTTCATAAAAGCTAACACGAACTCTATTTTATTAAATCTTTCTCTCGAAGAACCCCAGATGATAACTGGGTGCCTCAAATTTTCTTCGCATGTCATGATTGAATTGCAAGTCACTGAAATCCATTGGAATTCATAAGGCAATACTTTTAGGTATTTGCCAAACAACCTCAAGAATCAAAGTCATGCCTTAAATTACACAACCACTCTTATCAAGTAAGTAACTCCATGTATGTTTCATTTCTGTCAGCATGCATCATGACATATTGCATTTCAAAAGGGGGGCTGATGCTCCCACCAAAAATAACACTTATTGCATTTACATGGTCAAAATTTAGGCATCATTTAGTTTTTGAATTCAACCTTTGTGAGCTCACCTTCAAAGAGGAACAACTATTGACACCCAAATTTTGACCAACTATTTAGTGATTAATTACATACAAAATTAGGGATTAAATTTTAACCCCTAAACAAAAATATTAAAATTACATAGGATAATAACTTAGGTTTATATAGGCTAATTGCATTCTACATGTGACCGGTGGCGACAAGTAAGCTGAAAATTCATCGTGTAAACCAAGCTTGGGCGCCGAGCAAAATTCAGCTCATTTAGAGGATGGGGTAATGGGTCTTGGTTGTCTTAATTTGAGCTTAAATTAACCCATTGAGCTTAATTAGAGAAGAGCCCAAATTAATTCAACCCATTTGGAATTAAAATAAAATTAAATGATAAAGCCTAAGCCTAAGCCCACTAGGATTAGAAAGCCTGGCTAATTAATCTAGGTATGCGATATAAATATGTCATTATACCTCATAATTAGGGGGCTCTAATAATTTCTAGAAGACAATTCCGGAGAGCACGAGAGACACGTGAGTGAGAGAGTGAGAGAGGATCATGAGTGGGTCCAACCGCGCCTACGCCGTCCCGTTGCCCGCACTGCACCCACCTCACGCCTGTTCCTCCCTGCCGCATCTGTGCTAATCGTTGCCACTGCAACTGAGCCCGCGGATTACTGCCGTTGCTCCTATTCGTGTCCCACTGCCACTGCTCACATCGCCATTGCTAGCGGCCCACTGACGTTGCTCCCACTGCCGTGCGCCGCCACTTCCACCCAACAATGACGCTGCTGCTATTGATACGAGCCTGACCAGTGCCTTCGCTGTTACTGACTTTCCACTGCTGCCGTCGCCGCTCGAGCCCAAGCTCAAGTCCACGGATTGCTTGTCGCTGTACTAGCCGTCGCTACCGATGTTCATAGCCTGTGCCTCTCTGACTCGCGCCTGTGCTGCTTTCCTTCACTACACCGCCGCTCTCACGCTAGCACTGCTGCTGATCCCCTAGCCACCGCACCCGTCGTTGTTCTTGCTCAACTCTCATGCCAACATTACTGCTCCTGCTTCGCTGTCCAGCTGCTACTGACGCTTGCTCCCATCACCGCAGCCTGCCACATTGTCAGTCGCTTGAGCTTGTTGTTGCTTTGCTCGGCGTTAGGCCCGCCGATGATCCGCTGTCGAGCTGCTATCTCTGCCCGTGCAAGGTTAGCCCTACGGCGAGCTGCCTTGCCGCTGTCCACTGCCGCCAGACCACCTGCCGTCAGCCACCTGCCGACCATCTCTCCGTTCGATCCCGATCTACGATTCGACGAATCAAATTTGGAAAATATCCGCCAAATTAGGTACAATCAATATCCAATATTTTCTTAGAATATTTTAAATTCCTAGTTCAGGTGTTTTAAATATTCTATGAATGTTTGATGGATTGTTAGATATTAGGGATAATGCATGCAATATATGCAAATATTTGAAACACCAAAAATTAGAAATTTTTCCTAATTTGCAAATGTATCTAGACAACTATCTGACCTTAACCCTAGGGTACTATACGCAATGGTATGAAAGTGTGATTTCTATGTTATGTATGGCCGTGCCTAAGGGCATATCGATTGAAGTAGATTCTTCTTTTTGATCAATCAAAACCCCTTCCCAAACTATACAAGCTTCTTCCAAAGCATACAGCTTTACGATGTAAATGATGATATCTATACAGATGGATCTTATATATATCGTATAATGAAGTACTCGATGAGTGGATATATAGGAGTCCAAATCCAATCACTCATGTTATGATCTTCTACATCCTAGGTATTAAAGGATTCTATTTATTCTATCTATCTCCTATCTAGATATATTTATCTAGATATACAAGATAAAAAAAAAACATAACTAAATAAACAATTCAAATGCTTCTATTGTTTGTTCTTGTTTTATTTAATTAGGCCGACACAAACCCCACATTTATAGCATTTTAAAGCCCCGTGAATCCGTTCTAGGCAGCACTTTGTTGTTACTCTTTGATATCCTGCTCTGGCACTATTTGTATGCTCCATTTTCAAGCCGAATCCCCCGAAGAAGTAAAAGAATGCTAACCATTGGATATCAACCGTCTGATTAACTATATACCAGTTGTATCGCTTCGCCTGGACTCTTGACCAGAAAACCAGCTACTGACTATATAATTCATTCAGACAAAACTGAAAGATTACACTTAAAATTGAGACTGACTTACAAATCAGAGTAAAGCCACCTAGAACCATTTAGACTTTCTTATTTTTTGTTTTTCCATCTTCAATGTGTCTGGTATAACGCACGTTCAAATGTGAGGGCAAAGGATGCATGTACATGACAATTTCTTCAACAACCAGAGACAAGTTCATAACATAGTATAGTTTCTATGGAGTGGGATGTCTCCCACGCTCGACAGGCACACATCCCATTCTTAGCAATTTAACGGCAATCAGAAGAACAAGAACAATATGCTGATGTGATAACTAGGGAATAGCTGCATGGCCCAGAGAGAAATACTATTGACCATCTGAATCATCATCCTTTGCGCATATATATAATTCTCATGCATGCTGGCGCGCATCTGTTCACTTTGTAAGTGAATATCCCCACGATGGAAGTCCTACTGGGATCGAAAGTCAACCGCCACCAGAGGGTCATACAAAAATAAAATAAGCACATGCTAGCACACACATGTATAGAAAGGTGCGTCTCCGTCAGACAACATATAGGTTTTTATGTAAATGCCTGCAACCTCTTCGAATATCACAGCTTGACCGCACTCAGAGATCTCAGCAAGGAGAGAATACGACAAGCTCGGCGAGCATGAATTAACCAATGAGTGTTTCGAATTATTATGAGTTATTTTATTATTATTTACTAACATATGTGGGAATGTCTACCACATTACTATATACCCTCACTATTAGTATAAATAAGAGAGCATACTAACCTAGAGGATTAGACAATTCATCCCCTTCTCTTCTTTTCTTCTTCTTCAAACATGGTATCAGAGCCAACCCTAGCCGCCGCCCCAACCTAAATCCTAACCCATGCCAAAACCACCATCACCGTTACCACCATCTGCTTCTCTCTCTCTCTCTCTCTCTCTCTCTCTCTCTCTCTCTCTCTCTCTCTCTGATCTAATCTCCCGGCCTACTTCTCTTTTTGTCGATCATTCTCTTCTTCCAGATCTGATCTAGTTCTGATCAAGGATCTATGAAACGGTGGAGCTTGTGATCTCTTTTTTTAATCTAATTTTTTATTAATCTAGCGTGACTAGATTAAGTATGCATCATTATGTCAAGTGGTTCAGAGACTCTAATAGATGCTGCTGTTGAATCTGGTGAGACTGGATTAGCCATGGATAGATCTGGTGAGACTGGATCTGATGTGATTCGGTCACAACCTCTGACCTTTATATCTACTTCATCAAAGCTCGTCGAACGTGTTTTGACAGGATAGTCTACATGCACACTTTGGAAGAAGAATGTTTTCAAGAATTTGCACGGACAGCTGTTATCTCATCATCTTACTCAGCCTCCCCCAAGCAGGGATGACTTGACTTATGATGAATGATACACTGTTGATTGTTGTATTTATAGTCAACTATTGAATGCTATGGATATTTCCTCGCAAAAATTTAAGGAGTTATGGGATGCTTTGGCAGATTTATACTCCTCTCTGAATGATTTCTCGCGACTCTATGATGTTGATTGTGGGTTGTTGAAGCCGGCGGTCGGCCTCTGCAGGGATATTATGAGGATTTTAAATCCTTTGCTAATGAATTTGATTGGTTAGTCCCGTTTACGTCTAGTCGGACTACTTTTCAAGAACAACGAAATCAGTTTCTGGTCACTTGCTATCTTAATGGGCTGGGCGCTGAATTTGACACTGGTCGCTCACAAATCCTTTTAGATGCTCGAGTTCCTTCTCTTGGAGAAGTTCATCGTCGTGTTCTTCATACTGTGAGACGTGATGAGGTTAAAGCCGCCCTCTCAGAGGTTGGTGAACAGGCTTCTGCTTTATATACGAACAAAGGAGGTGGCTGTGGCAGTGGAGGTCGTGACCGAGGGGGAGGTCGTGGTGGTACTGCCGGTCGTGGTCGGAAGACTCGTACTTGCAATTATTGTGGTATTGTTGGACATCTTTGCAGCTATTGCCGAAAATTACAAGCTACACAGTAGCCTCTGGTTCACGAACCACATCTGCTCATGTTGCACCTGAGAGCATGCCTATGGACCAAAAGGTGATCACAATGAGTCCTAAGGAGCATACTCGCTACTTGGAGTTTCATACCTTAGGGAGTAGGACTGCGTCTGCCTCTATTACACAACTACAACAATCATCTAATTATTCCTCTACCTCAAAGATGTGTAGCTTAATTGATTCTGGTGCCCTCACATGATGGGTAATAGAGGTATTCTTATCGATATCGCCTCAAATCCGTTCGCCCATATTACTATTGCGACCGGGTCATCCTTGATGGTTCAAGGACACGGAGTTGCACGACCTTCCGATGAGATCTCCTTATCTTCTATTTTATATACTCCCGACATGCCATTTAATTTGTTATCTGTTGGTCGTATCACACGGGATTTGAATTGCTCCGTGACTTTCTACCCTAATTATTGTGTTTTGCAAGATCTCTCGATGCGGAAGACTATCAATAAGGGAAGTGTCAATGGTGGGATCTACCAACTAGATAGTGCGTCTATTCCGGCTGCGCTAGTGAAAGAGATAGATGTTTTAGACGTTCACCATCATCTGGGACATCCCTCTCTATCTATGTTGCACCTTGTGTTTACAATAAATTGTGAGTCCTGTCAGCTTGCAAAGCATAGTCGTGTTTCTTTACCACCAAGTGTATCTCAATGAGCAATTGCTCCGTTTGTCTTGGTCCATTCTAATGTGTGGGGACCTAGTCCTGTTATGTCAGTCTTTGGTTATCGTTATTATGTTCTCTTTGTCGATGATTTCACAAGAATGTCATTTGTTTACTTAATAAAAGAACGTTCTGAGTTATTTTCTGTGTTCCGTGAGTTTTATTTTTCTATCCACACTCAATTCCATCATAACATTCAAGCTTTACAATCTGATCGTGGGGGGGAATATATGTCGGATCATTTCCATCAATTTCTCCATTCTCATGGTATTCACCATCGTCTTTCATGTGCTCGCACACCCCAACAAAATGGTGTTGCTGAGTGGAAGAATCGCCATCTTATGGATACTGCTCGTGCTCTTCTTATACATATGCATGTTCCACAAAAATTCTGGGGGACAGCTGTTCTTACAGCATGCTATCTCATTAATCGTATGCCTCTTTCTTTTTTTGGGGGTAATACTCCACATGTGCTCCTCTTTTCTAATCGCAGTCTTCTTTCTCTTCCCTCTAAACTTTTTAGGTGTACTTGTTTTGTCCATGATGATCGTCCGGGTGTATCAAAACTAGATCCTCGTGCACTCAAATGTGTTTTTCTTGGTTACTCACGGGTGTTAAAGGGTTATTGTTGCTATTCTCCTACTTTAAGAAAAATGCTCACCTCCCATCATGTCACATTCATAGAGTCTCAGACTTAATTTTTTGCAACTAGCTCTAGTTCATCTGATTTAGTCCCGCAATTATACGAGTCCACATCTTCCCGACCTCAGACTTGTCTATTCTCCGCCAATGGTCTCTCATCCAGGTCTTCACTAGACATTGCCCCCATTGTCAATTCTCCCTCCGAAACCGTCTCCTCCCATGGAGGATCCTCCCTGAGCAAGTCCCTCCTATAGCTGATCCACTTACTGAGATTAATACAGTCGAGCAACCTATTGCTCTTCTAAGAGCTACCGTGCTTGCAGGGATCGCCCTCTTTATACGCCCTCTTTATACGCATTCCTACAAGGGTTTATCAGTGAGTTTGTCGGTTTTTATGGCTAATATTGATGCTACCTTCCTCCCTATTTCTGTTCCCGTGGCTCTTCAACATGCAGGTTGGCGTTTGGTCATGGAGGAGGAAATGAGTGCCCTCCAAGGCAATCAGACTTGGTCCTTGGTTGATCTTCCTCCTGGTGCTCAGGTTATTGGTTGTTGTTGGGTGTTTGCCGTGAAGGTCAATCCTGACGGAACCCATTGCTCGTCTAGCAATGGTCTTGATTACTTTGAGACCTTCTCCTCGGTTACAAAATGGCATCTGTTCGGGCTTTTCTTATCCCTTGCAACATTCTTGGTCTCTCCATCGCTTGGATATCAATAATGCTTTCCTTCATAGTGATCTTGCTGAGGATGTTTATATGGAGCAGCCTCCAAGGTTTGCTGCTCAAGGAGGGAAAGTTTGTAAGCTTCATCCTTTTGTATGGTTTGAAACTTACTCCTCGAGCATGGTTTGACCGATTCATAACTTTTGGTTTGCTTCGATCTCAAAAGGATCATGCAAGTGTTCTATCGTCGTGCTACTATATGTGGATGACATTGTCTTGACAGGGGATGATGAGCTATTGTTCAGTTCAGAGATATTTACATACTCACTTTGAGATGAAAGACCGGGTGATTTGAGATATTTTCTTGGCATAGAGGTGGCTCGAAAAAAAGGAAGTATTTTTTTGTTACAACGTAAGTATATTCTAGATATTTTGGCTGAATTTGACATGCAGCACTCTCGATCTGCAAAGTAGCCTATGGAATGGGATTGAAGCTTCTTCCCGATCCAACACCCCAAAGGTACCAATTTTTGTTGGTAAACTAAACTATCTCACTACGATGACTAGACCTGATCTTGCATATTCGGTTAGTGTAGTTAGTCAGTTTATGGCAGCACCTAGACAACCACATTGGGATGCTGTTTTGAGGATTGTGAGATATCTTCGAGGTAGTCCCGGCAAGGGAATTGTTTTTGCCGCTCATGGTCACGCTCGCATGGAGTGTTATATTGATGTTGATTGGGCTGGTTACCCTACTAATAGGCGGTCTACCGCTAGATATGCTTTGTATGTTGGTGGTAATTTGGTTTCATGGAAGAGTAAGAAACAGGACATTGTTTTTTTTTGGTAAGGAGAAACAGGACATTGTTTGTATATGGTGTTTTGGAAAGTTATACATATCCTTATCTTTACAAAAAAAAAAAAAAACAGGACATTGTTGCGAAGAGTAGTGCTCAAGCAGAGTATCGGGCCATTGCTGCAACCACTGTAGAGATTGTGTGGACTAGACATCTTTTGAATGAGGTTTAATATGGGTTGAGTGGTCCTACTTCTCTATGGTGTGATAGTAGTTCAACAATTCACATTGCTTCAAATCCTGTCTTTCACGAGAGAACAAAACACATTGAGATTGACTATCATTTCGTTCGACAGGAGCTTACGAGTGGGAGTATCACTCTCTCACATGTTCGTACTGGCGATCAGCTAGCAGATGTGTTTACCAAATCTTTAGCTGGGCAACAGGTTCGCTTTATATGTAACAAGCTAGGCAAGGTCGATATCTATGCCTCAGCTTGAGGGAGGGTGTTACGAGTTATTATGAGTTATTTTATTATTATTTACTATCATGTGTGGGAATATTTATCACATTACTATGTACCCTCACTATTAGTATAAATAAGAGACTATTAGTATAAATAAGAGAGCATGCTAACCTAGACGGTTAGACAATTCATCCCCTTCTCTTCTTTTCTTCTTCTTCAAACAGTACACCGATTCATGGTTCTTTCAACGGTTGTGCTTTATCCATGACAGAAAGGACCCTTGATCAATTAATGTCACATATATATTAGAGTCATAACAATGTATATACTAAGAGAAAATCGCCTGCACTAGTTTCTTTACTGCAGAGCTTCAGAAATGCGCTGAGCAAATGACAACTGGGATTTGCTGAATTGATGTGTACGTTATCAGCGCCTGTAAGCGATTCAGAGAGGCAAGTTGATTAGAGAGAATTGGCAAACAACTTGGGAAAAGAGCTAGCAGAATGGAAGTCTTTATAAGCATGCTAGAACCATTGATACATACAAACAACAAAGGAAGCATCTAGTGCTTAGAAAATCTTCTCCTCGTCCCTTTGAATTGATGAGGTCTCATAAACTTCTACATTTCATCATCCTGCCTTTTCTCCTTTGGTGTCACTTCTTCGTGTTGCCTTGCATCAACAAATAGAGGAAAGACGTATAAACTTCCAATAAAGATAGTTTGTGAATATGGGATGCTGACACCAACAAACCACAAAAGGAGTTTGAGATGACAACTCTGAACTGAAAAGTGATTAGATAGCGATTCAACGTATTAGCATGCGTGCATAACGTAGCTGCTGGATATCAAGAGAAGGTTTTCTTTTCTGTATATTCCCCTTGTCAAATTTATTTTCTTTCCATTGGTGCATGGAACAGGTTCTAGAAAAATCTTATGTTGCAGTAGAAGCCTCAGAATCGGATACAGGTAATTGTACGAAAACCTCTTTCACTACAACAATAAAAGAACTCCAATAACTTCACATGTAAAATTTTAGCATGAACAATACTCCACTTAGAAGTCAAAAACCACAACCATTAATATTGCTAATGTGAAGATTATTTCCACAAGTTACATGACGGCATATGAGAATCTTTATTTCTTTAACTGATTTGTCATATACCTTTTTTGGCTATTGTCAATCCAATCAATCTACTTTGTGATCTTCCAATCAGATCATTCTTTTTCTTTCCGTTGGAAATCAAACTAATGCTCTTCCAAATAACAGAGATCAGATTTGGGAAGTCAAATTTGAATGCAATGTCACATCTCTCGTAGCGACAAAAACTAGCGCCAGCCATACTTTCACCACCATAATCCAGGTACATCTCCTTCTATTCTAATTTTGACCCACTTTGACCCGGTTAAAAAGCCAATTGATTTCCAGAACACAGCACTGGATTAGTAGGAGAGCAACAGCAACTAAAACCACAAAATTCCGGGAAATCAGTCCATAAGAGACAACATGTCTCCCCAATAACAAGGGTACTATGTTGTTAAGCATCAAGGAAAACACTGCACTCGGTTGCTTTCTTCATAACAGAAGTCTGACTGAGCAGCTTCTCCTTCACGTTGCCAAAGAAATAATTGGTTTCATTCCTGGGCATTGTCAAGTTCCTTCCAAGTGCAGCTATGGGTGCTTCATACCAATCTATGGCTTAAATCAGATAAGATGTATGGCAGCTAGCTCATTGTAAGAGATACCATCTTTACAATAACATTTAATTTGAGGTCAGTTTAGTGCTCTAACGTGTTTGACAAAGCCCCCTGAATAAAGCATACTCCACTACTCGCGAGAACGAATTAGACTGAAAAAAACAGGTACGAGAATCCAGAAAGGGCAAAAGAAACCCAAACATCATTTTACAGTTTTGTGTGTTTTGTTAGTGTGGCTTGAACAACTCGGAATGTAGTATACAGATACCATCACCAAATTATTTTTTATAATTATAAAGCAAAGAAAAGCTGATACTTTTGCATCATGCGAATCACATGAAATGGCTAATGTATACAATACCTCAATGACAGTATCCTCATCAACTTAGTTTTAGTGGTTCACCCTAAGGCACACTAACACATACTTCCACAACCCTAAAACAGTAGCCAAAGAAACTATGCAATGTATTCGAAAAATAATAGGACATTGCAAAGTAACAATAACTCTGATCATTCACAATTGGTTGATCGACTATAAAATAAAGATAAAAATAATAAAATAAGCTAAGTTACAGGACTGACTACATATTCATAAAAGCAATGACCTACCTCTTTAATGGTCCTTTCTTCAAATGAGTATCCAGACATGCCTTTATGTCCTCAAGTGTCATAACATTCTCAAGACTGGACTTCAATAAATTGGATGCATCTAGATGTGAGGCAGAACCAGCCAAACCAGGGACTCCTTCCAAATCTTTAACCTTCCCTTTGAGATGCTCCATTAAAATCATCCCTATAAAGCACCCCGAAAAATAAAAACACAAAAATTAGGTCAGAATGCATATCTTGAACCAAACTTTCATGCAGATGAGCTATAAAAACTTGTTGAAGACTGAGAGAATGGAGACATATGAATGACCCATTTAAGTCAAGGCTACAACAGCAACATCGCATGTGATGACAGAGAGCAACTGATGCAGGAACATAATTAATCTTTTTTAGTATTTTAAGTGTATTCTTTTTAACAAGTCTTATATCAAGTTTTTAGGCCAATAAGCAGTAATGTAGTAGTCATGTGACTTTTAATGAGCTGCAATGGTCGAGCTTAAAAATTATTATGTTAGATCAAGGGTGCACAAATAGGCCTTTTACTCACTTTGTCATTAGTTTTTCCTCACTAGTTTTTTCTAGAATAACCATTCTCTGTTCCATCTTCAAGTTGTTTTAATTCTTTTTCCTATCTTTCAATTCTCTAACCTTGTCAAATTGGTATTAGATCCCCTTGTTATGGTTTTCCTTTATCAATTGGTATTAGAGCTACAAAGATTCCAACTTGCAATTATGGTTTTCGTTTCAACATGATGGTCAGACGGGGAAGAGGTCATGGAAGAGACAATCGAGCCCAACAAATAGAGATGGCTGAGATGCGATGTATGATTGAAGACTTGTTGCAGGCTGTTCAAACTTTGCAGTGACAGGAAACTGTGAAAGCCCATATGAAGAATCCAGAAGGTCACTGCGATCCTGGACATGCCGGAAGGTGGTTTCAAGGATGATAGTAATAATATTTGATGAAAATCCCTTTCATAATCCCATACCAGAGAAACATGGATTGGAAGAGCTACTGCATCATGCCTTAGACCATGATGAAGAGATCTATCCTTTCCATGAAGATTTTGAAAATGAAACAACAACAGTTACATGAGATGATGACATAAGTCATGCAACAATTGTACAGGATTAACTATGGTGATAAAGACAAAGCGTTTGCAGTCAATTTACTGGCAGAAGATGGAATTGTCAAAAGTACTGATGGTTCAAGTGAGACGGGGAAAAGTCTTTCTGAAGGTTTTGATTCAGTTACTTATCAATATGCAATAGGTATTAAAGAAGAAGATGAGCAAGCCTGTGAAGGAAATGCTGGCTAATTTAAAGATGAAGAGAGAGTATTGTTCATGTTGATGATAAATTTTGTCGTTCCTGATCAATTTGAGGGTTTGAGTGAAAGTATCAATTGGCAAGCTTTCGGGAAGCAAGAAAACTTCGATTGCTTTGATGATGGGATTCGAATATTAGTGATGATTGGAAGGAATCTGCTACATCAAGGCCGAGTTTTCTCCAATCAAAGAATGATACTTACTAGGAATGGTAATATGGATGGAAAGTTCCCAATGAAATGGTTGGGTAAATCTAGTACCTTCCTTGGATTTTGGCAGAGGAGATGAAGAAGGTTGATCCAGAGACACGCTTAGTTCATCAATGTTTTCAACAATAAGCTTGACTCTCTCCAACCCAGGGAGAATGACGTAGGAGCATAAACTTTATTTGTATTTTTAAGTGTTTTGTTCTTTATTGAGTCTTTAAATATGTTATTAGGTTAAAAAACACACATGTCCCAGTCATGTGGCTTTTAATGAGCTCCAATGGTATAGATTAGAAGTAGTTATGTTAGATCAAGGGTGTATAAATAGGTATTTTAGCCCTGTTTTTGTTCCTTTTGCTATATTTTGCTTCTCTGACTACATCAGCTACTACATCTAAGTAAACTTTAATGTCCCCAGCAATGAAAGACCAATGGAGAAGGACATAACATGTGCAATAAGCACCTAGATATGGTCCCTACCCAAATATATGAGAAGCGCAAATTTTAAAAAGCGCAGGAGGAACAAAACTCATTCCTTATTCAACTCAAAAAGGTTTCCAACAGGAATTAGATAGCATCACTACTGAACCTGGAAAACACAATAGAGTTGGCATAGGTTTCAAGGACTTTATACATATATATAAAAACCCCCTAAAATGGCTGAGGCTATTTTTCCATCTCTCTCTTTTTTCTTTGCTCAGCACAGCATTTTTGCATCTCGTTTTCAGTTCTAACACGCGAATTACCAACTCTCACTTAGAACCAACATCCATCCATAACTCATAAGCACCCAGAGTAGCCCATGTATACAAAAGTAAAGATAGCATGTGGACTTAGGGAGACCCGGAACTAGCTGCCAAAGTATGAGAAAGCAAGAAACAATCTCGACAAGAATGGATGCATGAATCTCCCTGACATATAGATGGTCTAGTCATCAACTTTGTCAATCAATGAAATCCCTACCTAAGTCCCTACTCATAGATCTTATTAAAAATGAAGATCTATCAATATTGCCAACAGATTGAGAAATGTGACAACAGGAACATTGCTAACAGATTAGGAAACTCAGGAACCCAGCACCAACAAATCATTGAATAGACAGTCAGTCCCCTCCTTCGAATAAACATTTTGCAGCATTCTTCAAGTAAGCTTTTAACTTGATTTGACAAAAGGAAAAAAATCCAATAAAAGAGGACGACAGAAGGCTACAAAGAGTGGTTATCCTTCCAGGAACTACCAGTACAGTAACAGAGCTTCACCCTGTAAACTTTATACACCACAACATGAGCACATAGAGGACTAGGAACTTTTCGTAAAACCAATAGGAAATTCTATAGAAGCTCGCGCAGATAATGCGTTTGTCATTGTTTCCTTGAACCAAAATTACAGATGGACATCAATTTGGACGCTCAGGAACTATATTTGGAAACCATAACATGGTGCATTCACGTTATCAACTACAACCATAACACCAGATTCAGCCAAAGTTAACCTCAACCCATTCCATTACATCAAGGGAGGAAAGCATGAAGTAAAATTTGTGCCGCAGCCCGAAAAAAAAAAAACAAACATCTTTTACATGTCCGATCAACTCCCTACACGGGCTAGAAAAAAATCCAGAAAAGGGTCAAAAATTCCCTCTTTTCAGTCGCAGAGGAAGATACTCGCACTCCCAAGTAGCTCACCACAAAACCCAATTGGCTTAAAGAGAGGAGAAACAGGGCACGTACCCACGGCTCGGAGCATCTTCAGATCGAACCTCTCGGCGAGATGCTCCCGACCGATCACCCTCGCTCGTTGGAGCGCCAGCGCCTTCAAGCTCATCAGAAGATCCTGCGGCGAAAACAACACCCCCCCCAACGGGAATCCCTCGTCAAATCTTCGCAAACAGAAACAAAAAATCTCGACAGGAAACAGACGACGCGCAGCGAGGAATCTTGGAAAACCGGAGATGCAAATTGGAGAAACGGAAGACGTACGAGCTCCGATTCCGACAGCGAACAGAGCCAAGCGACATCCTCGACGCTGTTGCTTCCCAGGATGTCTTCCTCGGAATCCATGGACGCACCTTGGACCGACCGGCCGGCCGACCAAACACCAGAGAGAGAGAGAGAGAGAGAGAGAGAGAGAGAGAAGGCAGTGATCGTTTGCCGCGAAGCTGAGCTTAACATTAACTGCAAGGGTTAAACACCATAAATCTAAAATTAAACAAATTGATTAGATAGTTTTGTTTTTGATATTTTAAAATAGAATCGACTTAAGATACTAATTTGCACTTTTTTTGTAAAACCAAAAGTAAGTACTCAATTTGAAGTGCCCAAAATAAAAATATAAGGTCGTGTCGATAATAGTCGAAATGGGCTAATTCCGAAAAAAAAAAAAAAGAACACTAATTTTATCTTAAGTGATAATTTTGGCTCAAATTTTTTTGTTTTAATAAAAAGCACCAACTTTTACTTGAATTTCAAATTTGAGCCCTGTGACGTAAATTTTCAAATTGTTTCAACTATACTTGGGATTTAAGTGAAAATTAATGATTTTTATAAGACAAAAAAAAGTAAAAAAAAAGAGTTTAGGTTAGAATTGTTACTCAAAGTAAAATTGATGCTTTTTATTGGGATTGGGCCTCGCCAAAATATTGGTATTGAGTAATATTACCTTCTTACACCAATATGAAATGATGAATATTACCGGTAGGTTTTGGGTTTTTAACATGGTAACAACCAAGTTTTTAAATTATATTAAAGGAATTAAGTAACCCCATCCTTACTTATTAGATTCTATTTTTTTTTTGTATGATCGCTAACTCTCCTCTACCTCTCTCTTAGAGACTTTTATTTTACCTATTTGCAGAGCATGGGAGTAGAATCAGCCCAACCTGTAATACTAGCATCCTTGCTTCCCAATTCCTTTAGCAATGGGCCGCATGCTGTGTGGCTACCAGATTCTTGTGTGATAACTCCAATTAGTACTAAAAATTAATACATTTTCGCACAAGTCTGTAAACCGGGAGTACAGGTCAGTTAATCGGTTGATGGACTTGTGCGGCTAGCACAAGTTAATCAAGAGGGAAGTCGAGACTTCCCCTCTTATCATCTCAGGCACAAGAGATTACTATATCTACCTACCCAGAGATAGCTAGTCGAAACTGACGTGGAGCCTACTTTCTCTACCCAAGAAGTAACCCCATCCTTACTTATCAAATTCTATTTTTTTTGTTTGATCGCTAACTCTCCTTTACCTCTCTCATAGAGACTTTTGCTTTACCTATTTCCAGAGCATGAGAGTTCGAATCGGCCCAACCTATGATAGTAGCGTCCTCGCTTCCCAATTTCGTTATCACTGGGCCGTGTTGTTGCATGGCTATCGATTCTTGTGTGATAACTCCAATTAGTACTGAAAATTAATACATTCCGCACTAATATAAAATTAACTAAGTCTGATAATTATAAATAGTTTTGACTTAAATGATTCAATTGAGTAAAAAAATCACTTAATTTGTTGAGTAATATTACGGTTACTCAATTCTTTCAATAGAATAATAATTGATGGTAATTAAAATCCTTCAAACTATATTGATGAAAAACCTACCAATAATGGTCATTTTTAATATTGGTAAGAGATTAATAATATATATTTATCGATTTTCAAATTTTCATCGAGCAACTCTTTATCTCTAATTTCAACACTTATCAACACTAAGATTCTCACAACCTAAAAATTTTCAGTTTTACCAAATAGGCCTAGTGCCTAAGAAGCACAAGGTGAGTTGACCGGGCTACAGTGCCTCCCAAATTAATCAATCTCATTGCGCATCAGGAGTAAGCACGGTCCGCGCGGGCCGGGCTCAAATGAAATTTCCGGCCTGGCCCGGCCTGGACTACTAGGCTGGGCTTTGCTAGGCCCGAAAGTGGGCCCGCCCCGATCGGAGATGAAACGGTGGGCGAGCGCGGCAAGGTCCTGGCCGGTATTGGCCAGGCCTGAACCTGGTTGTACTTTAACCCCCAAAAAAAAAAATTTGTTTCCCGTGAGTAGGTGTAGTGAGTGATCATGTTCACGAGCAGCGTCCTGACATTGAACTAATTTGCCCAAAAGAGACGGAGTAACCAAAAGGCCACAGCAGGACTATACCACATGAAGCATAAAACGAAGCAAGCAGTTACAGTAAACTACATCAAGAGCCCCATGTATAGCAATGCTGTTCATTCCTTGAGCCTCAGTAGCCACTGCCCAAATCAATAGTCTAGACAAGTGAAAAGGAAAGCGAAACTTTTATCAGAACTACATACAAGAAGTGTAATCTTTATCTGTATTTTCGCGTGTGTTACGAAGGAAACTAATCAAAGAATATGTATAATCTCGAGCACGGTTTCTCCCGAGAATTCTGAATAACTATGGCTATTGGAACAATGGGCTACTTCGCGGTGTCCGGTAGATAGGGCTGTTGGTGAATGACTTGTAGATTGATGCTCTCCTCTGCTGTATAGGTTCCGTCAGATGATGTATTGCGTCGACTCTGGCTGAGAACCCGACTTGCGTCGTCCTATTTGAGTTTTGCTGCTCTCTCAACCACATCTGCTTGTTGATGACGTCCTTTTTGCGGTGCTTCATCTCTTGGATCACGTGGTCGTCCAATGGGTAAAATGTCCTTTGCAGGACCATGTAAACGAAGTATGGAAGCAGCGACGCAACGACCACAAGCAGTGTGATGATCCAAAAGCTAGGAGAGCCTCCAATGGCCTCAGTCAGCACATGAAATCCCGTTTTCGAGTAGGAGGGAGGGAGCGCGCCATAGACGAGTAGGAAAATGTACCACAGCAATATGCTTCCCCAGATGAACAGGTGCTGGATCCAAGTGAAGTGACTGATTATGAGGGCAATTTGGCAATTTACTGTCCATATCACGCATGTGTATGTGATTGTGCCGAGGTGTGCTATGTCAGCGGCATTGCCCTTCCCAGAAAAGGCGACTGAAGAGAGTGCGTGTATGGTTAAGAGGAAGATGATCAAGGAAGCAACTGCGCCATTAAGTATCCATCCGATGATTCTCTTCCAAGAGAAGCATATGCCTCTTTGACCCTGTTGATAGAGGGCAGGAAACTGCAGAGACGACAAAGCTTGTTAAGTATGTGAGCCGTAATAAATCAAGAAAGGACAAAGAAGAAGACAGATACTATTTGCAGTACTTGAAGTAAACCAGCGATTCGTGGATTTTTTAGACTCTACCTGATGACACACATCTGATGGAACGTCCTGCTCAAGAACTCCCAAGGATATGACTGGCAACGATGTCAACAGGACGTTGAATGCCGTCATGTACCAATCGTCATACAGTACCTGGCCGGAGAACGATGTGTAGAACTCGTAGTAGAATAGCGTCAAGCCGAACACAATATTCTTGTATATGAAGTAAAGGATCTGTTAAACAAATGCAACACATTAGATATAAAAGTTCACTAACATTTGTCCTCGAGAGTATAATTTGGACAAATTAGTACCATCTTGGAGATTCTCTTGTAACACCAATGTCCATGCACGATCAGGAGTCGCTCAAGGAACCGGAATTGGGGCAATGAGAAGTCGCTAGCCATGACGGCCTGCAACATAAATAAACAAATAAGTAAATTAACAGCATGTCATAGTTCAGCTTTCAATGGGGATCTGAATTAGAATTCAGAAAAGATTTGCTTAATCAAAAAGGCGACATGAAGTGACACTAGTCTTCACCTGCATGCCTTCCATGCCGCTAATCCCAACTCCAATGTCGGCTTCTTGAATCATGCCGACATCATTTGCACCGTCTCCTATTGCCAGGGTAGTCTTGCCGGTGAACTCCTTCACCAATCGGGTGATCTGAAAGTTCCTACTTAGTGTCCCTATTCTCTTATTTAGCGCTATGGGTGTGAATAGAAAAACTTATTGAGCAAGATAAGCAGGATTTTCTTTCTGACAATAATACTTAGAAATAAAACTGAAATCTTACGAGGGCTTTCTGTTTCGGTGACACACGGCAGCATATGACAGAAGCACACTCGACAGCCAACCGTAAGAATTGATCCTTCACATCGCTTCTCAAAGCAATCTCGAGGGCCTGCCCGTCCACCACCAGAGCAAAGGGCATATGCTTGTCGTGCTCTTCGTGTATTTCTTGAGAAAAGCTTTCGATTTGGCTTACTAAAGCTTTTTTTGCCGCCTGAAAAAATGATACGCTGCTGGTCATCACCAACCTCAAAGAAGCGGAGGATCTCAGGCATTTGAAACATATTCTAGAACAAATTAAAAAATTGTTACAAGGCAACTGCCGGTACTTTGATTGCAGTAACTACTTCGCTCATAAACCTATGTTTTGCCCTCTTGCTTTTGATGCTTTTGGCCTTCATTTTTCTGATCTTGACATATATATTCGATCATCCAAAAAAGGAAAAAGAATTTATATTGATATATGACCGAACCAAGTCACTGACTCGTACTAATTTTAAATAGATAGTACTGCAAATTCCTGTATGATTAGTAAATATTATTGATGCACAGTATTGTCAAGCATGTGAATTTTCTCATTTCTATTACACTAACATTATAACAACACCAAATATTCATGCGTTGGAAATCTTACGAGTATTGCCTCCGATTGGTTGCTGCATCCCGAGTCCTTGACAGAACTCAAATGAAACTGTTTGATATCTTGTCGAAGCAAGCTACACGCAAATCTAGCAGAGCCAAAGAGAAAATAGATGAACAGATTAGCTTTTTACAAGATTAAGATGGTCATAAACATTGGTCCATACTATGAACTGATCAAGTATCATTACAGCTAGCGAGTTTCAGATGATGAGACACACCCAATGTTGATTGCAGTCTCCTTCTTGTCACCGGTAAGCAGCCAAATCTTCAAGCCTGCTTGAGCGAGTTTATCTATGCATTCTGGAACCTATGCAAGTCAAGAAAATGTACTGTCTTTCAAATCCAGAAGTTCTACTTTGTAGAGGTGAAATAAAGTTTCTGTCCCTTTTTATCCAAAAACTTGTACAGGAGATACATGTCAAACGCTTGATAAACATCTTAATGATCGATGATGATGTATCAATTACGATAACTGATTTATTGACTTAGTTTTGCAATAACACCGGATTATGGCTTTCTTTTTGTTGAGTAAGAGTGGAAGTATTATTTCTGCAGTTGAAAGGAAACAGATGGAACAATGTTTTTTTTCAGCAATGTTAGTTCTTCAATGCATGAAAACCAGAGAAACTGACACTTCATCTACCTCTTATTTTTCCAGCTTTATGTAACTAATTGGGTTCCAATCAATTCGGAGAAGGACCTAGTAAAACCAAAGATATAGAAAATGAAAAGTCAAAATGACATTGAGAATTAACTAACCCCTTTTTGTAACTTGTCCTCAACAGCGGCAACCCCCAACAGAATCAAGTCCTTTTCAATCATTTCAGACGCACTCTCCAGTAATTCATCCCTTTCAGGACCCACGGTGGTCTTGGCTTTCGTGAATATTGAGTTCCAGTGTTCATACTCGGCCCTTTCAACAGTACGATAACCAAAGGCCAGAGTTCGAAAACCATCTTCAGCGTAACACGAAAGGTGTGAACTTGTTGCCTCCTGGTATGACCTCCCATTGTCAGCGAGCCTCTCAAAAATGATGCTGGGAAAGCAAATCAGATAGACCTATGAGATTCAGGATGCCCCAAGAACACAAACAAAAATTGGATCTGATTGATTCTTTCAGGAATCAGCGAATACCTGTCCGCTCCTTTGCACAAAAGAAAGATTTGACCATCTTCGGTGCTCACAATCACAGACATCCGCTTGCGAGAACTACTGAACTCCAACAGGTTCAAAAGCTTGTACTCCCTGAATGTTACTAAGAGAGGATGTTCCTCAACTGCTAAAACATATGTTCAATGAAACAAACGAATAAACGACACCAGAATGGAATCAGAAAGCCAAGAGGATACCTTTCCACGACGCTTCCCGAGTCTGGGTTGAGTTCCTTGAGAACCATCACTGATTGTGTCCTCTTGCAGAACTGTACGCCAAATTCCTGAGAGGCTATCAAGAAAGCGACTTCCTCCGGCGATTCTGCCTCAAACTTCAACTTGTCAGCTCGATCATCTGTAGTGGGTATGCCAGTGTGACACAGAGCCATCACTCTGAAGAACATTGTTATGTCAAACACGTGGGAATTGCGAGTCCATCGTCCATCCATCAGCCTGTCATCCCTGAAGTTAAAGCCCTTAATGGAATATTCTCTGTGAACATCCAAAGTTTTCGGGTATTTCAAGTTTGGACTCTCTAAATATTCCGGAGCACCTATATAACCCATCTGAGTGCCAATGTCGTCCGCGGGGAATTCACAGATCTCGATGCTTTGGCTCGTTGCATCAGATTCATCGACACTAGACCTGCATGCAACCATATCAGAATTCATCCTTTGAGAAGCAGCTAGATCCACTTCATTCAAGCCGCCGCCATACGAGACTCCTGCAATGGAGCATTTCCTAAATTCCATCTGGTTACAGGTCAAAGTCCCCGTTTTATCTGATAAGATGATTGATACCTGACCAAGCTCCTCGTTCAAATTCGAAGTGCGGGCTTGGACTGACTGGCATGTCGCTTCATCGAACATTTGTATATCCTTGTTAATGAGGACAGCTTGAAGTACTTTTACCACTTCAATGGACACATAGAGAGAAATAGGAATCAAATAGCCATACAGCACCAGAGCCCTTATGAATTGCATAATTGCCGACAATACTGGTTTTGACGGATTAAAGAATAGATCTTCGTCTTGTAAACGGAGGTACCACCAACTCGTCATCTGGGAACTGACAAGCAATGCAGAAGCAATAGACGTCACCAGTGAAATTAAAACAAGCATCGAGAAAAGAATGTAGATGACACGATCCATCTTCCTCTCAATCCGGCTACGTTTAGAGGGCGACTTCATGGAGTTCCTTACCGCCTTCGTGTCAGGTCCAGTGAAAATGACGACTCCATATATGTACTCTGTGTTCCGGAGTTTGGAATCTCTCAGAAGCACTTGTGCAGGGCACAAAGGATGCGATTCATTCTCAAATTCCAAGTTTCCAACGAAGGAATACAAATTCGGATTCGGGTCCTCACAGTAAATAGTAGCTTCGAATTTACTCATGGTGTCATCCTCGTTTAAACTGAGAGTGGCTTCTATGCATCTCTTAGCTTTCAGATTGGTTTCTCCATCGAGATTCATAGTCTCAACATAGCAAACGCCGTCCTCATAGCTTGAAGAGAGTAAAAGGAGGTCACTGGGAAAATACTGATCCTTCTGTACTTTAACAACATCCCCGACGGAGACTTGTTGCCACGGTTTTTCGACAAAGACACCATCCCCTATGTGAGTCTTCACGAAACGGGAGTTCACTTCCAAATCCTAAGAAAAGTTTTAGTAACTACAGCATTAGTCCAAGACTACAAGGCACTTTTCAATTTTTGGCTCATGACAGACAAGATTAAATGCACTAAAATGAGTTTGGACAGAACCACATTGACAAAGCCCAATTCGCAGTACTCTAAAACTGAAATGGTTTAGAATGAGTGCGAGCATAATACAAAATGTTAATCAAGAAATTCTTAGGAAGTCATTTTTAGCAGGATCATTATGGCCATTCCGCAGAAGGTTCAAGTTACATAGCCAAAAACTCGATAAAGAAAAAGAATGAACAACGAACATATGAGGAATAGTAAGATGACTAGAGAAAAAATCCAATGTCCTCATACCTGTAAGAACCTGTGCCAATCTTCTATCGCCTCCTTAAGCATGCTGATCCCAACCACAAAAACGAGAGGGATAATCAGACTCGTCGGAGTGAAAGGAGCCAACGAGGTGAGGGACAATACTGCTGCCAGCAGGAAATAAAGATTTGCCACTCTTCGAAACTGCTCGAAGAGTGACCTTGGGAGGAACGTCAACACGTTGTACTTGGTCGTGGATACATAATTGGTTGGGTACTTGTGAGGTTTCATTCTATGCAGATGAGGTTCGTTGCAGAAAACAACCCGCGAGAATCCTGGCCATCCTATAAGGCTTTTGATGGGAACTGGATAGGCATTGGGGGGCTGGAAGCACGAGAATGTGTACAGCTTGCTCCATCGTATCTTCCTCTTTGTTCTTCCGCTTGACTCCTGCATTTCGCTTGCCAAATAGAATTTCAAGTCGCCTTCCCTCTATAATGTGAATGGAACTCCTACAACTACATCAGACCTTAACCAAACGAAATCCTACGAATTACAATCCTGCGTTCCCTCCATCCAGGATCAACACGCCTTCGTAGCATCACATATCTCAACTATATATGTAGAACAAATTACCCTTCATGACCTGTACTGTGTCCTCTTCTGGGCGTTGGCTCACCTGGTCACAACTATAGATATCAGCAACAGCTATACAAGAAGTCGACTCTTTCATTGCATTGTCCCCATTTTCCAATGTTGCACAGCAATATAAAACTCGGAGGTTGATGCATTTTTTTGGTCTGTCTTCTTGGACGGCGACGTCCGATGCGAAGCTTTGGGGTTTTTCTTGGATCATGCAGGCCTGCCATTTTGCCTTACTTTCCTTAAAAAAGAAAATAATGTACCGCCAACCCGAGGAGCTTCACCATTCCGTTAAGTCTTCGAAGAATCCGTCAACATCTTTCAGAATCAATAAACTAATGCATCTACTACATGCTGGCCAATGCCCATCTGGCTGTTGATACAAACAATAACTTCGGCATTTGGAAAAAAAAAAAGTTAAAAAATGACCCTTTACGAGTTGAAAAGTGGAGCAATATTATAATCCTGCGTTCAGATAAACCCTGCTCTAGTAGCTTGAAGGGGTGAATTCATAAAGAATCAAAGTGGACGTAACTTGCGGATGTCTGAATTCAGACAATATCTGCTAAAGAATTGACAAGTGTGCAGATCCCATAATTAGTGCATCATTTGACTATGCTGTAACAACTGCAGAAAATGGCCATCCAATCACCCAAAAGGAAAAAAAAAAAAATTCAAATCCTGGTTAAGAATGGATTGGAATGATAATCATGCACATGTCGCCATTTGAAAGGTCTTTATGAGAGCGGTTGAAAAATTGAAGTCAAAGCTCAAGATCAATTATTTGGTAAGAATCTTTGCTCCATTCCCAAGTACTGGAGGTCAACTCTCAAGTTTAAATTGTTACAAAACTTTAATCCTCTCTTGGCGTGTGAACCCCTAAATTGCAGAAAAATTTTAAGACAATAAGTCAGTTTTTATTTTTGCGTTTCCGAAAATTTAATAATTTTATGACTTGGTTTCTCTTGTGTTCTCCAGATCTAGGCGCTTTGCTTAAAGTATGGATCACACGGAAAAAAATGATGCATAGAGTAGCAGGTGCATTTTCCAATATTTTTCGATCTCGAAATCTTCATTTTTCTTTCGCTTTCCTTTTATTTTATTTTTTGCTTTCATAAGATTGCGGAGAGGCTCAACGGAGAGCTTGTTCTCTCCCAGTTTTGGGTTCTAATATTTTTACTATAGAACATGCCGTCGGCCAAAAGTCAGTTGATAGCTGAGGAATGCAATTCGTGGTCATAACCTACGTTAATAAGATGCTGTTAATGGTCAAGATAAGAGTTTTGTATGAAACTTCTGGTAATATGATGAATTTTCAGAGGATACGACGCACTACAATTTATTTCTAAATGAATGAACATGTAATGAGATGAGAGTTTTGTATGAAACTTCTGGTAATACTTCAAACGGACATATCCCATGGAGATGCCTTCGCATGCAGTCACGCATCTTATTATTACCTTTAACATTATCACGGTCTTTAATATTGGATATCATTGTCTTTCAGAGGCAATGGCATTGTACAAGCCTAAACTTTTACTCATTGTGCAAACGCACAAATTACGTTTTGTTGTTCAAATTAAATAGAGTTTGAAAATTCAATTCCATGTCAGGCTTCTGGTTCATGTCGCCTGATTTTCATATCAGGCCTTTTGATCCCCGTACCATTGACATTATCCTTGCCATCTTACAAAGAGAGACGAAGCTACAGAAAGCCTGATTAATCACTCAGAGAAACCCCAGTACCTCTTATTTGGACTTCTAGTTAGTGATTAAAAGAGTAACGAAGTGCAAACTCGAAGGAACCGCAACCCTTTTAATCATCTATAATCACCTGGGTAGGAAAACAAACATTATCTTCTTAAGTTCTAAATTACATCAGCCAAACTACGCATACACATAGCGGCAGGTCAATGGTTCTTGAAAGAGTAACGAAGTGCAAACTCGAAGGAACCACAACCCTTTTAATCATCTATAATCACCTGGGTAGGAAAACAAACATTATCTTCTTAAGTTCTAAATTACATCAGCCAAACTACGCATACACATAGCGGCAGGTCAATGGTTCTTAAAAAATTTTGCACGGAAACCCAACTTTCAACAATAGGCCTGAACTACATATCTTTGGGAAAAATCTATGGTCCTAGCATTTGAGACGACATCGGAGGAAGGTACTGTTTCCATAATTCGCCTCTTTCGAGCTGCAAAGTAGATCCAGCTCCGAGTGCCGAGCAAAGTTTCTTGGGACCATCATAAGGGATGACCATCTTCTTTAATATGCTTTCAGGTAACGCTTTATAGTCGACTGACAACCAAGTAGAGGAAAGCTTAGAGTAATTGTGGTAGAGTGTTAAAAATAAGGCAGGGTTGCCCTCGCCAGCGCTGCAAATCAACAAAATGCACGTGAGATCACAACACATGGACTGCAGAACAGTACTACTGCAAAATGTAACTTGATTGGATAAAAGGAGATATGCTAATGTACAGAGAAAAACCAAGCTCTGGTCAAGCCGGCAGTGCTCTTGGTTGATCAATTTGGTTGAGCCAATCTCGTTACGTGTACACATAATGTATGGTGTGACACTGAGCTTAAACGTTTTGAACTTTGATCTAACTTAGGACCACCGATATTCCTACTTACTGAAATTTTCTTGAAGTAGCAATGACATATAACAACCATTCAAAGAACATTTGTGCACAATTCATGGACATCAGTGACAAGTCAAGTAGGAACCCAATAGTCTGATAATTAATAAGCGGTTCATTGAAATTGTCCCAAATGAATACTAGGTAAGGGGAAAAAGAGTTCTGATTATAGATTTTTAAGAGGGAGGAGAGATGCTCAAATTAGGTGACTATGAGAAGGATGTAAAAAGAAAATACATTATTAAATCATCAGAAATTAAACACAGTAGACATGTCAATAAAAGAGTGAAGTGAAGCCAACCTTTTGTTCCAATTTAGTACTGTAGTCCACCATGAAACTGCCTGAAGAAAGTCTTTTCTCAAATTTCTTGCGCCAATTAAGAGCACACTTAGATTGGGAATGCAAGCATTCTTTTCGTATGGTGTGTCAGATACCCAGGGCCTAGAAGCTGATCTCTGAATGGCATCCAAGACTTCTGGTTTCACATAGTCAGTCAATCTCTTTGAGCAGTCCTCTGCTGCAGCAATGCCGTAACTTTGCAAGTCAAGAGAAATCAGTTCCTCAGCTCTTCCCTGAAATGAAAAATCTCTAATGATACACACACCTCAAGTGAATAATCACAACAGCTCATGTTATATACTCAAAAGTAGGTCCACAAAATAAGCAGTAATACAAATAGAGTGTACAGCTCCAAACTTTACAATCAAAAGTGAGGAAAATGAGTAGCCAGCGAAACGAGCAGAGGTCAAACATGCCAACCTTCACTACGAGGTCCGATGAGAAATATATGAACTTCGTTAGTGACTGAAGAATTATTGGTATTGCAAATGGTGCTAATTCCTCGTAATTTGGCTCCAAAGGGAACATGGCATTCGTAATTAGTTCCTTGATATTCTCCTGCCTACAATAACGGAAAGAAACGTTCACCTATAGGCTACCAAAAGCTGAAATGTAAAATGAACTATCAGGAAAGACTTACCCGTGAATTTCTAGATGTGAATTTGGGAACAACACCTTTAACTTATAAAATGATAGCTTGTCTTCACTTCCACCGGGAATAAAGAAATGAAAATACATAAAATCTGGATTTCTGTAGCCAATAAAATCAGTATGAATATCAAGAATCCATGCAGGGGTGTGAGCTACTAGCAGTTGCAAAGGAATTTACTGCCTATGCAAGAAAATCTGCAGTGAGCTTAACTGGGAGAAAGTCTTTTAAGTGCTGACCAAATTTAGTTTCCCAAAACAGTAGAATTTAAAAGCATTCGATGAAGTTCAATGAACAGCAGCTCAACAAAAATCAGCCAAAAAAAGAATTTGTTGGTTGCTTTTAGGGCAAAATACAGCGTTCAAAGTCACAAATCACAAGGAAGAATGAAATGCTATATGATTGCTTTCTGGCATTATACTTGCCATAGACAATTTGTTATATCTAGAATCTTCCTTGACTTAAGAGACGTAAAGTGGGATTAGATGTCACAAATCATATGCATGCGGTATGGTTTCATTCCAGAACCCAAAATGGAATACATCTGCTGAGTAGCTACAAAGAATCATGTCGATGAAGTTTCATGGAAGTCATTGACCTCTGGTCTCATTGGGCAACAAAGTAGCATCACACTATTCAAAACAGATAGTAGATATCTAGTCGTGGTTCTAAATATGTTTGAACAACTAAAAGCATGGTAGTGTGGTGAGAAGTATATATTAGTCAAGATATGTATAAGTAGCATTTTTCAGATGATTTAGGCGGGCACTGAAAGAACAAAGACCCCAGTGCCTGCTTCAGGTGAGACAAAAGAGGGGATACATGAATGTCCAATAAGATGCCAAGTTACGAGGACATCATACCTTGAGCTAGTCAAAGTTGAATTGGCAAGGACTGCAAGCAGCCGAAGGTCCAGACACTCCATCCAAGAAACAACATGCACCATTCCATCCTCTTCATAGTTTGATGTGACCACTTTGGCATTTTCTCCACCAGAAGCCCCAAACTTGCCCAACTACACAAGCTGATCAGTTAGCCTTGTTTGAACAGTTCAAATGGAATAAAACTTTGAAAAAACAATCATCAGAACTACAAAAATCCATCCTGCTAATCAGGCCATTGTCTCTGACTCATATACATATAATACCAGATGAAAACAAAAGCAAATACTGCATCGATGATGTAACTGCTTTTGAACTTGTCAGTGTATAAAGGAGCAGTTTCGAGATATTTATTTGATTTGTTTGAATGACGAGTAAACAAGATACAACAGACACTACCATCTTTAAACAGGAGTAATCTCAAGCAATAACCATGGAAGACACCTGTATTTGTCTGCTATCCAAAAACTAGAGCACAGACGACTTAAGCATCAGCCATCCAAATTCATGTGTCAACACTCCAATTTACCCTAAAAATACAACCTTGAACATCAATAACTATTATCATGTATAGGCGAGTGTGATCGTTACTCAACTTGTCGCCATTGACACCTTATGCTATATCATTATCTGTCTAGCACGTTCAGCGTGATCATGTATCCTGGAGTCTGAAGAGACCTTGTGGATAACTTATTACTGGCAACTCCAGAGTCATGATCTTGTCGTTTGGGCCACCCAAAAGTCATTTTTTAACATTTGGAACATTAGAACGAGCACTTCATGGACAGTAATCAGACTCTAAAGGAAAATGCAATGACCCATCAAACTCAAGTTCAACAAAAGGAAAAGGAAGCATCCAACCCAACTATTCACTAGAAATCCCAGAAAACAACACACCATATTCAGCCACTGAAGAGTCATGAACAGATCATAAACTTGCCAGACACTGTTTGAATGGAACCAGCTTATGGCTCGACATCATAACAGAGCAAGTAAAAAACAACATTGCTATGTCCATTCAACAAGCATACATATATTCAAAGAGAAAAAGAAAGGAGCTTTACTGGGGAAAAGGAGTGGGATTCGTTCAGGAAGTTTTCGATGGGAAACCAATTTCTGTGAGGATCGGCGGGGTGTCGAACGTGTGTCGCCGGCAAGAACTGGAGGATTCCGAGGAAAACGATGAGCCCGAAGGAGACGAACCGGAAAAGGGGAAGTGGGTTCGGGGCGGGATCCGCGGCGGCGTCGCGGTGGAGGGCGGCGGCGGCTCCGCCGGCGTTCGGGGCCTGGGTCCGCCGGTGAACTGCGGAGGGCCTCGATGACAGGTACGAGGAGGACGACGACATGGTCGCCCGTTGACTTTTTGCGAGCGCCTTGAAACGATGAACACCGTCCGTGCATGTAATGTCTCCGTAATAATAATAAAAAACTAAAAACCCCAACTTTACTTTGGGAAAAACCCAACTTTTTCGAAAAAATTCAAAATTTGGTGGCATTTACCCTTTCATACTTTAGCCTCGTATTTTAGTCTTTTCACTTTTTCTATTTTTTTCTTTTTTATTATTTTTTTGGCACTCCCGGGGCTCAATTTTTTTTTTTTGTGAGGCTCGCCTCGCTGGGCGGCGATTTGGCCCGCCATCGCCGGGATTTGGCGATTTATTGCTCACCCTCACCAGATCCATGCTCGAGCCTCGTCGAATAGCCTCCCCGGCGTCGTGAGGCTTTTTTTCTTTTAAAATACCCTGGCTAATTGGGATAAATATGTCACAAATAGCAAAGTTTGGGATTTTGGTGTCATTTTTTGGGGTTTTTGGTGGTTTTTTCCCTAATAATAATAATAATCAACAAGTTTCGATTTTTGTAGTTTTTAATTTTTAATTTTTAAAATTTTATGCTGGCCGACCATATGTTTTTTAGTAATAATGCTAGATTTTAATTAACTATTCCAATTAGATTAGTATATACTAACACATGTGTACAGGCGATACGTGTGTGCAAAAACATTGACATATCAAATATCAAATATTAGGCGAAATCGTCGTATTCCAAAAATCACTTGAATAATCTAAATTATTGATAAAAATACATGATACAAAAAATCATACAAATATACACAGAAGGGTAAACAAATTTCAAGATTCGGAATTTTTCAGGAATGCTATTTTAGGTTATAAATCATTTAAATTTTAGTTTTGAAATATGGGAGCATCTAATAGAACTATTGACTTACTTATTATTAACGAATTTAATGTCTCTAAAATAAGTAACCAATGATAATATAATGTGAAAGAGAATGAATAAGAACCTTTTAAAGTAGCAAGCACTCTTTTGACCAAAAAAAATAAGGGTTAATATCACGAAATACTCCAAATTGGTACACTATTGACAAATTACTGAAAAATCTCCAGATTGATACATCTGTAACAAATTTACCTTAAACTAATTTTTTTACAACTAAAAACCTCTAAACTAATACACTTGTGACAAATATAACATTCGTTAAATTAGATTAATATCACAAAAAATCATAAACTGGCAAAACCTATAACAAACAGATGGGTAAAATCCTAAACTAATACACTAATCAATTATCATATATCATCCACCTTATTAATTTGACGGTTAAATTTAATAGAAACTAACATAGGGTAAATTTGTTACAGGTGTACCAATTTGGGATGTAATTTGGGTAAATTTGTCATTGATGTACCAATTTGGGATTTTTGTGGTATTTTCCCAAAGAAAAAAAGGTAGCAAGTACTCTTTACTTTTAGGCCTAATTCCCTAAAAAACCACAAACTTTAGATCAAGTCTCAAATCAGCCCTGAACTTTTTTTTTGTTTAAAAAAAAACCCTAAACTTTAGATCTAGTCCCAAATCTGCCCCAAACTCTTTTAATTTCAGAAAAAACTCCAAACTTTAAGTCCAATCCCAAATCTAACCCGAAGTTTATTTTCTGTAAAAAACTCACCAAAATTCAATTTATTTTAAAAAATATATTCCCGTGATCCAGTCCTAACTTGACGTGGTGCTTCCACGTCAATAACAAATCCACATCAACAAGATAATGGGGCTTTTTTTTAGACAAAGAAAAGTTCGGAGCAAATTTGGATTGAACCTAAAAATTAAGTTTCTTTTTTTTAAATTAAAAATGTTTTTTTTTTGGATGGATTTGTTATCGTCCATAACTTTCATATTCTAGAATGGTTTTATTTTGGAGAATTTCAATAATTTTTATTGGGTTGGATTTGTTATCAAAATGGAAATGCGACATCGGTCTGAACCTATCGCCACATTACTTTGTTGATGTGGATTTTTTATCGACGTGCAAGTGCTACATCAAGTTGAGACTGGATAGCGGAGGTATATTTTTAAAAATAAATTGAAATTTGTTGATTTTTTTATACAAAATAAAATCCGGGGCTGATTTGGGACTGAACTTAAAGTTTGGGATTTTTTCTGAAACAAAAAAAAGTTCGAGCCAAATTTGGGACTAGATTTAAATTTTGAGGTTTTTTTTAGATAAAAAAAAAGTATGGAGCAAATTTGGGACTTGACCTAAAGTTCAGAGTTTTTTAGGGAATTAACCCTTACTTTGTATAATAATAATATAGGTCAAATCTCAAGTTTTGTAGTTGAAAGTTAAATATAACCCAATTATCGGGCTAAATTACAGTCTACTATATTACTTAGTATATGAATTCATTGGCGTGGATACCTAGCATTTTATCATCCCTGATTGGTATCTAGTGCATGATAACCATATATTTCTAGACAATGGACGAATGATAGTTTAAAAAGACCCACAAAGAAATCAAACGATTGTTTAAATCTCTCGTAGATTCTAAACTTAGATATCTTCCTCCAATTGTAATTATTTCAATTAAATTCCTTAAAGCAGTCAAATTACTCTTTCTTTTCCTTTTTATTTTCTTCATTAATACCAGCAAAAACAGCACAAGCTATAACTGTGCAAATTGTGGAAATAATAGTTATGAAGGAAAGGAAAAATGCAATTTGAGTTATTTCAAGAAATTTATTTAAATTTAGAATCTACATGGGAGAGATATATTTGATAAATAAAAGAATTTGTTCACATTGCTATTTCGTCCATTGTGTACTAATACACAATTATCGTTTTCTTTATATCCAGTGTAGGTACTACGTGAAATTCGAAGAGAAAATTTGAGATTAAATAATTTTTTTTTCGGGTTTGCTTTATTTTATAAAGAGATTTACATTTTTTACACAGATATGTGTGTGCTTTTTTTTTTTTTTTTCGTGCTGGCCTATGAAATGTGCCTAGCCACTAAAGATGATAATATGTGTATGTACCCTGCATGTAAAAATAAGTTTTTTTTCCATGCTTAGTGTATACCGAAGGAAAATACGTTTTTCGTTTATATTGACGGTCCAGACCTTTGTAAAACATGTGGCTACTATGTAATTCTACAAAGACACAAGCTCACAAGAGCTTCAATTATGGAAATTGAGAAGTTATTTAAGTAGAGTAGAGGCATGGACTCTAAATTTATTTGTACCATTAAATTTGACGGTTCGATACTGAATTCATCAGATTCAATGTTTCATATAGATTTAGGGAAAATTGTCTAAAAAGTCTTAAACTTATTACACTTTTGTCAATTTAATGATAAACCTTTCAATTTTGTCAATTAAGTCCTAAAGCCTTTCACATTTTACCAATTGAGTCCATCCGGTCAATTTAACCGGAAATTGATGACATAGATGCCAACCGTCCTACATGGCATGGCTTGGCCGACTCTAACGTGGACAATTTTTAATAATATTTTTAATATTTTATATTTTTTCTTTCTTTCCATTTCTTCTTCTTCTTCTTCTTCTTCTTCTTCTTCTTCCAAGTCCGGCGAGTGTCATGGCCCTTGGCCAAATCTAGCGAGGGTTGAAAAGCCCTAGCCAACCGTGGGCAAGGGCTTCGCGGGTCTCACAAGGTTTGGGCGATGCTTGTGACCAGAGAGGGTTGTCTAGCGATCTTTGCCGATCTTGATAAAAGAAAAGGAAAAGAAAAAATTCAAAAAATGGATAAAATATTAAAAATTATCCACGTCACTGCCGGTCCATGTCAATCATTTCCTGTTAAAATTGAACAAATAGACTTAATTGATAAAATATGAAAAATGTTTAAGACTCAATTAACGAAATTGAAAGGTTTATAATTGAATTGGAAAAAGTGCAATAGGTTTAAAACTTTTTTAACAATTTTCCCTATACAGTTATCTACATGTACTAGACAATAACACCAAATATGCTAATAATGTCACAAGGAAATTGCTAGAGTTTCACTTTTAAGTAATTACCCACAAAGCTTTTAATATCAGCTCGGGATTACCCTATCGCATAATTTGGGTAATTGGTCCTTTGAACTCGGCTATATCTTCCTCCTCCTTTTGACGGAGAAATTTTCTCCTGCTTTTGACTAGTGAGTGACAGGTTACGGATATACTCGCATGCACAAACTTAATTATGAGCGATGTCTATATTTATAATTCACCAACCAAAAAATAGAATAAAATATGACTTCCGGACCATATAAGATAAAACGCGACATCCGATCAGGGGTGAAATAAAACATGACTTTTCAAACCATATAAGATAAGCATCTTTAGATTTTCTCATGTTTTGTTTCCTATATGGTGAATCACAAGTATAAATTCGGATATTGCCTTGCCCTATCACATGAGCAATCAGGAAGATATCAACATTAACGAAAAGTGTATGTTTGTGACCAGCCTTAAATAAAATTAAATTTTTTCTTAATGATCCACTAGTGTCGAGACACGTGTGATGGGACGTTATGTATGAAAAAACAAGGAAATATTTTCAGTGTGATTATTTAATAGAGTGATATAGTGGTAACGGGTAGATCATTAACTACATGACTTTAACCTGGGCAGATAGCAGGAATCGAACCCACATCTTCTCCTTGGCAAAGAGAAATGTTACCATTCAACTATACTTTGCATTTTTTTTTTTCGTTCTCGATACCTTGCCTACTACAGCCTGCGAAAGGGCAAGGAAGAGTGCAGTGTTCCTACTTGAGTACACAAACGACTTCCTTTGAGATTTGCAACTCTTCTTTCTTTCTCTCAAAACGCGTTGCTGTTTCCATATCTCTAAATCATGCAAAACAGCAATCTCAATTGAGCCTCCTGCTGATATGCAAAGACACCTCTCTCTCTCTCTCTCTCTCTCTCTCTCTCTCTCTCTCTCTCTCTCTCTCTCTCTCTCTGTGAATGAGAAAAATAGGATTTTTTTTTTATTTTGGCCATTGAAATAGGTCCAATAATGGGAATTAGTGGGTGTTTGTGATCAATTTGAGTTAGTTTTGTTACTCTGTCATTCTGTTAAGCTGCAATATGTTATTTGCCATTGCAAAAACTCTTTCTTTGTCAATTGTTTCCTTCTGGACTTGTAGTGTGAGCAGACGCGATTAGGTTTTATTCACATTGTTGTGGTGGTGTTTGAGAAATTGTTAACATCAACATATTTGAAGATCTTTTATACTAACTAAATTACTAGATTTTCTTTTCTGGGTGATAAATGGAAAAAATTTGGGTCAATATTTGTAGGACTCCTCCTAGAGATTACATTTTCTAACACTATTGGGAGTAGGATATCGTGCCTTGTATCAAATGCAATAATGCAGTTTCGAAAAACTTAGTGATAATGTGAGAGGAGGTTCATTTGAGTTTGAGATAGATCAGAATTATACTCGATGGTTCAATCATGAAGAGGATGTTCTGATGTGAATAGTTCATAGGGAAAATTAATAAAAAAAATCATAAATTTATTGCACTTTTCCCAATTCAGTCTTCAATCTTTTAATTTTGTCGATGGAGTCCTAAACCTTTTTACATTTTTCCAACTAAGTCCATTTGGCCAAAATTCGCTAACATGGATGCTGGATAGCCTACTTGGCACAGCCAGTGCTGACATGGATATTTTTAATAATATTTTATTTTTATTTTTATTTTTATTTTTATTTAATTTTTTTCTTTTTTCTCTTCCTTTTCTTTTCTTTTTTTTTTTTTTGTTTCCTTCCCTTCTTTTTCCAAACCTTGGTTGATGAGGGTTGTGATGCACTTGCTAGATTTGGGGGAGGGCCCGACACCCTCAACTGTGGCAGGCGAGGGCATGGAGGCCATTGCTTGTGGCTGGCAATGGTTGGCCAAGTTTGGAAAAAGAAGGGAAGGAAAGAAAAGAAAAGAAAAAAAAGAAAAATTGAAAAAAAATTAAAATTGTATTAAAAATTGTATATCAATGTTGGCCGTGCCACATAGGACAATCAATGTCTATGTTAGCGATTTTTGGGTAAAATTGACATGATGGAATCAGTTTCAAAACTTGAAAATGTTTATGATTCAATTGGCAAAATTGAAAGGTTTATAATTAAATTAGCAAAAGTGGAATAGATTTCAGACTTTTTGGAAAATTTTCCCATACTTTAGGTGAAGATGAATTTGATGAAGGAGACTGTTCAAAAGTCCAATCCAAAAACTTAAGCTAATAAGTGGAGGGAAACCACTTGAATATAAAGAGCATTTAGGATCCATTGTCAAGCGATGTGGAATAGTATTTTCACACCACTCTGAGGGTGGACACACATTCACGAAAGCATACCGAAAGTGTTGGAATAGCATCGAAAGGTGTCAGGGTTGGTGAATCCGAGACGTGGCAGAGCGTAATGGCATGGGGCATGGATGGTGATGAAATTTCAAGGTCTTGTTCTTTTGAGGGTGGTGAGTCTAATGGTGGTGTCAGTTTTGCAAAAGGAAGTGGCGTAATAGCACTTGGCAGGGCATAATGTTACTACAACCACCACCTTGCTATGGTGGTGTCAGTTTTGCAAAAGGAAGTGGCGTAATAGCACTTGGCAAGATGTATCGTTACTACAACCACCACCTTGTTATAAACTCAATAGGCGCTTCCTCAATCTATAATAGGTCTGATACTATCTTAAAATGCCCAACTCAAAAATTTAAGCTAATAACTGGAGGGAGACTACATGAATATAGAGAGAATTGAGGATTCGTTATCAAGTGACGTGGGATAATAGTTCATAAAGAGGCGATGACATGTTTATTGGCATCAACTTAAATGATCTAGAGAAAGCTCAAGGAAGTGGAGATATTACAATGGATGATGATGAGATGCTTTAGAAAGTTCTTGGGCTGGAGAGAAATCAAGATGTATTCATGGCAGCGGTGGGGGTCCAAAAATCTGGAAAGCTACTTCCGTTAGAAAGATAAGTGAATTTGCAGAAAAGAAAGTTCAAGAGGAGACTAGACGGGCAGATCAGGCCTCAAAATCCATGTAGGTAGTGAACGAAAAGATTGAGGAGCTTCAAGGCACGATTGAATCAATACAGAGTCAGATCGAAAGCATTGATTCCAAACAAGTTTCGGTTCTATTCGAGGAGTGAAAGAATGACATCATGAAGAATCGCTAAGCCTTGCCTTCAATGACTGAGGTAAATAGTTCGCTTCATAATGCAAGAAAATTACTAGTTCGAGCTCAAGTACATATAACTGATGCTCGAAAGCGAGAGATCTTGTTATTTATATCCTTCCATAAGATTAGTGTGGTGTTGTTAAGTAAATTTGGGCTTCAACGATCTTATTTTAAGTGCTTAATTCTACTCTCTTTTTTTCATATTATAACCATATTCTATGAAATTCTTTTAAGAGCTTCAAAACTAACTGTTACTGCAGCTTACATATATTTCTTTATAGGATGAAGATGAAGATGAAAAATTGGTCTAAATAGTCAAGTTGAGCATCTACTTATATTTCTTCCATGTGTTTCAATGACTTGCAACGTTAGCAAGTTTTAGCAACTTATCAGTTCTTTTGTTTTAGACCTTCAATTTCTTGGAGTGGTAATTGGATTGTAATCTTTAGTGATTAATAGATTATCAGTGGCGAGATATTTACGTGAACTTATCGAGGTTAGTTTAGACTATCAATACATATTTTATGTAATTTAACGAGGATCACATCTGGAGATGTTTTAATAAACGATAATCTGAATAATTCATAACGTAATTATGTATTTTGACAACCATAGTTTAATGTAGAGTGCACTTTCTTATAATATAAAACTTGAATCCAAATTTTTTTCAGGTAGAAAATATAAGTAAGTAATGACTTAAGGGTTGATACCATGAAAAACCTTAAACTAGTACACCTGTAATAAATTTACCCTATGATAGTTTCATTTAAATTTTACTATCAATTTTTTGAGTTGGATGATATGTAATAGTTGATGGTTATATCGGTTTGGGGTTTTGTCCCTCCGTTTGTCACAAGTTTATTAATTTGTGATCTTTCGTGAAATTAATCCAATTTTACATATGGTAAATTTGCCACAGGTGTACTGATTTGGGGTTTTTTGTGATAAAAAAATTAATTTAGGATAAATCTATCACAAGTGTACCAATTTGGGATTTTTTACTGTATTAACCTATGACTTAATCCTTGAAAGTTCCGCTATGTCATTTTAATATATATTTTAAATTATTATCTAGAATTAACTTGGAATGTATATACTCACATAAACTACTGCCTTGAAATTATTATCCTCGATTCTTACCAACAGTATCTAATTAGTGTATTGAATGTGATTGAAGCTATACTTTGACGAGATGGTAGATCCATCATTCTAAGTACATTTATGAAATATTTCTACGTATCTTTTCAAACTGTTGCCTCGCGACATGATGATTCTCAAAGAGCACAAATTTGAAATTTCTGATAGTAGTACTACTATGAGTATATCGAGCTGTATTAATATATTTTGATTGTTAGTTTATAATTTTTTTGTTATTCGAGACTGCGGGTGAATGTTAATTTAGTTGCAGAACAAAGCACAATGATAGGTACGAAAATCATAACTTCTATAAATTAGGTGATCCAAATGGAGACAAATTAAAATTTGCGATCAAACTAGGATCAAGTGCAGATATCAGACTCAGGCTACTAAAACTTGCAAGGAAAAGGTACTTTATTGTGGCTTTTTTAGTTTACTTTGCTAATACTTTTTCTTGCTTGCTAGATGTGGGTACCCATATGAAAAGTGCACCAAGATTAAAAGCAATACGAATAAAAACATAAGAGTGCCTTCCATTCCACCTCAATATATTCTTGGGCACACAAGCAACAAGAATATATCCAGCTCATTCTTCTTGTTTATTTCATTAAAGCCACACAACTCACGCACAAACAAAGTTCAACAGAACGAAATCGAAAAAAAGACATGTTACAACACATTATTCAATTCTTGATCCTCGTAATCATGCAAGAGAAAGAGGCCCACACCTAGCCAACAGCAAGAACTGCCATTAACTAACCAAGCGGAGAGGGAGAGAGAGAGAGAGAGAGAGAGAGAGAGAGAGAGAGAGAGAGAGAGAGAGAGAGAGAGAGAGAGAGAGAGAGAGAGAGAGAGAGAGAGAGAGAGAGTGAGTGAATTTTAGCCTTTGTGAAGTAGTCCTTGTGAAGAAGCAGCCAATGCACAATCCATTGGCTGAAAACCCAACCTTCCATTCTCCAAGTCATACACAACCTCCACATTTTGTTGTTGGAAGCTCCCAAAAACCCCAGCTGGTCCATCACCATCATCCATGCTCTGGAACAACAAGCACTTGACCACACTTGAGTTGATTGGAGCTCCCATTGCATAGAAGCTATTCCCATGAGGAAGCAACAAGGTCACATTGTTCAAGAAATGGAGTTTGATTGGAGGGAGGTCATCATTCATTGGGTTAGTGTTGTTGGGACATGGAACCTTGTAGCAAAGATCGAATCCGCTTCGTGCCTCCACTTCATTGGCCCTCGGGTAACTTATTGCTAACTCTAGGATGGAGAGAAGCTGTGAATAGAACGGTTCCGGCAAGTGGGTGTACGTGGTTCCCGAGTCTATCAATAGACCCCCATTCCCTTGAGAGTCGAACTCTCGCAGATTATTAGGTGCGGTGGTCACGCCTGCGCTCCCCACCGTGATGCCCTCGAGACCGATGTAGTAGTAATTGGGGTAAATTGGACTACTCATCATTGGGGTGAACTGCAATTCTCCCTTTGGGGCTATGGCCACATCTCCTATGACTAGAGGGCTTGAGATGTTGGGGTTGTTTGCATACTTGAACGCCAAGAAGCAATGGGAAAAGCCCTTTTGGAGGAACCCTAATTGAGAAGGAAGAGAAAGAGATCCCCTCCCAAACCCCGCAAGCCCTATCGGTTCATGGTAGGTGGACCCGACACACCCAAATGCAAAATTTGGAATTTCCCTTATAACATTAGGGTTAGCACTATGAACCCTGATAGTATCCCTAGTCAATATCCCGGCGACGATCCCACCCGCACCGTAAGTGTAGGCAAAGGAGGGGCATGGCCAAACGCATGTGCCCTTGAGGATAGTCGATAATGAGCATCCAGCAATGACGCACGGGTCATATGGGTTATCTGAGCTATGAACATCAGTGCAAAACCGGCTAGAGCAAGTGTCTCTAAGTGTTGATGAGGAATAAGATGGAGAGAAAGTGGCATTCAGTTTGTCGTTCCTATAATCATCACAATCCATGCAAACAAAAGACAAGTTCCCGCATGGAACCCATGTGAGATCACTACCGGTATCTAAATATACTTGAATGACTTGGGAGGGTGTTCCTATGTTGAGAGATATGAGGTAACCATCTCGAGCTTCTCTTAGAGGCTCCACCATGTCATGCATTTCCAGGGTCTTTCTTCTCGAATAAGTTGAAGGTTTCCGTGATGGAAGCTCGGTTCGGGAACTTCTCAGACCTAGCACGAGTGAACTAGGGTTTTCCTCACTTGCAAAGCAGAAGCACTTGTTGGAAGTAGGAAATATAGAAGAAATTAGGAGAAGTAAGGAAAAGTATGTAGGCTTATATGCCATCTTGAGCTCTTCTTTGTTTAGACAACTATGCTGATGCTATTCCAAGAGCCCTTATTTATAGAGAGGTGGTGTAGTGATAGCCCAAGGATTTTGAGATGAGGTAACTGAAGAAACACGTATTGCACGCACACAGAAGATGAAGCTGCCTGTTTAATTAAACCATTCATTTCAATCGCCTCATAAAATTGATTTTGTGTAACATTTATATCACATGATGTACGATGCCATTACCGTGGCATTGTAGATTGAGCTATCGGTTTAATTAAACCATTCATTTCAATAGCCCGATAAAGTTCAATTTGAATGCTCAACTTGCTGATAATTGATGTCATGTTTGCATCTCATGTGATGTCAGTAACACGAATGTTTAATAAGATTGATATATTAAATGACATGTTAATGTACAAAATCATGGCTAATTAAAGGTTTTATGTTTTTGGGCATAGACGACCCATAGACAAAGTAGCTGAGTTAAATTGAATGAATGCGTGATCATTTGAGACTTCGTGCATTTCTCTTATCTAAAATATTAATGCTAGCTCTATACAAAAAATCGGTTGTAAAATTACTGCATATATAATGTGGCAACCTTTTATTAAGTGGTTTAACATCATTTACATATTCAGAATTACTTTCCAATTAGAAATCAATTTTATGTATAAGTTGTTATCCTTCTCACTGTTATTTAAATTTATCGTATCACTTTGTAAATCAATTTTCTATGATAATTTTATAATCTTTGGCATTATAGAGAGAGAGGGGAAATTTGGGTAGGCCTAGACTTAATCAATTTTTTGGCCTTCCATTATATGATTGGCACATGGCAATTGTGTCTCACTTGAGCCACATCAGAAAGTAACACTCGATTTCCACCAAACCCTAACACATCCACGTCTCTCTCTCTCTCTCCCCCCTTAACCAGCCGCTGCCGTTTTAACCTGTGGACGCCACCATATCTACCATCGTCACTTACAACAACAATGACATCCACCACCTGCATCTCTGCTTGCGTTAAGTCACGAATGAGCAGAGAAATATAAATCTGACTTTGAGATCTGAACTACTGAGGACCCTCGACGCCGTTCAGTGTCCTTTACAAAAGCAATGGCAGAACACGCCGCACGGGCACCAGAGAGAGAGAGATGCCGTCGCTATAGGGTGGCCGCCATTTGTTCTGGCAATGGCCGCCGTGAATGGTGCAGGAGAGAAGGAGGGGGCGGCGGGAGAGAGATTGACAAGGAACTTCTGCTGATGTGTTCATCACTAAGTGAAATCAGCACGTGGCGGGAGATGAACGGAGGGTCTGTCGTGGAAGAATCGATTGCATGGATTATTACTTACAGAGGAAAGGTAGCGATTGAGCGGCGCCCCACGAATGGATAAGCAACATAAGTTGACAGGTACGATATCATCCCCAAAGCCAAAGGGAAATCAGATTAGTGCGCATGCTTTAAGGTTAAGGAGTACTTGGGAAGCATCATTGTGATTATCATTGGAGATTTACAAGTAGGTTTCTGGCAGAATAAAGTATCAACTCGCACTTCTTCGTTGGCTCATTTCGTGTCCCACAAAATATTAATGTTTAAAGTGCTCACGAGTCCATCGTCTCGATGCCAGTGGGAGGCACGAGTTATTAAAGGAATTGACATTTAAACGGAGGGCGACGTGCACAGATAAATGCAAGTTATGCAGCAAAACCCTCGTGGATGCATGTGCCCTAGTATATATGTTCTCTTATTCTTTGTTATTGGAATCATTTATAATTTGTAATTTGTACTTATTTTGAAAGTTTATATGAAGAGAAGAGATGTGTTTCTTATCTTTCCAAAGCTATCGATTCGGTGTTCTACATTATAGCCTAGAAAAGAGTACGAACTCCACATCTTCTGAGATCTTGTAACAAATCGGTTTGATCAAGTCAGGTATATAATGAGTGGCATATCTGCTATTGCTCTCTAAATCCAAAAAAAAAAAGGGTAAAAAAAGATATATACAATGGTATTGGTTTAATATTACCGTCATAAATCAAGGAAAATGTATCTTTTGTTCAAATTCAGAAGAAGGTGTTCATAAATTAATATTGGGTTGATTTTGCAAGAAGGATTGCGATCTGAATTTACATTCTTGGAAAGTTGACATATTAGCAGCTCGACCTTGCCACCACCCCACCCCGACCCGACCCACTCCGCTTTAGGTCCAAAGGCCGTGACCTAAGGCAATCCAAATTGAAGGTCACCCTAGTAAACCTCCACTACATGAGTGATTTGTGCGGTGGTCGCCACTGCACGAATCTAGGGGTTGTTTGTCAGAGGGAAAAGTGTTACAAAAGTCTTAAACCTATTGTAGTTGTGTCAATTTAGTCCTAAATCTTTTAATGTAGTGCTAATTCAGTCCTGCCAGCTAATTTTGACCCGATATTGCTGACGTAGATGTGGGTTAGCTTATGTGTTAGCGTTGCACGGCCAGCTAGAGAAGAAGGAAAGGAAGGAAAAAAAAAAGGAAAATGAAAGAAAATGAAAAAAAAATTAAAAATCAATCAATCAAAAAATATTAAAATATTATTAAAAGTTATCCACGTTGGCGCTAACTATATTAAGTAAGCCGGACAGCGTCCAAGTTAGCAATATCCTACCAAAATTAGTCGAAAGGACTTAATTAGCTCTATATCAAAATATGTAGCATTGAATTAGCGTTACATCAAAAAGTTTAGGACTAAATTGATATAAATATAATATATTTAAGACAATTCTACACTTTTTATTTGTTAGAAAGGCTCATAGGGAGAGATAGCAAGCTAACAAGGAGGTGGAAGGGCTACAAGCGACGACAGAGCGAGCAATGGTGGTGGCTAAGCGTGGTGAGAGTGAGAGAGAGAGAGAGAGAGAGAGTTAAGTTAAGACTGAGTTAACAACAACGGCTACTCCAGTAGATGAGGCATTTTCTTGCCTACAAGAGTCACAAGGTCGAACCCACCATGCCTCAACACTTTCTATTTTAACCTAGAGTTGGTGAAGTAGGTTGAGGCATTAGAGGATTTCCCACTCAAAGAGTGGAGGTTACAATTCAAATTGCACCAACTGTATGCCAACTATTTTGGGTCAGGGCTACTTGTACGGGCCAAAGGTCTAAACATAACATGTATAGGAGACTTCCAGAATGTTTCATAGACCTCTGGGATGCCAAGTCTTCGTGCCCGTACCCGTGAGTTTTCAAAAGAAAAGTTGAAACTCAGTTCGTCCATAGGGCAACAATAACAAGTGCGACGTGTGATGGCCACCGAGAGCAAGTGACAAGGGAGGCTCGATGCAACGGTGTTTGTAGTTGTGTGGCAGGTGAGGTGGGAGGAGAAAGAGATATTTCGTTTAGGATTTTAGAGGATCCAGATTTGTACATGGTCGGTTTGACCTCCTAACATATAAACAAAACATGAAGGATTTCGAAAACATTTTTTCTAAAAATGATTGCTTGCATTGTGGGAAAATTATCTAAAAAGTCCTATACTTATTGTACTTTTACCAATTCAATTATAAACTTTTTTATTATGTTAATTGAGTTTCAAACATTTTCACGTTTTGTCAATTGAGTTATCCTATCAATTTTGGTCGAAAATCGCTGATGTGGATACCAACCGTCTGACGTGATGCCGTTGACATTAATGTGGAGCAATTGGCACTAACGTGGAGAATTTTTAATAATATTTTAACATTTTTAAAATTTTTTATTTTCTTTTTATTTTTTCCTTCTCTTCTTCTTCTAGCCAATCGCGGAACTTGGCAATGGCCGATGATCGACTAGAGATGAGGGCCGGCGAGGTCAACCTCATCGGCCCTCGCCTCGAGCCAGTTGTAGAGGCCTGGCGACCGACTAAAGGAAGAAGGGAAGGAAAAATAAAATAAAGAGAAAGAAAATAAATATAAAATAGAAAAATCATTAAAATATTATTATTAATTGTTAATGTCAGTGTCGGTAGTGCCACGTATGATAGCCGACATCTACGTCATTGATTACCGGTCAAAATTAGCCAGATGGATTCAATTAGCAAAACGAGAAAATGTTTAGGACTCAGTTGATACAATTAAGATGTTTATGACTGAATTGGCAAAAGTACAATAAGTTTAGAACATTTTAGACAATTTTCCTCATGTATTACTCACAAAAATGAATGAACGAAATATATTCTCACTATATATGAAAATATTTTGACATAAATTGTCATTAACAATGAAAATACTTTTTATTAACTAATTATTCCAAGCGATATGAACGACTATTTTTTAGAAAATATTTTTCAAGTTATTTATCTTTTCCGTGGAACAAACGGAGACCGAGTCTATATATATATATATATATATAGGCGAACATTGATCAATAGTGCTCAACAACTAATCAGATCATCGAATTCCTAGGAATGGCGTGAATTGTGCCGGATCTTTTGCACCTTTTCGTCGCGAATGCATAACGTGTTCGACCCACTATTTTATGTAGTTTCGTACTTAGATCGAGGCACTCCGATACCACTTTTGGAACCTTTTTCTTTTGGCTACTGTACTTTGATAAGCTAGTGCTGACAAGGAGATGGCGCAACATCCCGGAATCCTAGAGCATCTTATTGAGATCGACACTAATAAAATTGTAGTGTTTGCTATGCTGACCACATATATTCCTTAAAATTGCAAGTTGAGTTGCGATTTCCTGAGCTGATTTATCACGCCTCATTGGAACAGAATATTCAAAACCCTTTTAAATGTGCGCTTCGGATGACAAGGGGGGGACCCTTCAATTGTACTTTAACACATTTTTTTTTCCTTTAACTACCTGACTTTTTCGTTTGTACTTTAGTGGTTATTTTAAGATCAATTGGAGTCCTTGTGATAAAGCGCAAACGCATCACGAACTCTGTCCTCTTTCAAAATTAGTTCGTCTTGCCATGCCGTTCAATCAGATGTTAGGGACATGCAGGTAGGTCATCCTGGGTGTCTTGTCACACTTATTGAACAGGAATTATTGCACAACTCACCCTTGCAATTTGAAAAATAAAAGAAGAAATCTTTCGAGTTGTTGGCTTAAAAAGCTACAGAATCCACTGCGTTATTGTCAAATATGAAAAGTTTATACTGAGAAACGAAAGCAAAGTAAATGTATAAGCTTCATTAAAAGCTCATAGATAGATAGTGGATACCTTCTTATTTTCAAATAATTCAGGACAGTAGATTAAGAAAGAGACGTGATATTGCCGACTGAGGAACCATGCGCAAATAAATCTAGGATGAAACCTAACTTTGATATCATATTATAAAGTCAAATTCAATAAGTTAATAAGATACGATGTGAAGAATTTTATATATCTAAACACTCTCCTCAACGAGGCCGAACAAAAGAGCGTGCAACCCAATGAGGATGGGTGAAAGAATATCATTGAAGCGCATCGTGCATAATATGATAGGAAACAAATAGATGAGTGAAAAGGTCTTGAAGAATCAAGCTATATTCAAAGTTGAGAATGCAATAAATCGGGTTGAAACCGCATGGAAGAAGACGTGTGAAATTGAAGAGTGGGGAGCCACACGTGCAAAATAAATCTAGCCTTGGGGTATGCAAGATGTTGAACCATGACTCTGCAAGTCTAAATTATTAGGTTGAGGGAAACCATGTGCATAGTAAGCCTAATTATATCCTAAGGTTTTTTTGCATTTTCCCAAAAGCTTTTCCCTGAAGTGCTTTCAGACACACCCAAAGTGTTTCTTCCCCTTTTCTCATTTTTTTTTTCAAAACAAAGACGAAATTAAGAAATGAAACATATGCTGCTACCCATTTTCATATAGAGGGATAGGTATCGGTACAAATGGTCAACCGGCGGTATTAAGCATGTAGGGAGGGAAGAAGGGCACGTTCCAAAGCTAAATTTGACCATCTCAAGTTTATCCCCAGTCCACATCAAAATCATGTTGGTATGTGAAAAAGAAAGATAAAGTTGCCAATATTCTTCTATATTTTCGTATATAGATCGAATCATGGTGGATTGGAAACCGATTTAACCCGATCTACTTCCATCTCTATAAGCATGCACGAATGAAAATTCTTTTCAGTAGTTTAATTCTTGGTCTGTCAACAAGAAGGATCTTCATACATGTGCAGCCTATATATGTGCAGTTCTATATTTACATAAACTAGTCCGGAGACTCGATGAATGAATGTGATGAGAGTGATATTGAGTGATTTTGACCAACCAATCAACCGTCATTATTACGCTGACGGGTACACACAATATTGATGGATGGGTTTGAGTATTCGATCCGGCAAATGCAACTAATTGTCCGACGGGCCGACCATGAAAAGACATATCCCTTATTGTTATTTTATTGGGCACGCAACGGTTTCACTGCTAATTAAAAGTTAGCCATGTATTGGCTTCTGGAACGGTATGGATATCATTTGTAACGCCCATCGCCACTTTTCATCCATAGACTGCCATCTGTTCAATACAATCCAACAACCCTTCCAATAGCAATATTTGAATAGTCGTTCGGGCACAAACCGAAACGCCCAAACCCGTTTGATGTGGTAGCTATCAGTTTCCCATTGAAGTTGCAGAACAAGCTCGTGGTTCCCAATCTAGCTTCAACAGGATGTACATTAAATTGATTCTTCATCGAAAAATATCCTGTAAAGTTTCATATGACATGCCATGCTTTTCTTAAATTGTGGTCTTTAATTTCAACTACTTTCAATTTGAAAACATGAAAAAAGAAGTTCAGTTGAATTCGAAACAGATATGATCTCTTCTGGTGAAAGTTTCTCTTGAAAATCTCTCTCTCTCTCTCTCTCTCTCTCTCTCTCTCTCAAATTTAATATATTTTTATTTTCTTTGAAATTTAATTTTTTATTTAATTATTATAATCACTATTACACAAATTAAGGACCCAAGGATCGCAATTCTTTTTTTCTTCCTCAAAATATCCACAAGTAGTTATTATTATATTTGTATTATATCAATGGACAAATGCAAAAATGAGTAATTCCATTTTACCCTGCACGCTGCAGACGTTGTAAATTTTAAATTTTATTCTTTTCTATCTTACTACCTTAGTAGAAAAGTTCAAATCTTGAAATATTTTTCTCTTCCATATATATAGATACACTATTGTGTGGCTAATTTCTTTTCACCGATTAATATTTTAAATATGATGCAATAAGACAATTTTATAAAATCTTTTCAATTCAAGTTTTTTGTTTGCATTCATGCAATGCTTGCACACACTAGTATATATCAAATATAACCAATTTTTGTTAACAAAATATACTATTTTACGTGGCACTTGTGTACGTATTTTGATTGAACCTAGGCACAGACTATTTAAATAATGTTTTTGGGCAAAAAATAAAAAATATTATGTTTCCGATATTTTCAGCTAATTCAAAAATCTGATAATTCTGTAAAGCCTTTTAAGTCCAACATTTGATAGCTGGGAAGGGTGATCGAAACTTAACTAAAGACCCACCCGAGAGGGTCACTATATGCACCACCTAAGTACTTTTTCTCGGTAATTGATTCAAATTGGTACGAGTCGGTTTATTAACAAATGGTATCATAGCAAGATCTTCTTCAATACAAGTGTTGTTTGAGAGAGGTTAGACCCCAAGCCAATCCTACAAGGCGGGATGGAGGGTTCAAAGGATTTACTCTTGTTGGTAGATTTCTAGGATGGAGTAGAGTTTCTAATCGACCTAATCACACATCAGATAGGCGGAGTGTCCCTGAATGATATGTGTAGACAATGAGAACTTTCGAGTTACGACTTTACATCAAGTCTCACGTGTACTTGTTTATGGAGTTGATATGACGCTCAAGTAAAGTCCCTTCGACGACCCAAAATGTGTCGTCTCTTCTGGAGTCACGGCAAGTGCTGAACAAATTCGATCGGTTCAATCGACTCTTGCCATCTATTTAATAGAGGAGGCGATAATCAAAGGATGTAGCTAATAAAGAGCATCGTCTATTTCCTACACAATAATTTCAAAGTAATTGAACCGAGATCGATATAGAGCAATCGATATGTCACGGTAGCCCCTCTAAGCCTTATCCATCCATTTTACTTTGATAATTATTTACTACGTGAGTCCATCTCCCTAAGATTTTTGGATGTCACATAACCAATGCCACGACAGCTAGTGATGGAATGCATATGTATAAGCTCAATTGAGCAGGGAACATAAATCGGACTTCAACGCAACAAAATCAGAAGAAGAGAGAAACAAAGGGACATCTTCTCATCTATCTATCATGTAAAACAAACCCTAAATTACTCTTAATCCCGAACTTGCAACAGAAAATTCCATATAGCCAAGCTTGTAATTATCAAGAGCAATGATGACGGTGCATCAATTCCTAAACAGTGAGCCACATCATAAATTAAGACAATTCATAAAATCTCTCGTGCCTACTAAAATTCAAATTAAATCTTACTCACACTGCGACAGCTTATAAGTATTACCTAAACATAACTCAAACGGTGATGGTAGCAGTCATTTCGCGTACATATGCGTGACGGCTCTGGCCCAAATATGGGTGAGGAGGAGGCCCAGCTTTCTCATGCGTTGGTGCCAACAGGCCCTCACTCTCGCCTCATGCACTGCGGAAGTGGCATGGCATATTAGCACCACGTGTCGTATTTCTATCGCGTAGCATTGACACGTCAGCATGTTGGCAGAGTGCTAATAAAACGATTTCATTACACAAACCATGCATGTAAGTTAAATTTTTTTGATGATCCAACTGCAAAATCGGCATATATATTTTCTGGCGATAACGAAAAGATCTCTCCACGGCGTATGCAGTAAAGCCGAAGACCTTAATAAAGACATATTAGATTAGCCAAAGTATCGTCACATCTTACGTTCGTGGGTCCAATTAATAGGAGATCACTTAATAGATTCATCACGGTTTGGTATACACAACATTCCCATTTTCTTCTTTAATAGCTTAAAACTTTTTGAAATACACATAATATCTGCGGTTATTATTGTCAGTAGAATAAACTCTTGTATTGACTCTAAAAGCTTTTAACATATTAAAAAGAATGGAACTTGTGGTATTTCCTTTTTTTTGATTATCAACCCATACAAAAAAAAATTGGAAGGATAGTCTTCCGGAAATGTTTAATGTATTATCTACATTTCTGTATAGTTTATCGGGTGCGTTGAGAGGCACAGTTAAGTGAGTCTAATTCGGGGTCCAATTTATCCGAGGGATGAAGAGCCAAGTCTCTTTGGTCATATGTGCTTGCAAAACCCAATCAATTTCTAGACCTTGTGAAATTCACATGATGGCAAAAAAATCCGCTGTCCGCTATGGAAACAAATTCTGAATATACCATACTGATTTATGACAAACTTTAGGTAATGTTGACACTTAAATTTTAGCACGCTTGGGGAGGTCGAGACAGATGATAGGTTCAAAGGCCACGAAAGTTTCGATCTAGCTATGAAAGTTTAAACACATAGCTATTAGCTACGATGACCAAGTTATTGGGTGCAATAGTTTCAAAGGCCACGATACAATTTGTCCCTGTAGGGCTCAAAAAACCCGCGATCCTATTCGTCCTCACATATAAATTTGGCAAATTCTTATGGACGGAAAATTCGATCTTTATTTTCAAGAAATGTAATTATTTAAGAGGGAAAAAATCATGAGAAAAAACTCACAAGATAAATCGACAAAGAAAAAATATAAATTTTTAACGCGTCAGACGTGTTGCAATCTAGGAATAAATTAACTAAAATATGCTAAAGAAAAGGACTATCGCCTTTATTAATATATATAAATTAATAAATTTTAGTAATTAATGTGCTACTTGTCTGAAATAGTTACTGTTGTGATTTGTTGAAAGTTGGCTCACTTGTTTGGCGGAAAATAAATGATTCGGAAAATATTTTTCTAAAAATGATTACTTATATTTCTTATAAAGACAAATAAACAAAAAAATTTCATCGTCAACGAAAATATCTATATATAAATTATTGTCAATAATGAAAATGTTTTTCATTGATTAATTATTTTAAGAGATATAATCGATTATTTTTAGGAAAATATTTTCCCATTATTCATTTTTCGTGAAGCAAGCTCTGGTTTGACTCTCTTTTGTTTTTTTTTGGGGGCTGGCGGGGGTGTGAGGTTTGACTCTTTTCGATAGATTTATAATGACTTTGAACAAATGAAATCGTTTGCTTAGTAAAAGTATATCTAAAAAGAAATACACGGTATTCCATCCATAATGGTTTCCCTAAAAGAGAGAATTCTTCCACAGTGCAAAGAAGAATCTCTCATTTTTTAAAAAGAGGAACAAAAATTGGAAAGAGAAATGTTGTAATTTAAAAAAAAAAGAAAAGAAAAAGAATTTAGTTTATAATTGGAGAAATAACAAGAAGTTGGAGGAGAATATAGAACATAGGGAAATTTCCACCTAAATCCTAAATTGCATCCACTGTGACAACAATATCCCAAACTTTTTTAATGTCACTAAAACCTCCAAACTTGTACAAGTCTAAAAAAAGTACTCTCAATCTATTGCAAAAATCCAAACTTGTTTCTGTCACACTAGTATAAATTTAGGAGTTCTAGTGACACAAACAAGTGTGTGATATTACTGCTAGAAAGGGTATAGTTTAGGATTTTTTAAGATACCAAAATTTTTTTTTTGGGTTATTGATGTCACAGTACATATAGTTTAGGATTGTTGATGGTATTGTCCCTATAACATATTCAACAAAAAGCATTATAGGGAATATATAATATAACCAAAACAGGAAATTGTCCCCCTCTAAAAATGTGAACAAAATGATAAAAAAAAAAAAAAAAAAAAAAAGACAAGGGAAAAACGAGTGTACAATATCCCATACCGACGCCATTTCTTTTCTTTATTTCCGTATTTTTTTCCGAGGTAAATACCCTAGTTTGTGATAAACTCATTATTATATACATTTAGAAAAAATTTTCTTTCGTTAAAAAATTAAAAAGAAATTATTTTTGTTCCAGCCTTTTAATGTTCGTCCTATTATCCGACAAAAAAAAAAGTTCGTCCTATTACGTAATGAAAACAATTTAACAAAAAGAAGAAGCTCGTTCTTAGCATAGAAATCTAACCGGGAATTATCTCCAACTCATTATTATATAATTAAAGAGTTTGTGATATTTTAGTATCGGTAGGAAATAAATCTTGAATATTGAAATTATTTCCTTTTTTATATCCCCACATACGCTAATCTTAACCCGACTCAAATTGGGAAAGAATTCCTCACTTTCAGGCGCACACTTCCCATCCCATTTCCAACGGTAAACTATACATTTCCCTCTCTAAACTCCTACTCTTTGTCTCTGTCTTTCTATTCTCTCCAACGTTGTTGTCTTTCTCTCCTTAGCTCTCTCAAAATTTCTCTGAACCGTGTTGCCCTCTGTCGTTCTGTCGAAGCACTTCTCTGTTTCTTTCACCAAAAACCCATGAAGCTCGTCGATTTCTTCAGCCCCGAATCGCCTCCCATCGGCGACGTCCACTCGCCGCTGTTGATGGACTCTTCGCATCTGCATGACGACGAGAAGAAGCCCGCCAGCGACCACTGGAGAGGCGAGGTCCACTCGCTGCCGTTGACGGACTCTTGGTCGTGTGTTTGTGATCTGCACGATCAGGAGAAGAACGGCGATGAAGGGGCCAGAGAAATTTCATCTGCAGCAGGAGTGGTGGTGGCTCGCGAATTCTTCCCCCTCACGCCTGATCAGAACACGAAGGGAGTTGCACGTCAAGAAATCGTTCCCGCCCAATCGGAGCGAAAATCCGTGGCCTCACCTACGGACGCTGAAACCTTAATTGTGGAGAAGAAGGCGAAGTACAATAGAACGCAGAAGGAAAAGAAAGAGGCATCACGATGTGATACAGAGGAAGAAAGACGCAATGGCGTTTCCACAGAATTGGTGCTGCTCTACGACCCTTATAAGATCAAGAAGAAGCTTACACAGGGCGATCTCGGCCACCTGTCAAGGCTCTTGATTGGGGGGGACTTTGTGGCGAGCCACTTGCTCCAATGGATGAGCGAGGAGACAGTGAGGCAAGTCGAGAGCGGCAAGGGGGCTGATGTCATCGTGAGGGATGTGGACACATGCTCTGAGCATCGACTGGTGTTCGTGTTCTGGGCGTCGTCTGGGTCCTACATCCTCAAGGGGGGTTGGATCAAGGAGTTCGTGAAACGGAGGGGGTTGGCGGCTGGCGATGAGGTCGGGATATATTGGGATCCTAGTGCTAGCAAGTTCCACTTTAGCCTTCTTCGCAAGGCGAATTAGACTTAATCTTGAATTAGTATTGTTTTTGTTAGGTGACCAACAGGAAAATTTTTGATCTCTAGAAAAGGATATTAGTGATGGAATTCTATTGTATGCAATCAAACCATCTCTATTTTCCTTCAGAAATTCAATTCTTGGTGACCGCTTCTTTTGAAGCCTGGTTCTCTGTCTTTAATTTTCTTGTGTGAGTTTCCACTGTGGAAATATCTTTAAATGGGTAAAGTTGATTATTGTAGATTGGCAACATTTGACTTATTATTTGGTACTGATCAGTGTGTCTCAGCTGGCTATTTTTTTCTCATATATATATAGGTCTCGTGCAAATAGACAGGTCATAGTTGCTTCTGATTTTAGAGTTGAATTTTGTAACGGCAGCCGCATTACAGATTGCAACACTATTGACAGTTCAATACATGCCTAGATATTTTGCACTTTCACCTCACTAGTGAATGCATAAGCTGGTTTTTAGTTACTGTTTCATCAAGATGTTTCTACTGAACTCTCCAAATCAACAGCCCAGATGCTTTTCCAAACGTGACTCCAAATGCTGTAGTACAGAGATGTTCAGCTGGTTAGTTTATGTAGTTTTTACACAACATATCTAGCATAGCTTATCCAAAGGTGCCAAAGTTAACTTCTTGTAGCTTTCCAGCTTTGGCCTGCACAGCTTAATTGTCTGCTAAATTTCAAGTATCTGGCATGAAGTCACCTGGTCCTAAAGATCCTAAAGATTGTCTTACACTTCGTAAGCTCTGCATAGACCTCTCTTTCTAGAAATTACAATTGTCAAGACCATACAACAGATCAGAAGAAGCTGGTGGATATTTTGTCGTATTGATAAGGGAGGGATGAGATTTTAAGCCGGCTACCTCAAGAAAGGAGCAGCTTTCGCTCAGCGGTGAAAATCTGTCAAATATGCTCCCACACATGACATCCTTTTCCATTGTCTTGTGCATTGTATGCCAATCTTGCAAGAGATTATTACCAGTGACTATTTCCTTTGAATTCAGTTTAGACTTGAGAATGTCAAGCTTAGCTGTTGTAGCAATTTAGCTTCTGAGGTCGTAGTTTTCTGGGAGTACACAGTGGCTTTTGATGAAGTATCTTCCGAATGATAATGTAAATCATGCAAGTTGCAGTCCAAAGCGTAGTCCTGCAAATTACTAACATTTTTTTGTTGACAAGAAGTTCAATTTTCTGGAAGCAATCCAAGAGTCTGGATCCGGAGAAAGTGAATCAGAGTCAATCTCATCTTTCTGATGCTTTTCTGTGCGCAGATATGTTTTGTATTCAGACCAGATGGCTCATACAATATGCTGTTTATCTCACTTCTTCTCTTATCTTAGTTTCATCAACTGGCAATCACTTATCATAATACATTATTCACTAATCATTCCCCTCAACACCAAAAATGTCTTCAGGATTTTTATTTCGCACAATGATGGAGGATAAGATCGTGTGCACAAGCCATGACATGACAATGCCCAATGGAGGATGATTCATTCCATTGATAGTAGAACATCTCCTTTATAGGATTAAACTTGGCGAATATTGCCGATGCTTTTTTGTCTTCACAACATGTTTCAACGAAGTCAGAAGCTGCAACAAGAGCTGCTCTCTAAAGAAAGCTGCAGTATGCTCTACATCTAGCCCTGCGGATTAGTACAGTCACAATTAATGAATTGAAAGAATTCATACACTCAGATGCAATCAGAATGTATGTCTTGATAGACAATACAATATTCATATGCATACCTAGACAAACATATTACAGATATAAAATAAAGAATGGCGGTGAAGTCCTGAGAAGATTGGGAGAAGTTTTTTTGAAAATTAAAATTCGAAATAATAATCGGCATACATATATAAAATGAACAAAACAGGAAAATTTCATATATCACCACGACAAGAAAGAAACTGACTCAAGAAAATTAAAGATGTTAGAACTAGGCTTCAAAAGAAACACTCAAGAATTGAATTTCTAGGGGAAAATACAGATAGCTTGATTACATATAACAATAAAATTCCATCACTAAGATTCTTTCTCTAAAGGTAAAAAAGTTTCCCTAGTCATCAAACAAAGAAATACTAAGATTAAATCGAATTGAATGATATGGTCACTCAATTAATCACTTGTAAGTTTCATGAGATGCTAATTCAACTTGCAAAGAAGGCTGAAATGGAACTTGTTAGCAGTAGGATCCCAATATGGTGATTGCGTCCGTTCCCTGTAGCTCTCGCGCTGCTTAGTCATATGCCCTCACGAAGTCCTCGGCCGTTTGATACGTGCCCAGCCACTGCCGGACATGTTGCTCTGAATCCCAGACCCTTGCCGTCCATCTCCCTAACAGGTTCTAGTTCACACCTTGGAACTTCTTCTTGCCACCGCAGTTGGCAGCCTTCAAGTCCTAGCGACTTGCAGGAAGGGGCGGACTTCCGGTGGGCTTCTAGCATTTAGTCTTCGCAGCGGCATTTCCGTTGCCACCCGACTGCAAATCAAATGGGTTCATTTTAGGTAAGGTTTTAGGCTATGGAGAGGGTCGCATCTCAAGTGTGATGTTCAGGGAACTGAGAGAGACTTAAAAGTGAAACTTCCAGCGCAGCGAAATTTCTCAATCGGGAGCGAGTGATTGTGGAAAGCGGCTTCACGTCCATCTCTGCTACATGGCCATTTCTTCAAAAATGTAATTAACCAAAAATGGTAGAGAGCTGAGAGAGAGGGGTTGATGAAGAAGTTTTGGACCGGTGGTCTTGATCATACACAATCTCTGACTTCGTCACATTTGTTGTGCAGGTTGAGAGAGAGAGAGATGGGGAGAGAGGGACATGGGGGTATGATAATCATATTTGTATAGGTACATGTGCATGCGTGCATAACAGATCAATTTTTAAATAGGGTTAAATAACGAAAAACCCCAAGTTCGTACATTAGTGATAAATTTATCCTGAACTAATTTTTTGACTATCAAAATCTCTAAACTGATATACCTGTGACAAATTTATTTAAAACTAATTTTTTGACTACCAAAAATCCCAAACTGGTACATTTGTGATAAATTTACCCTCCGTTAATTTCCGTTAAATTGGATTAATATTACGAAAAATTACAAACTGGTGCACCTATAACAAACAGAGGATAAAACCCTAAATTGGTACATTGATCAATTGTCACATGTTATCAAAACCAGCAATTTGATAGTTTAACGGAGACTAAGAGAGGGTAAATTTGTCACAAGTATACCAGTTTAGGATTTTTTTATGGGTGTACTAGTTATGGGTTTTTTGTGGTATTAACCTTTTTAAATAAAGGGTATCATTAAATAATTTTTTTTCCATTTCACGAAATGAAGGTTTAGAATTCATGATTATACATGTGGTCAATTTCTGAGGTTATTATACAGAGAGTTAAAGAGGAAATTTTGATGGGCGCACTTTGTAAATACCGATATAAATATATCCGACTAGAACTATTGTTCTTCTAACCATAAAATAAAATAGTAATTTTTGGCCAAGCACCATAGTTTAATAAAAATAAAGTAATTACATTCAAAAGGCTAGACACGACTGGCTTTCACAAAAATGCATCCGACTTCAATATTTCGCCAATGTCGGCAAAATGATCTTTGACTTCTAGTGGCTGGCATTTTGGTCTAAATGCACCATTGCTTCACAAAAAGTCCCATGACAACTTCGGGCATGGCCAACTCTAATAGTTGAAAAATCATAAACTGGTACATATGTGATAATTTTACCTCAAACTAATTTTTTGATAACAAAAAATCCCAAACTAGTATACCAGTGACAAATTTACCCTCCGTTGATTACCATTAAATTTTACTATCAAATTGTTGAGTTGGATGACATGTGGTGTTGACACCTGATTTTTAGCTTATTTTTTTTTCATAGTTTCAAAAATCTCAAAATTAGGACTAGGAATCTTGGCCAAGCCTAGAAACCTATTTCTAGACCAAAAATAAATTTTTAGCATTTTTTGCATTTTTTTAATTTCTTTTAGTCAAAATAAGTAAGAAAATCAAGAAAAATAGCAAATGGAATCAGAAAATTCCATAAAAATAGTAATTAGTCTTCTTTTAAATTCAATTTCATTAATGCATCATCAATTTTGAAAAATCTCAATCGAGTATATGTTTTTCCCAAAATTGGGCAAAATCAAATCGGAATTGAACCAAAAATGAAATTAAATCTTTTCTAGTCACTTTTAAGTCATAGTGTCTTCACAACAAATGATTCTGGGAACTTGACTTACATAATGGTTAGTCCAATTGCACAATTTGTTAAAGAAATCAGAAAACCCCAAAATTCAATTGAAAATTAGGAATTTTGAACCCAAATTGGGAATCGTGTCCAATTCGAAATTGTCGAACCATAAGACCATCATTTCTAGGGTTAATCAAATGTGGGTAATTCAATTTTGGCACCAATTTTTCCTAATCATGTCATTAAGGTATTGAATTGAACAAAATCCTATTAACCCAAATACAAAAATTTAAAAATCTTGGACATGATTATAACAAAATTGGGGAAAATCACATATTTGAGTTCAAAATGTGATGAGGAACTCAATTTTGGAGTTTAATTTTGAAAATTCGGTCGAAATTGAGCTTAAATTGAAGTTTTAGTCTGAATCGAAACTACTGGGTCGGTCGAGTTGACTGACCTGACTCGGGTCAGTCATCCCCTCTACTCGACTTGCCCATGAAGTGTAATAAACCCAGAAAAGTATATTGAACCCGCAACTTCATCGATCCCTTTCGATCAAAATAACACGTGCAAATCGAGTTGGCCAGCCGGAGAATATCCAACTGGCGCTAGGGAATCATTCTAACCAATTCGAGGACGGTAAATAACAAACTTTGGGCTGGAAATTGATGAGTAAAAACAGAAAAAAAAAAAAAAACTGATCATTGGGCATGGAAGCTGCTCAACGGAAATCCTGAGAGAAGAGAGAGAGAGAGATAGAGAGAGAAAGAGGGCGAAATCCATAGAGAAGAAGAGAAGTTGAGATCCCCAGATCAAGTGATTGACGCCAGTCAATTGACCAACGCCAGCGAATCAATAATCCAGGGAGGATCTCCTCCTCAAATGGCCAGTGAAGACCTGATCACAAAGGTCTGAAAAATCAACTTCGACCGGCGTGTCCAAAGCTTTTCCGGTGAAGCCAAAATCATTTTCTTGAAGTATAAGTGTCAAGGAAGATTTCCATGGTGATCGATTAGCCCGATGACAACATTTCAATCCCGGATGAAGTAGGTAAAATTCAATCTTCATCACAATTTTCTAGAATTCTAGAAAACAAATTTGAGTTCATTCTTCTTGATCACTGATCGTGCGTTCTCTTTTGTAAATCTGAGTTCTTTAATGCCTAAAACTTGTTTCTAATCATTTTTTTATGTTAGTTGATTGCATTTTAGGCATTAAACATGCATAAACTGAGTCGGCCAAATCATGAATCACCTCGCTGGAGCTCTGAAAGTCCTCGTCGGAGTGTCGTCGTGACCTTAAGTCACTCAAGTTAGTCACTCTTTACATTGTTTGTTGTTTTGTTAATAGTTAGAATCGATTTAGATGGTTAAGGCGTTGTGTGTGACAATTTATGAGCTTGACTAGGTAGTTCGGAATAGGGTTGCAAGTAGGGTTTTTCCGACCAATTTTTCGCCGACCGGCGATCGTCTGGCGGCAAACGAATCTATAGGTTAAGGATAATAGCTAGTGATATGAAGTTTGTTCAGAATCAAAATAAATGGCAAAACGTCCATCGGAAAGTCGCCAGAGAAGGGCTTGAAGTGGCGCCCTTGAAAACATTAGGTTGTTATTCATGCATACCAAGTGCTCGACAAAATGTTGAAGAGAAAAACACATTAAATGGCGCCGTTTTGGCACTGTGCTTGCTGGAGAAGACGATCGGCATCGGCGCCGACGAGGCCCGATTCGATGGTTTGGCCAAGCCAAATCGGGTTAAACCGGGCCGGTCCGGTTCATTTCTCGACGGGAAAAATTTTAAAAATAATAAAAAATCTAAAAAATTCAACAAAAAATAAAAAAATTAGAAAAATACAAAAAAAACATTTTTCAAAAATTCGAAAAATTTCAAAAAAAATTTAGAAAATTCATAAAAATAAAAAATTTCAGAAAAATTTTAAAAGTTGGAAAATTTCAATAAAAATTTAAAAATTTTAAGAAAATCCATAAAAATTCAGAAAATTCAGGAAATACAAATAAAAAATGTAAAAAATTCGGAAAATCTAAAAAAATTGGAAAATTTGAAAATTCATAAAAATTTTCAGAAATTCATAAAAATCAATTCTCGATTAATGAAAGTCTCACAAATTCAATTTTCGAAAAAAAAAGAAAAAAATAAAAAATTTCAAAAATTCACAGAATGGTTTAAAAACACCGCGGCCAACCTTGGGAAGTGAAATTTGAATTTTTTGAAGTGCCCAAGTAGCATTTTTAGAAAATCTCATATTCAAGGGTTATAACCCCTAAAAAACACTAAAACCCTAAAAAAAAACACAAATCATGAAATGAACAAGCTTTTAGGGCTTCAATAGGATTTGAATATTTTTTAGTGCATTTTGATTTTTAGAGACAATTTAGGATTGTTTGGTTTAATTGACATTGATTACGCATTTAATTCTTAATTGATTTTCCCCGCAATTAGAATGTATAAAATTAGTGGGTAAGTCTTGGAAACTTACATGACACGTTAGACATCATATCGTTCTTATATACCGAAATGGCATTATGGATCTCAATTTGGGATCTTTAACGTAACCAAGTCTCCGTACTCAGAATCTCTAGTTCGTAGAATTGTGATATTTCTCCCATACCCCGATTAGGTTTCTAGTCAACCTACCAATAATGACTAGTGGCGACTCCAAAATCGAAAACTTAGATCAAATAAGAAATTACCATCCACTGTCACGTGAGGTATGGTTTGAGAGAGACCCTTGCACGGAAATACCTCCTTAGCGTGCAAACCCCGAAAGTTCCACAAAAAAAAGAGCGGTGCGACATGTGACAGTTGACGGGTGTATCAGTTTGGGGTTTTACCTCTCCATTTGTCATAGGTTTACATTAATTCAATTTAATGGAATGTAAATTTATCATAAATATACCAATTTGAGATTTTTTGTGGTCAAAAATTAGTTTTGAGTAAATTTATCACAAGTGTACTAATTTAGAGTTTTTAGTAGTCAAAAAATTAGTTCAGAGTAAATTTGACACAGGTATACTAGTTTGAGGTTTTGCATGATATTATCCCTAAATCTATCAAAATGATTCCAAGCGGAGCCAACTTTTAGTAAGTCACAACAGTAATTATTTTGGACAAGTAGCACATTAATTGTCGCATCACTTGATAGGCTTGGTTCCTCTCTTCGTAATGAAACTTAACACTTGCCTTATAAAGAAGTTAAGCCATCTATATTCATTGAAGGGCGTATAATTTGATTATCTTACTTAGGACAAGCATGTTGAGGAAATTCGACATGGCGTTCATTCAACTTAGAAATCCACACCTACATGATAACTGCAGTACAACATCATTTATGGGATGGTGAGGAAAATTTAAACCATGTACATCAAAAGACAAAACAGATCATAAGACTATCAATATATGAACTAGCTTCATCTCCAAGTGGGATTGGTTCCGGCTCCAGCGCAGAGAAGAGATGACCCAGGGGAAAACTAGTAAGAAGGGGACGAGATGGTGATAGAGGTGGTGGTGGCAGTGGTAGAACGATTAGGTCAAAATAAAAAGGGCCAAACCAACATCCCTCTTAGTCTGTCTTCTTGTCTTCCAAAAAGTCCTAAAGCTATTATCGATAACCAATCCAATCCTAAACCTTTCAATTGTACCAATTTTATCCTAAAGCTTTTGACGATTTGCCAATTTAGTCTTAAACTTTTTAATTGTGTGATTCGAAATATTTTGATAATTTGTCAATTTAGTACACATTGATTACCTGAATCCAATGTCTTTCTAATAGCAAACTATATGATCCATGAGCTTCGATGACAAAAAAGGAACGTCTTTGACCCAACAGTTAAATCTGCAATGAACATACCTTTGACTTCACATATTTCTCCTATGAAGTCCGCAAGCTGAACATTTGAAGGATTGATCTCATCATCTCTCTTCCCAAGTTTCTTGAAGAACTTATAAGGGATGAGAATCAATGTAGACCCTCCGTCGACCAAAACCTAGCCGATATATGAAGAGCTTTAAGGTGTTTAGAGTTGTTAGCAATAAGTTTTTCGAATTCCATTACCTCTTCATTGGCGAATTGGGATTCAACTTTTTCCTCCTCGTCAATTATCGAATCTTGCTCCTCTATCGCTCTTATTGGTGATGTTATGAACTCAAAAGGTAACCTAACTTGAACCATACATGAACTTGCTGGTGATATTGCTCTTGATAGAACTGCAGGTCTTCTTGACTCAGACTCATCTTCCTTCCAAGACCTTGATTCTTTTGACTTTACATTGGTTTGACCTAACTCCTTGAGCTTCCTCTTCCGAACTAAATTCCTAGACCTTAATTTCTTTGGTTTGTAAGGGTGCGAATGATAACCATTCTGCTCCGTAAATCAAATTCTTGCCGAAATTGATTTCCTGAATTTTGCTTAAATTGATTTCTAGAGGAGAAATGCTTTGGTAAAACATGACTAATTCTCGCTTGTAAATTGATTTGAAACAGAAATCTATTTTTATTTTTTATTTTTTTTTGGGCACCTAAAAAAAATAAATTTCACTCAAAGTGGGTGCCCAAAGGTATTCAAAGCTATTTTGTGAAGTTTTAAAATTTTTAATTTTTTTTTTTTTTTTTTTTTTCACCTCAAAAAAAAATTAAATTTCACTCAAAGTGGGTGCCCAAAGGTATTCTAAATCATTTTGTGAAGTTTTGAAATTTTTTATTTTTTGAGCACCTCAAAAAAAATTAAATTTCACTCAAAGTGGGTGCCCAAAGGTATTTTAAATCATTTTGTGAAGTTTTGAAATTTTTGATTTTTTTTTTTTTGGGCACCTCAAAAAAAATTAAATTTCATTCAAAGTGGGTGCCCAAAGGTATTCTAAATCATTTTGTGAAGTTTTTTAAATTTTTTTATTTTTTTTGAGCACATCAAAAAAATTAAATTTCACTCAAAGTGGGTGCCCAAAGGTATTTTAAATCATTTTGTAAAGTTTTGAAATTTTTTATTTTTTTTTTTTTGGGCACATCAAAAAAATTAAATTTTACTCAAAGTAGGTACCCAAAGGTATTCTAAGCCATTCTGTGAAATTTTGAAATTTTTATTTTTTTTTTATATTTTTTTAAAAAAATTCACCAAATTTCCTATTTTCTCGAAATCTTGACTTTTTTTTTATTTTCTGGAAATTTTTATGAATTTTTCTGGAATTTTTCAATTTTTATGCATTTTCTAAAAAAAAAATTAGTGAGAAAAAGAGAGAAAATAGAGAGAATGCATTCTGGAAGAGAGAAGCTATAAAAAGTAGCTTCTCTTTTTCTTGCCCAAAACTCATTCTGGAATCAAAAATGCATTCGAATCAAGTATTTTTAACAAACGCATTTTTATTCCAGAATGTGAAAATTGCTCCAGAATGCATTTCGGAAATTTTTTAACAAATGCATTTCTATTCGGAATCCATTCTGGAACAGAATTTCTATTCCAGAATGGATTCCATGTGCCCCTAAGTTGCCATGAGGGTTGCGCTAACCTGACTAATATGGACCTAATCAACTTGTTGTTGTAGCTCGAACATGTTTTTCTTCCTTTGGATTTTTCTTTTCTGAGTCATGCACATGCTGCCCCTTGGTCCTTGTACCTTTCCAAATTCTAACCATTGGCTCTCCGATGGATCATAAAGTATCTTCAATGTCTGTCAGTGGGTGGGTGTAGATAAATTGGTGCCTACAAGAAGTAGCCCATCAAACTATTCTCCCTATCAGTAGGGGTAACATTTTGAGGATATGAGGGTGGTGACCTATAGTTGACATAATAATCAAATTTGCCACTTGGTTCGCCTAATGTATCAATATTAGGGTCTCCTTCTTCATACCTTTACATGAATGACTTCGCTTCACGAGTTGTCCCCTAGGGTAGGTAATTCGATCAAAATACCGGAGGAAGGCTTGTTTGACCCACTCATGTTCTACAGAGGGGCTCTCGTTTGGCCCCTTTCCTTTGGGTGGTGAATGGTAGTTTTGACCTATTTCTCATTTACATTGGGCACAAAGGTTTGGTTGTTCTGGTTTTCTACCTTTGAACTTCACCGATTCTATCCTAGTCATGAGAGGGAATGGGTTAACATCTATCTTCATTGGAGCTTTGTTTTTCTCATCGGCGAACTTAATCTTGCCTCGTCGAATTGCTTCCTAAACGTTCTTTTTAAAGATAATGCAATTGATAGTATTATGGCTGTATGAGTGGTGCCATTTGCAATATTTCTTGTTTGCCAATTCTTCTCTACTCGGTATGATTTGGCCTTCTGTCAGTTTAATCTGGCCATGAGCTAGAAGCATGTCAAAGATCTCCTCCATTTTGCCTACATCAAACAAGTAATACTTAGTGTCTTTCGCCTTCACATTGATGTTCTCTTTCATCTTTTCTTTAATTTTGCCTGATCTCAGTGCTTGACAAAACGGTTATCTCAGCGTACTCTCCTTGATCTAGGTTATCTTTAGGCTCATACCTTTCCACAAAGGCCACATCATGTTTACCGGGTTTTCTTTCTTTCTCTTTCAAGAGGTTCTTGTGCCTGACTACCCCGATTACCAATTGGAAAAGATCGTTATATGGCTACCCTTCCATTCTTTCCCTTATAGAGAACTTCAGGCTGCCAAAGGCTACTTGGGCGAAAGACTTTTCTTATAGCGGCAAAAGACATCTACTTTTTGCTTTCTTGATTTGGGATGTGAAGTGATCTACCGACTCGTTACTTTGTTGTTTCATAATCACCAAATCTGTGATAGTTGCATCGAGAATAGACCTCTGGAACTAACTATGCTTCCATTTGTTCCCAAGAGTGAACAGAGTTAGCCGGTAGTGCTATATACCAAGTAAGAGCGGTTTTAGACAACAATAATAAAAACAATCTTAATTTCCAACAATTGCCATGTGTTGCATCGCTACACATAGCAGCAAATCAGCTAACGTGTTCCGATGTCGATTGATCAACTTCACCAAAAAAAGGTTGAATTCAAGTATCTTAAAGCCTCTCGGATAGGGTATTATATCCATCCAATCCGAGTATGGTTTTCTATAAACAGGTCGACATATCTCATATAATTCCCATATTGTCGCATTATCTGTTCAAGTATTAGTTGAGTATCCTGCTGATTTTGTCTACGAACCATCACAACAGGCACCACAGTGGGTTATGCTCAAGGAACAGGTTGTGGCAGCGATTGTGCTAAGTATTGTGGTAATCTGTTATGGAAATGGCTATGGTAATGGTTTTGGTGTTGATTGTGGTAATTGCTTTGTGGCAATGGTTGTGGGATTGTTTGTGATAATTGTGGAACGTCCTACCTTTTAGGCGGGTTTGGTGGTTGGCCTTGGTTATTGATGACAGCATTGGGCCTTTACAACATAGGTGCTACAATGGGTTGTAGCATTATGCCGACTAGTTGCACATTCTCCATATTTTGTAATGGCATGCTTTGTTGAGTGCCATGAGTTGTTACATTGCCATTATTGTTTCCACCTAAATTAACTTGAGTATGATTTGGCAAATTATTTCCATTGGTAAACATTGTCCTATAGGTCAGGGTCATAATGAGGATTTCAGCCCTTTGCAAAATCCTAAGTAGTGGTGGGGGAGGTATAACCTGTCCTACACTATGAAATGTAATTTGAGTAGCAGTGGATGGAAGAAGATACCTAGAAAGTGTAAAATTAGCAGGGATGACTTGCATTTGAACAGAATTACTCGAAGTTCCTTGGCCACTTGCAAACTCATGGAGAGTATTGACGATCAGCGGTTTAATTACATTAGCAATGTACTTCACCATATAGTTAATCAAATTATTATGATGCTTGTCAAAAATCCTCCTCATGGTAGCCATCATGACTAAGCTAGGCTCTAATTGTCTCCTTTGGTTGTCGATGAGTTGCCTTGGAATGTTGACATCCCACCTTGTGCTTGATTTGCCACCACATGTGCATTTGATGATCCAAAACATCATACCCTTTCATTGTCAAGCAATGGTGGTAAACTGTTATCACCAACATTGTCAGGAATAACTTGATTCCTCGTACATGTCATGGTATTGTCTCAAATCAGCCACATTGGTCCCACCAGCTTGTCAAAAAGATTTTTCGCCAGAATTTATCCCGCGCCGAAATATCATTCATCAAAAATTGTTTTATCGTTTTTATTTTAGGAAATCAGGGTTTTGTGCCAACTCTAGATAGGAGATATCACAAGCAAAAGAGGCCAACAACTTAAATAAGAACAATACTGTACAAACACAAAATGTGCCATAGTTTAAACGACAAAAAGGTTTGAAAGATATAGACTTGATGAAGTAACCGGATGTAAACAAATCATGCTAGAATTTAATCGACGACACAGTCTAATAACAAAAAGATACTATGTCGAAATTTAATTGACGGCATAGAACTTAGGATAAAGATGCACATCGGAATTTGATCGATGATGCGAACCTAAAAGCTACAACTAGGAAATAAACTAAAATGTAGGAAGATAAAGGTACTGAAAAGATAGTAAATTTATTTAATTAGTGTGGGGGGCCTCCTAGTAGATGACTAATGGTAATTATAATAGTTGTGTGATAACCACTTCCTAATAGTTTTCAGCAGTTGCACTCTTCTTGATCAGTTTTCAACAATTACCTCCATGCTCCTCCACTTCCAAAAGTTTTGTGCCCATATCTCTTAGCCTTGTTCCTAAACAGTTGTTCCTTCAAAAGCGTACACCAACTCTTGCTAGTCGTTCGATGATCTTGCTTCAAACCATAATCATTCCATGGGCTTTCTCCAAGTGGTAATTGCTTATTGGTAACTGCCTCGTGATCTTGTGGTTCCATGATCTTGCCTCGGATGATAATTGCTTTGTAACCCTGCTTCTACATAATTGTCCTCCAAAATATACAAAATATACATGCCGATTGCTCTTCGATCCTCAATTGCACCCTCCTTTGTGATCTCGACTTTGTAACCACATTCCTATGTTCTTCATGCTTCCAAAGTGTTTTGATGGCTTGCTGTCCCTCACTCACCGGTACCCATATTGATAGTTATTAGCCATTTTGCATCATTTATCAACAACCAATTGTCAATTTTCGTTGATATGCACCACTCGATGTGTGTCAATACTAATTGTAAATATCAATTTTAATCCCTATGATCGACGGCAAGGTATCAGGTGCATGATAATCCTCATACATTAGTCATGTGATTATTTATGTCCACATGTTTGATGCAGCCCAAGGTCAACTACTTAAATAATAGGATTGGGAGAGTGACTTGCACACACAGAAATTCCATCACAAAAACGAGCATAAATTTCAGTTATGCGTTAGTTCGGGAAAATTGTCATAATTTTGTCGATACAAATCGAAATGACCCCATTCTAAAGCCAAAAGAACGAAGACTTTCGGATCTACAACTTTTGTGCTTTGAGTTTTCTCATATAAGCACTGTAGAGTTGTCGATTATGGAAGGAAGTGGACAATCGTGAATGGTCAGGATGCAAAAAAAAAGGATGGAAATTTTAGGGCGTGAATGATAATCATTATATTTCTGTCCAAAACTAGCTTTCTGTTCCTAGAAATAGGTTTGGAACATAAACCCGTTTGGTAATACAATTCTATTTTTCTATTTCTGAATAACTTTTGTTCCAGATCTGGTTCTAGATAAAAAATCAGAACAAAAAAAAAATAGATTTTCTGTTTCTGGATGAGAAATGAAAATCATTTCTAAAAGAACTTGTCTTCTCTCTTGAAAACACATCTCTTTCTAAATTCAGCCCCGGTCTAACCTTGTCAGACCGATTCGAACCGTTCATTCCCAGCGAGAAAATTAAAAAAAAATTCTAAAAAAATTAGAAAATTTAGAAAAATCAGAAAAAATCAAAAAATTCATAAAAAAATATTTAGAAAATCTAGAAAATTTATAAAAATCTCAAAAGAATTTCAAAAAATCAATAAAAAATTGAAAACTTCCAGAAAATAAAAAAAGTCAGATTTCGGGAAAATAGGAAATTTGGTGAATTTTTTCAAAAAAAAATCAAAAATTTCAAAACTTCACAAAATGGCTTTGAATACTTGTGGCCACCCATTTTGAGTGAAATTTAAATCTTTTTGAGATGCTCAAATGGTATTTTTGAAGACTCCTTAGTTTAGGAATTTAAAAGGGGTTTTAACCCCTAAAAAACCCTAAAAGGGGTTTAACCACCCAAAAGGGGTTCTAAAAAAATAGATTTATGTTTCGGGAAATAGAAATTTGTGCTGTTATCAAACGAGAAAATAGAAATTTTATGCTGTTATTAAATAGGTTTTTGTTCCAGAAATAAAAATTTTTGGTCGTTATCAAATGGGTTTCTTTTCTCAGAAACTTATCATGGGAATCTATTTTTGTTCTAGAAATTATTTTTAGAGCAGAATGGTTATCATTTGCGCCCTTAGCGGTTGCTCTTCTAAGCCTCCAATGAAGCTAAAATGGCATTGATTCTTCTAAATTGATGGTTGCAACTCTTCAAGGATGTAGACTTTAAAAGCTCTGACTTTTCAAGGATGGAATGAAAACTCTTCTAGGTTTTCAAGGGGAATGAACTCTTTGAGGTTCAAGAGAATTGTACTAAGCAAGTTTAATTGATCAAATTTAGTTCGATTTTACATAAACTTGATGGCATTTTATAGCAAAATAAAAGAAAAGTAAAAGACTAAAGTCAAATCTAGAAACTAGGAATTATTAAAGCTCATAGAAACAAGAAGCTATCAAAAGTAAAATATTTTCAATGTTTGTGACCATCTCAAGGAGTCTTGTTGCAAACTTCTAATGTATGAGTAATGACAAAACCTTTGTGACAAAGTTAAAAATAAGATTTTTCACTTATCGATGAGATTCTTTAATTGTCGATGAGGTTTCTCGATATAATGCTTATTGATGAGAGTCTCGTTGAGCATGAATGCGTGCTGACCTTAATATGGGCTGCATCAATGCTGTTCATATGCTTTGTCCATGTCGAAGGTCTAGTCATTTCGGGTGTAAACAGTATGAGATCATGTCTCGCATGACCTGGTGTTTGATTTAGCAATTTTCACAATAATGGATGATGATAATGACATGCGCCCACATTTTTTGACAAAGGTGCCCACATGATCCCACCAAATTAGTGGAAAATATCAACGCTCATAGTGGGGTCACGATGAAGATATCGTGATGGACTATTATTAGATAAATTTGCTAATTTGTACGTGTCCTCGCGTTAGAGACTCAATCATTCACAGCTTTTTAACATGACTTTTGGATTATAATTGTATATAACATTGCGATCAGGTGATTCTCTAAATCTCACCCGATCCCTTTCTAGTGAATTAACATTAACTAACTGGGTGCGGATACATTCTAGCGGAGACTGAGATGATTGTTTTTGGTAAATAATATTCAATATAGTTGTTGTACCTAAAACAATATGGTAAATGCAAGAAATTAGATAATCATAGGATAATTTTATTAGACACCCAAGATACAACCGGTACAAGACAAAGCCCAAACACACAGGCTCACTCTCTCAGGAAGCATTCACAGCAGCAGCTTCAAGATTCAAGAACCACCCTCTGCAAAGTACAGGAACTATTGAGGGCGGTCTCTGATCTTGAAGCGTACTTGGTTAGAGAAATGAAATTACATAAAAAAGACACATAGCAAGAAGAGAGAGACGCGGAGATCCTCCATGATTTAGAAGTGATGGTGGTGCTTCTTGCCATGAGACTCTTCATATTCTTTCTTGGCCTCCTTCTTCTGGTGGTGCTCATGGAAGGCGAACCCACCAGCCCCTACGGCGGCGGCGGCGGCTATTTCCTCCTCTATCTTGTGCCTGTGGGCGTGCTCTGGGTGCTTCTTGGCCTCATGCTTCTCATACTGCAATTTGCACATCATTAATTGGGAATTGTGTGAATGAATCAAAACGAGTTGAGTTAAGGTAAGGTAAAGAGGAAAAAAAAAGTTCTCTACTATGTACACTTTTTTTTTGTTTGAGCCAATTCTGGGAAAATCTTATTCCTCTAGTTTATCGGTGAAGGAAATTGATTGAATTCAAAGTATTGCTCATTTATAAAGATGATCCATTCTTGCATCACATCATCATGATGTCCGGTTGAAATATGTGAGTCTAATCGAGATCCTTCGCACCCAATGCTTGTGATCAAGCTGATGGTTCATGTATATAAGGTGAAGACCCGAGTTTTATCTATATATAAAATGGGGGAAGAATTGCAAGAATTGAGAAGAAGATGGTAATTATTACCAAGGCAAAAGCGCCGGCACTGACGGCACCGAGCTCACCGAGTTGCTGGAGGTGCTTGTGGTGCTTCTCCTCCTTCCTGTAATCGACCTCAGGCTCCGGGACGGCAGGATCCTTCTGGTGGTGGGAGTGGTGGTGGTGGTGTCCTTCGGCCATGGTTGGTGGCTGTTTCTTTGGGGGATGCTAGAATTGACAATGAATCAGGTAAAGGATGACAGCTGAAGGGTATTGTATGTGTTGTGAGATTGTTTAAGACGGAGGGGTGTATTTATAGGGAGAGTTGGCACATACAAAGTTTCACATCCAATGTGCCAACGCGGGAGGCCTTAAAACGCGTGATGGACGGTCAGGATAGGTCGGCGGGGTTCAACTCGACGCAACTTTATCTTCTTTCGATGAAGCAGTTGTTTCTATGTCAAGCCAAAAAAGAAAAAAGAAATTAGGGGATAGACTTTTCTTTTTCTTTTTTTGGTTCTAGCTGGGGGATATTTTGGGTGGACGAGTATTAATTTGGCAGATGATTTTTATGAGTTGAAACAGGAAATAGCGAAAATCTTAATGACATTCCAATCTTGTGTGGATATTTAATGTAATGTGCTGAGAATATATTTCGAAATTGAGTCCATAAAGAAAACCCAATCTAAATAGGTGTGAATGATTTTTTTAGTTTGAGTAACTTTTCCAAAAATACAGACCAAAAAACAAAAGAAACTTTCCCCAAAAGGGTTTCCTATTCTTGATACAAAATATTTGGCTAAACATTTCTTTATGAGTTGAAAAGGGAACCATTGAAAATCTTGAGAACATATGAATCTTGTGGATATTTGATGTAACATATTAAGAAAATGTTTCAAGTTAGAGCCCATAAAAGAAACCTGATCCAAGTAAATTTCCTAACTTGGGTATGTTTCCTAATTTGAGTGGTTTCCTAGTTTTATTGATTTCCTAGTCTGATTAGCTTTCCCAAATGGGGTGGATACAAATTATTGGCATGATTTTCCTGAGTTGAAGTGGGAACCAGTGAAAATCTAGAGAACACTTAATTCTTGTAAAATTTGTGTCGAGTTTGAGGCCGTAAAGGAATCCTGATCCAAGTAGATTTCCTAATTTGAGTGACTTCCTAGTTTGATTTGTTTCCTCGTTTGAGTAACTTTTCTAGAAGTGATTTCATATTTTGGATACAAATTATCTGGCAGACAATTTTTATGAGTTGGAATGAAAAAAATATTGAAAATCTTGAGGACATTCCAATCTTGTTGATATTTATTGTAATATGTCGAGAATATGTTTTGAAATGGAGCCCACAAAGGAAACTTGATCCAAGGGGTTTTGTATTCTTGCTACAAATCATTTGGTAGACAGTTTAAAAGGGAAACAGTGAAAATCTTGAGAACATTCTAATCTTATGAATATTTGATGTAACATGTTGATAATATATCTTGAGTTTGAGCTTATAAAGAAAATTTGATTCAAGTAAGTTTTTTAGTTTGAGCAGTTTCCTAGTTTGAGTAACTTCTCTAAAAGGGTTTATTATCTTAGATACAAATTATTTGGCAAACAATTTTCTGAGTTGAAATAGGAAACTATGAAAATCTAGAGATCATTTCAATCTTGTGGATATTTGATCTAACCTTTAAAGAGTATATCTCGAATTTGAGCCCGTAAAAGGAATATATGTCGAGAACATTCCAATCTTGTACTTTCCTAGTTTGATTGGTTTCTTATCTTGGATAAAATTATTTGGCAGATGATTTTCTTGAAATGGAAACCGTGAAAATCTAGGTAACATTCCAAACTTGTGAATATTTGATATGACTTGTTGAGGATATGTCTCGAGTTTGAGCCCATAAAAAAATCCCAATACTAGTTTAAGTAGGTTTTCTAACATGGATTTCCTAATTTGAGTAACTTTTCTAGAAGTGGTTTCCTATTTTGATTACAAATTATTTAGAATATGGTTTATATGAGATGAAATGGAAACGGTGAAAATCTTGAGAACATTGAATCTTGGGGATATTTGATATAATATGTTGAAAATATATTTCGAGTGTGACTCCATAAAAGAAATCCAATCAAAGTAGGTTTCTTAATTTGTGTGGTTTTCAATTTTAAGTAGTTTCCTAATTTGAGTAACTTTTCTAGAAGAAACCAATGCTCCGACGGAACCGCGGAACCGCGTATATCTACGATGTTATCGTTTCCGTTGATTTCTCTTATAATATTGTGTTCAGACTGCAAGAATTGTCTAATGATGAAATTGTAGGAGTCTAAAGTTCAAGATGAGGCTATCCGGTGTAGGTGGGTGGTTTTGACTTATTGATTAAGGAATCCCATTCTTTAGACCAAAAAAACAAGAGAGAGATTAAGGAATCCCATCGCAGGAATGTGGTCTAGGTATGCTATAATTGAAGATCTATCGATCGGGCTTTGAATAAAGAAAAAATGTGCTTTATGAGTCGTCCATGATTTCGTACTTACCTAATTTTCGTTTTAGCAAAAATGATTTTCTCTGAATAAGAGACTACATTAAATTTTCTATCACTACGCTTTTCTTTTTCTTTTTTTTTTGTGTGTGTTTCCTTTTCCTGCTATACTCTTAGATTGTTTGTAAGACGCATGGCTTTGTATCCCTATTAAATTTTCAAGGGACGAATCCCTGATTTAATTAGATAGCAGAATTAGTCTGTATATACTCCATCAATGCATTTGCTAACATCTTGTCTACTTATACTAACAAGTTGAAGAGTAGAAAAATGTCCCTAGTGTACGTTTCGACATTTCATGATCTTGAGGCATGATCAATTGTCTCGTTGACATTTTACTTGACAGGCAAAACTAAATCAGCTCGAATATGTCCGTACCATTTAGCTCCTCGGCGCAGTTAGTACCTCCCTCGCATGTGAAACACTTTTGTGCCCTTTCTTCTTGAGATTATTAGATGCCGACACCATTATACTTATTTAGTTATTTAATTTAGTTGAACCCCTTCATGTTAGAACTGGCAACACCTATATATACATATAAATATCAACGGGTTGGATTTGTCTGGTGGTGCTCAGAAGGTGGACATGAATAACATAAATAAATGAATTTATATTGCTTAATCGAGAAGAAAGGTACGTTTTCTTCTATACGAGGATCATTTCAAAAAGAGAAAGCAAAAATGACATAAATAATTCATGAATTATGGTCAAATGTGTAACGTGATTCTTGAACTTTTAATCTGTTCAATCTGATCCTTGAACTTTTGGAGATCACAGCGCATGTTGAGTCAAAATTTCGAGATGGCGGCGGATGGCGGGCGGCTGTGGACGATGGCGTGAGGCTGCTGGTGATGGGAGGTGGCCGGCATTGGGCGGCGGCGGGAGGCGGCCAGCTTCGGGCTGCGGCGGAGGACGGCCAGCAACGGACGGCAGGAGGCGGGCCGTGGTGGGAGGCAGCTAATGTGGGGTGGCAGCAGAGGACGGCAGACGGTGCATGGGAGGTGGCCAGTGGCAGGAGGCATCCAAGTACTGATGTTGTTGCTGATGACTTGCAAACAACTTGTACATTTTTATTTCCAGCGGTAAATATCAAAGCTCGTTCGAGATGATGCATTTCTGGCCGGTTATCCATTACTTTGAATGTATGTCTTACCCCATATATACATTGAAAAACAATTTTATCAAACTGCAACTTAGTTCCTGGAAACTGCATCCTTACCTGATGGCCAAACAGCAGTTTCATGGTACTATGTTCGAGGCTTTCTCTGAAGACCTCAAAAGTTTTGTCAAAGACTTTAAAACTAGTCTCCAGCAATTGGTAGATTATTCTTTAAAAGGAAGTCCTTTGGAGAAAACTTGTACCGAATGTTTTTGTAATTATCCTAAATGCTGCTTTGCATCCTACAATGTCATAAATTGTTTGGTTCTATATGTTCAGGAGTGTTAATGTTGCTTTGTTGTGATCGCTATCTGGTACTGTGACCTCTACAGCTGGGTGGACAAAGGTTTATACTTCTGATTTCCAGGTACTGCTCTCGATCTGTTCGCTCTTGAAGGACCCAAATCCAGATGACCCTCTGGCACCGGAAATGGCGCGCATGTACAAGAATGACAGAACCATGCACGAGGCCACTGGAAGAAGCTGGACGCAGAAGTAAGCAATTGCCTTGACTGCCTTGTGTGATATAAACAGGGTTTTGTGTCTCTGTGACTTTGCTCTTGCAGTTTATGTGTTGTGAAAGACCGTAATTCATCTCGTCCTTAGATCAGAACAAATGAAGTCTGAAAAATTACCCTCCTGAAAACGCATGCTGTGCCACTTTCCAATTATTTGTATGTTAATTCGTATTTCAAAGTGTGGATACTTGATTCAAGTTGCCCATAGTAAGTTTTACTATGATTGACATATTTTACCTTACATGCCACTCCCTACTTCATGCTTGGAAACTGCAATTGGAGCGTGGTCGTGTTTTGCCTGGACGTGAACTGAGTTGGCTTCCCCATCACTACTAAACAATTGGCTCAGGCTTTATATATCATCAAGGAAATTGTTGGTTTATAACCACTAGGTATATTGCATGAATGGTGTGACTTTGTCACGATACTTGCTGCGTGACAATGATAATCCTCTACGTTCTACTTCAACATGATGACATGAAAAAGAAGTATCCGTAATACTTAATCAAACCAAATCTTAACTTGTGCTTTAGGCTGCCTTTACTTTGGATATCAACATGATTGAACATGGATCACATGTTCCATTCGTAGCATTGCAGTAAGATTTCTTGTCTATTAATTTGGTTAATCATTTTGTCTTTCTTGGGCTGTGTGCATGTTTCAGGGGATTTAGGCTCTGTAATATACTGACTGCCACAAAATGGGCCACTGATGGTCGATATAAACCAGCTTTTCCCAGGTTTGGAGGCAAAATATGATCAACGCCACCCAGAGAGAGTGGTTCGTGCGAGTACGTGCAGAAGCGCCAAGTTCAGCTCCATTGACTGCTGAAATGAGCCACTTGGTTCCCACTCCAAACGCTGAAGCATCCTGGAAGTGTCAAGAGTGAGCTCTGAAAACTTTACCGGATTAAACAAGCAGGAAAGATGACTATGAGGGTACAAAGATCTTCCCTGAAACAGGAAGTAAAGGGGCTGAACAACTGAGCATTGCGTCTTGTAATTTCAGATTTCTATTTGGGATAGATGCAGCAACACGGAGCAGAGAATGTGTGTGGCGATCCAAAGGAAAACTACATAGCAAAGGCCTCGGTAATACTGACTCGGTATGATATCAGAGCTGGACCTTGAGTTTGATTCGTCAGACTTTCATATCAGTAGAGAACAATTTTTGTTCTTTTTCTTACATCATTTGGTAGAAAATTTCTTCAATTTCATCCCTAGACTATTAATTTATTCAATGTGGTCTTTGAACTATTGGTGAATGTTCTATGTAGTCCTTTTGTTTGCATTATTTTCATATAATCTAGGCACTAAATTGAACATTTACAAATAGTTTATAGACCATATCGAACAAATTGAAAGTCCATGGATAGCATTGCACGTTGGACCAAAGTTTAGGGACCATTTGTGTCATTTTCCGTATTGTGGGAGATGATTGAAGTGTATTAAGCTTCTTTCGATTCTGTAATGTATGAACGCTAATATCAAATAATTCAAGGAATTGCTGAAAAATTCTTTTTTAATATGTCGTGCTAATATAAAATTATGTGCTATTGTGTCCTTTTAGAGACAATATGGCTGCTACCAAGAGCATTATTGACGACCTCAATCAGGATGACAAACTGAATGAGCAGAATTATGACGTTTGGCATCGTAAAATTTACTGAAATTCAAAAGCCTGAAATGGGAAACGCGGAACAACATAAGCATGACTTAGAGGCTAACCAAGCGTGGAAGATAAAAGATCGTGTTGCTCACATTCTGAGGCAGAGTAGCATGAAAAACGATATTATGCTACGTTTTGAAAAGCATCGCGTGGTGATGACTATGTGGGATGTTGTAAAGGTCCAAATATGGAGGGACCTGCACCACTAGATTACGCTAACTTGCCCTGAATCGATGTCTATAAGAAGCGCATAACAAGGATTGTGCAGCATATATAGAGTTCTGTCCGATGCCTCTGCTCTATCGAGTGCCCAAACCCTGACATTAACAAACCAGAACATCGGTGGAGGATTCAAAGCTCAATAGTTGAAGCAGTTGCCGATATGCTCATTCCTAACGGAAAGGTAACGACTGCAGCTGATAAAAAATAGTTAATGGCACAGACGTTGATGATCTTTCAAATAGGAGCTTTGACAATAAATAAAAGATGCATTGGCATTTGCAATGGATGGCCCAAGGAAAGTGCTGTTGCATCGTATCTGAAACTGAAAGCGTCTCCATTTGAAGATGTGCAATGTGCACTGCTCCAAATATAATTTGGGATATTGACACGAGATTGATCTCTAGTTGGCTTGCTTTGGTAACTGGAGGTTTTGCTTCACTGTTAAGCTCTTGAAGTGTTCACCCATGTCGGGACAATAATGTTTTCATTAGAAGTCAGAAGTATATAATTCTATCCCATCTTCTAGGAAATCGGCCTAAGAACTTCTTGTTCATTCTTTCCTGTAGTGTTAATTGCTAAAAGAATCCCGATCTCTTGCATCCGAATATGTTTCAGACTTTCATCTAACAATTGATGCTTGTCTCTCGGTCCTTTTACAATCTGACATTGAAGCAGTTGCTGTAAGGATGAAACAGCAATTTCTGAGATATGGGTAAGGGAGCTTTCAATTTGCCTCAAGATACCAATATATATAGAGGATGGCTCGAGGAGAACACGTTCGGAAATAGATCAGATTGGGAACAGCTTGTTCTACATCGCAGGGCCCCCTATGTATAGGCGGTGCTCTTGAAATCAAACAATATGCAGTAAAGATGTGGGATTGACTCCTATACAGCTACTGAGTTTCTCCAAGCGAAAGTGGTTTCATTTCAGATGCCAGTCTGCCAAGGCTTGAATTTTGAGCAACAAGAAAGCACCCTTCCATTACTGCAGTTTTTCCACCCCAACCAAGCCATGAAGCATGTAAATTTTTGTTATGAAAATGCAGTGAAAATGGCACTATGCTCAACCTTAGAAGAATTATTTAGATCATTGGATTGGAGCCATTTGCATGACATCATCAGCGAGGGTGTCTCAAAGAAATGCATATAGTCAGGGATAGCAGGGACCGAATGCATCGTCCTCTGGAAATGTAATTGAGCAGCCAAAGAACGCAAGACAAGAGGATAGTTTCAGAATCTGGGCGACGACATCAGCGGATGCTATAAGTCAGCTGCGGCTAGTGGCTGTTTGGAAGGGTAGAACAATGGTTAAAGGCTGTCCATGATCCCTCATTACTTGATATTCTTTCATTGATTTTTCATCCTCGTTACAAGTTGAGGCAGTTAATCTATACTCTACCATTTACCCCTTATGGATAGAACCTCTTAATGTAAGACTTGAATTTTAGAAATCCAAGTTAGATTACGAGCCATTGTGTTGATTATGAATTATTGTCAAAATCTAGATAAAGTTTGATTCTTGACTTGCCTTTAGAATTTAAATTAGGATGGGTTGTCCTTTCGATTCCAATTATGAAGTTCTTCATATGTTGTCTATAAAGTCTGAACTTTATCTTTGCGATATAAAATCTGAACTTCTCCTTATGATTCATGTAAAGTTTGAACTTTGTCTTTTGCTATGTAAAACTTAGACTTTTCCTTATGATCTTTGTAAAGTGGGGACTTCCAGAAAATGATTTCTTGGACTTAGAAAATCTTCAGAAGTATTTGTCAGACTTATAATAACTCTTGGACAATTTTATCAACTTCAAAATATATTAGGAAGTTTTCTTAACAATGTCCACATGTTGGATGCAGCCCATGGTCGACTACTAAAACAATAGGATCGAGAGAGTGACTTGTAAAGACAGAAATTCCGTCACAAAAATGAGCATAGATTTCAGTTATGCATTAGTTCGGAAAAATGGTCATAACTTTGTTGACATAGATCGGAATGACCCGATTCCAAAGCCAAAAGAATGAAGACTTCCGGATCTACAACTTTTGTGTTTTGAGTTTTCTCATATAATCACTGTAGAGTTGTCAATTTTGGAAGAAAGTAGACGATTGTGAACGGTTAAGATGCAAAAAAAAAAAAAGGATTGGAACTTTAGTGGTTGCTCTTCTAAGCCTCCAATGAAGTTGAAATGGTATCAATTCTTCTAAATTGATGGCTACAACTCTTCAATGATATAGACTTTAAAAGCTCCAACTTTTCAAGGACGGAATGAAAACTCTTCTAGATTTTTAAGGGGAATGAACTCTTCGAGGTTCAAGAGAATTGCACTAAGCAAGTTTAATTTATCAAATTTAGTCTGATTTTACATAAACTTCATAGCATTTTATAGCAAAATAAAAGAAAAGCAAAAGACTAAAGTCGAATCTAGAAACTAAGAATTATTAAAGCTCATAGAAACTAGAAACTATCAAAAGTAATATATTTCTAATGCTTGAGGCTGTCTCAAGGAGTCTTGTTGCAAGCTTCCAATGTATGAGTAACAATAAAATCTTTATGACAAAGTCAAAGATGAGGTTTTTCACTTATCGATGAGGTTCTTTAATTGTCGATGAGGTCTCTTGATATAAGGCTGATTGATGAGAGTGTCATAGAACTTGAATGTGTGCTGACCTTAATCTGGGCTGCATCCGTGTTGTTCATATGCTTGTCCAGGTCGAAGGTCTAGTCATTTCGGGTGTAAGCAGTATGAGATCATGTCTCGCTTGACCTGGTGTTTGATTTAGCAAATCTCACAATAATGGATGATGATAATGACATGCGCCCACATGTTTTTGACAAAGGTGCCCACGTGATCCCACCAAATTAGTGGAAAATGTCAATGCGCATGGTGGGGTCACAATGAAGATATCGTGATGGACTATTATTAGATAAATTTGCTAATTTGTACGTGTCTTCGCGTTAGAGACTCAATCGTTCACAGCTTTTTAACATAACTTTTGGATTACAATTGTATATAACATTGCGATCAGGTGATTCTCTAAATCTCACCCAACCCCTTTCTAGTGAATTAACATTAACTAACTGGGTGCGGATCCATTCTAGCGGAGACTCTGAGCTGATTGGTTTTGGTAAATAATATTCAATATAGTCGTTGTACCTAAAACAATATGGTAAATGCAACAAATGAGATCATCATAGGATAATTTTATTAGACACCCAATATACAACCGGTACAAGACAAAGCCCAAACACACAGGCTCACTCTGTCAGGAAGCATTCACAGCAGCAGCTTCAAGATTCAAGAACCACCCTCTGCAAAGTACAGGAACTATTGAGGGCGGTCTCTGATCTTGAAGCGTACTTGGTTAGAGAAATGAAATTACATAAATAAGACACGTAGCAAGAAGAGAGAGACGCGGAGATCCTCCATGGTTTAGAAGTGATGGTGGTGCTTCTTGCCATGAGACTTTTCATATTCTTTCTTGGCCGCCTTCTTCTGGTGGTGCTCATGGAAGGCGAACCCGCCAGCCCCGACTGCAACAGCAGCGGCTATTTCCTCCTCTATCTTGTGCCTGTGGGCGTGCTCTGGGTGCTTCTTGGCCTGATGCTTCTCATGCTGCAATTTGAACATCATTAATTGGGAATTGTGTGAATGAAACAAAATGAGTTAAGGTAAAGAGGAAACAAAACAGTTATGTACACTTTTTTTAAACAGGCTCTGAGCATGGTATTAATTCAACAAAAATAATAATAATAATTTATTCACTTTGAGCAGAAGTATTTGATCATGTAAATACTCTTATTGATTACAACTGTCGTTTGTTAGAGCCAATTATGGGGAAATCTTATTCCTCTAGTTTATTGGTGAAGGAAATTGATTGAATTCAAACTATTGTCATTTATAAGGATGATCCATTCTCGCATGGCATGCCATCATCGTGTCCGGTTGAAATATGCGAGTCTAATCGAGATCCTTTGCATCCAATGCTTGTGATCAAACTGATGATTCAGGTATATAAGATGAAGATGCGAATTTTATCTATATATAAAATGGGGAAAAATTGCAAGATTGAGAAGAAGATAATAATTATTACCAAGGCAAAAGCACCGGCAGTGACGGCACCGAGTTCACCGAGTTGCTGGAGGTGCTTGTGGTGCTTCTCCTCCTTCCTGTAATCGACCTCAGGCTCCGGGACGGCGGGATCCTTCTGGTGGTGGAAGTGGTGGTGGCGGTGTCCTTCGGCCATGGTTGGTGGTTGTTTCTTCGGGGGATGCTAGAATTGACAATGAATCAGGTAAAGGATGACAGCTGAAGGGTACGGTATGTGATGTGAGATCGTTTGAGAGGGAGGGGTGTATTTATAGGGAGAGTTGGCACAGGCGAAGTTTCACATCCGATGTGCCAACGCGGGAGGCCTTAAACGCGTGATGGACGGTCAGGATAGGTCGGCGGGGTTCAACGCGACGCAACTTTGTCTTTTTTCGATGAAGCAGTTGTTTGTACGTCAAACCGAAAAAAAACAAAGAAAGTAGGGGATAGACTTTTCTTTTTCTTTTTTTGGTTCTAGTTGGGGGATATTTTGGGTGGACGAGTATTAATTTGGCAGATGATTTTTATGAGTTGAAACAGGAATAGCGAAAACCTCGAGGACATTCCAATCTTGCGTGGATATTTAACGTAACGTGCTGAGAATATATTTCAAGATTGAGCCTATAAAGAAAACCCAATCCAAATAGATGTGAAAGGTTTTTTAGTTTGAGTAACTTTGCCCAAAAGACGGACCAAAAAAAAAATTTCCTCAAAAGGGTTTATATTCTTCATACAAAATATTTGGCTGAACATTTCTTTATGAGTTGAAAAGGGAAACATTGAAAATCTTGAGAACATACGAATCTTGTGGATATTTGATGTAATATATTGAGAAAATGTTTCAAGTTAGAGCCCATAAAAGAAATCTGATCCAAGTAAATTTCCTAACTTGGGTATGTTTCCTAATTTGAGAGGTTTCCTAGTTTTATTGATTTCCTAGTCTGACTAGCTTTCCCAAATGGGGTGGATACACATTATTTGGCATGATTTTCCTGAGTTGAAGTGGGAACCAGTGAAATCTAGAGAACGTTTAAATCTTGTAAATATTTGTGTTGAGTTTGAGGCCGTAAAGGAATCTTGATCCAAGAAGGTTTCCTAAATTGAGTAGATTTCCTAATTTGAATGATTTCCTAGTTTGAGTAACTTTTCTAGAAGTGATTTCATATTTTGGATACAAATTATCTGGCAGACAATTTTTATGAGTTGAAATGAAAAAACAGTGAAAATCTTGAGGACATTCCAATCTTGGGGATATTTATTGTAATATGTCGAGAATATGTTTTGAGATGGAGCCCATAAAGGAAACTCAATTCAAGTAGGTTTGAGTGGTTTTCTAGTTTAAGTAGCTTTTCCAAACGGGGGTTTTATATTCCTGCTACGAATCATTTGGTAGATAGTTTAAAAGGGAAACAATGAAAATATTGAGATCATTCTAATCTTATGGATATTTGATGAACATGTTGAGAATATATCTTGAGTTTGAGCCTATAAAGAAAATATGATCCAAGTAAGTTTTTTAGTTTGAGCAGTTTTCTAGTTTGAGTAACTTTCTAAAAGGGGTTTCTTATCTTAGATACAAATTATTTGGCAAATAATTTTCTGAGTTGAAATAGGAAACTATGAAAACCTAGAGAACATTTCAATCTTGTGGATATTTGGTGTAACCTTTTAAGAGTATATCTCAAATTTGAGCCCATAAAAGGAATATATGTCAAGAACATTCCAATCTTGTGCTTTCCTAGTTTGATTGGTTTCTTATCTTGGATAAAATTATCTAGTGGATGATTTTCCTGAAATGGAAACTGTGAAAATCTAGATAACATTCCAAACTTGTGAATATTTAATGTAACCTTGTTGAAAATATGTCTTGAGTTTAAGCCCATAAAGGAATCCCGATACTAGTTTAAGGGTCCATTTAGCAACTTGCCAAACAATAAAAATTTATGTTCTTTTATTCCCATAGTCAATTTTGGAATAGAATCAAGAAGAAAAAAAAGTAGTTTCTTGATTCTGGAACAATTTTTTCATTTCTAATTCTTCTTGGTTTTCTTCTTTTTTCTTGGTTTGTTGTTCTTCTTCTTCTCGACCTGTCGTTGGTCAGTCGCTGGCGAGGGTGGCTTGCGGCTGCGACAAGGGAGGCCTTGCCCAGCCATGGCGAGGCCGACCTCGCTGTCATGACCAGCAAGGGCCGCCACACCCTCGCTGGCCTTGGCCTGTGGCTGGTCACTGGCGACCAGTCATGGCCAAGGAAGGGAGGGAAAAAAAAGAAAAAAAAAGGAAAACAAGGAAGAAAGAAATATTAAAGAATTCAAAATATTATTAATAAAAAGAAATTTTGTATAGTTACCAAACACATTTATGTTTTTTTTTCTATTCTAAGAATAGAAATTTTGAGTAATCACAAAATGCCTTTAAATTCTTAGAAATTGTTTTCGGGCACGGAATTAAAAAAAAATCATTTTTGAGCAGAATCTATTTCCGAGCACAGAATCGTTGCCATATGCAACCTAAGTAGGTTTTCTAACATGAGTGATTTCCTAATTTGAGTAACTTTTCTAGAAGTGGTTTCCCATTTTGATTACAAATTATTTAGCATATGGTTTTTATGAGATGATATGGAAACGGTGAAAATCTTGAGAACATTGAAATCTTGGGAATGTTTGATATAATATGTTGAAAATATATTTCGAGTTTGAATTCATAAAGAAATCCAATCGAAGTAGGTTTCCTAATTTGTGTGGTTTCCAATTTTAAGTAGTTTCCTAATTTGCGTAACTTTTCTAGAAGAAACCAATGCTCCGACGGAACCGCGGAACCGCGTCTATCTATGATGTTATCGTTTCCGTTGATTTCTCTTGTAATGTTGTGTTCAGACTGCAAGAATTGTCTAATGATGAAATTGTAGGAGTCTAAAGTTCAAGATGAGGCTATCCGGTGTAGGTGGGTGGTTTTGACTTATTGATTAAGGAAGCCCATTATTTAGACCAAAAAAACAAGAGAGAGATTAAGGAATCCCATCGCAGGAATGTGGTCTAGGTATGCCATAATTGAAGATCTATCAATCGGGCTTTGAATAAAGAAAAAATGTGCTTTATGAGTCGTCCGTGATTTCGTACTGACCTAATTTTCATTTTCGCAAAAATGATTTTCTCTTAATAAGAGACTACATTAAATTTTCTATCACTACGCTTTTCTTTTCTTTTTTTTGTGTTTCCTTTTCCTGCTATACTCTTAGATTGTTTGTAAGACGCATGGCTTTGTATCCCTATTAAATTTTCAAGGGACGAATCCCTGATTTAATTAGATAGCAGAATTAGTCTGTATATACTCCATCAATTCATTTGCTAACATCTTGTCTACTTATACTAACAAGTTGAAGAGTAGAAAAATGTCCCTAGTGTACGCTTTTAGACATTTCATGATCTTGAGGCATGATCAATTGTCTCGTTGACATTTTACTTGACAGGCAAAACTAAATCAGCTCGAATATGTCCGTACCAATTAACTCCTCGGCGCAGTTAGTACCTCCCTCGCATGCGAACACTTTTGTGCCCTTTCTTCTTGAGATTGTTAGATGCCGACACCATTATACTTATTTAGTTATTTAATTTAGTTGAACCCCTTCATGTTAGAACTGGCAACACCTATATACATATAAAAATCAACGGGTTGGATTAGTCTGGTGGTGCTCAGAAGGTGGACATGAATAACATAAATAAATGAATTTATATTGCTTAATCGAGAAGAAAGGTACGTTTTCTTCTATACGAGGATCATTTCAAAAAAGAGAAAGCAAAAATGACATAAATAATTCATGAATTATGGTCAAATGTGTAATGTGATTTTTGAACTTTTAATCTGTTCAATCTGATCCTTGAACTTTTGGAGATCACAGCGCATGTTGAGTCAAAATTTCGAGATGGTGGCGGATGGCAGGCAGCTGTGGACGATGGCGTGAGGCTGCTGGTGATGGGAGGTGGCCGGCATTGGGCGGTGGCGGGGAGGCGGCCAGCTTTGGGCTGCGGCAGTGGACGGCCAGCAACGGACGACAGGAGGCGGGCTGCAGTGGGAGGCAGCTATTGTGGGGTGGCAGCAGAGGACGGCAGACGGTGGGAGGTGGCCAGTGGCAGGAGGCATCCAAGTACTGATGTTGTTGCTGATGACTTGCAAACAACTTGTACATTTTTATTTCCAGCGGTAAATATCAAAGCTCGTTCGAGATGATGCATTTCTGGCCGGTGCTCCATTACTTCGAATGTATGTCTTACCCCATATATACATTGAAAAACAATTTTATCAAACTGCAACTTAGTTCCTGGAAACTGCATCCTTACCTGATGGCCAAACAGCAGTTTCATGGTACTATGTTCGAGGCTTTCTCTGAAGACCTCAAAAGTTTTGTCAAAGACTTTAAAACTAGTCTCCAGCAATTGGTAGATTATTCTTTAAAAGGAAGTCCTTTGGAGAAAACTTGTACCGAATGTTTTTGTAATTATCCTAAATGCTGCTTTGCATCCTACAATGTCATAAATTGTTTGGTTCTATATGTTCAGGAGTGTTAATGTTGCTTTGCTGTGATCGCTATCCGGTACCGTGACCTCTACAGCTGGGTGGACAAAGGTTTATACTTCTGATTTCCAGGTACTGCTCTCGATCTGTTCGCTCTTGAAGGACCCAAATCCAGATGACCCTCTGGCACCGGAAATGGCGCGCATGTACAAGAATGACAGAACCATGCACGAGGCCACTGGAAGAAGCTGGACGCAGAAGTAAGCAATTGCCTTGAATGCCTTGTGTGATATAAAGAAGGGTTTTGTGTCTCTGTGACTTTGCTCTTGCAGTTTATATGTGTAGTGAAAGACCGTAATTCATCTCGTCCTTAGATCAGAACAAATGAAGTCTGAAAAATTACCCTCCTGAAAACGCATGCTGTGCCGCTTTCCAATTGTTTGTATGTTAATTCGTATTTCAAAGTGTGGATACTTGATTCAAGTTGCCCATAGTAAGTTTTACTATGATTGACATATTTTAGCTTACATGCCACTCCCTACTTCATGCTTGGAAACTGCAATTGGAGCGTGGTCGTGTTTTGCCTGGATGTGAACTGAGTTGGCTTCCCCATCACTGCTAAACAATTGGCTCAGGCTTTATAAATCATTGAGGAAATTGTTGGTTTATAACCACTAGGTATATTGCATGAATGGTGTGACTTTGTCACGATACTTGCTGCGTGATAATGATCACTCCTCTACATTCTACTTCAACATGATGACATGACAAAGAAGTATCTGTAGTACTTAATCAAACCAAATCTTAACTTGTACTTCAGGCCGCCTTTACTTTGGATATCAACATGATTGAACATGGATCACATGTTCCATTCGTATCATTCCAGTAAGATTTCTTGTCCATTAATTTTGTTAATCATGTTTTCTTTCTTGGGCTGTGTGCATGCGTGAGGGGATTTAGGCTCTGTAATACACTGACTGCCACAAAATGGGCCACTGATGGTCGATATAAAACAGCTTTTCCCAGGTTTGGAGGCAAAATATGATCAACGCTACCCAGAGAGAGTGGTTCGTGCGAGTATGTGCAGAAGCACCAAGTTCAGCTCCAGTGACTGGTGAAATGAGCCACTTGGTTCCCACTCCAAACGCTGAAGCATCCTGAAAGTGTCAAGAGTGAGCTCTGAAAACTTTACCGGATTAAACAAGCAGGAAAGATGACTATGAGGGTACAAAGATCTTCCCTGAAACAGGAAGTAAAGGGGCTGAACAACTGAGCATTGCGTCTTGTAATTTCAGATTTCTATTTGGGATAGATGCAGCAACACGGAGCAGAGAATGTGTGTGGCGATCCAAAGGAAAACTACATAGCAAAGGCCTCGGTAATACTGACTCGGTATGATATCAGAGCTGGACCTTGAGTTTGATTCGTCAAACTTCCATATCAGTAGAGAACAACTTTTGTTCTTTTTTCTTACATCATTTGGTAGAAAATTTCTTCAATTTCGTCCCTAGACTATTAATTTATTCAATGTGGTCTTTGAACTATTGGTGAATGTTCTATGTAGTCCTTTTGTTTGCATTATTTTCATATAATCTAGGCACTAAATTGAACATTTACGAATAGTTTATAGACCATATCGAACAAATTGCAAGTCCATGGATAACATTGCACGTTGGACCAAAGTTTAGGGACCATTTGTGTCATTTTTCAGATTGTGGGAGATGATTGAAGTGAATTAAGCTTCTTTCGATTCTGTAATATATCAACGTTAATATCAAATAATTCAAGGAATTGCGGCAAAATAATTTTTAATATGTTGTGCTAATATAAAATTATGTGCTATTGTGTCTTTTAGAGAGACAATGTGGCTGCTACCAAGAGCATTATTGACGACCTCAATCAGGATGACAAACTGAATGAGCAGAAATATGACCTTTGGCATCGTAAAATTTACTGAAATTCAAGAGCCTGAAATGGGAAACACGGAACAACATAAGCATGACTTAGAGGCTTATCAAGCGTGGAAGAGAAAAGATCGTGTTGCTCACATTCTGATGCAGAGTAGCATGAAAAACGATATTATGCTACGTTTTGAAAAGCATCGCGTGGTGATGACTATGTGGGATGTTCTAAAGGTCCAAATATGGAGGACCTGCACCACTAGATTACGCTAACTTGCCCTGAATCGATGTCTATAAGAAGCGCATAACAAGGATTGTGCAGCACACATAGAGTTCTGTCCGATGCCTCTGTTCTATCGAGTGCCCAAACCCTGACATTAACAAACCAGAACATCGGTGGAGGATTCAAAGCTCAATAGTTGAAGCAGTTGCCGATATGCTCATTCCTAACGGAAAGGTAACGACTGCAGCTGATAAAAAATAGTTAATGGCACAGACGTTGATGATCTTTCAAATAGGAGCTTTGCCATTAAATAAAAGATGCATTGGCATTTGCAATGGATGGCCCAAGGAAAGTGCTGTTGCATCGTATCTGAAACTGAAAGCGTCTCCATTTGAAGATGTGCAATGTGCACTGCTCCAAATATAATTTGGGATATTGAAACGAGATTGATCTCTAGTTGGCTTGCTTTGGTAACTGGAGGTTTTGCTTCACTGTTAAGCTCTTGAAGTGTTCACCCATGTTGGGACAATAATGTTTTCATTAGAAGTCAGAAGTATATAATTCTATCCCATCTTCTAGGAAATCGGCCTAAGAACTTCTTGTTCATTCTTTCCTGTAGTGTTAATTGCTAAAAGAATCCCGATCTCTTGCATCCGAATATGTGTCAGTCTTTCATCTAACAATTGATGCTGGTCTCTCGGTCCTTTTACAATCTGACATTGAAGCAGTTGCTGTAAGGATGAAACAGCAATTTCTGAGATATGGGTAAGGGAGCTTTCAATTTGCCTCAAGATACCAATACATATAGAGGATGGCTCCAGAAGAACACGTTTGGAATTAGATCAGATTGGGAACAGCTTGTTCTACATCGCAGGGCCCCCTATGTATAGGCGATGCTCTTGAAATCAAACAATATGCAGTAAAGATGTGGGATTGACTCCTATACAGCTGCTGAGTTTCTCCAAGTGAAAGCGGTTTCATTTCAGATGCCAGTCTGCCAAGGCTTGAATTTGGAGCAACAAGAAAGCACCCTTCCATTACTGCAGTTTTCCACCCCAACCAAGCCATGAAGCATGTAAATTTTTGTTATTAAAATGCAGTGAAAATGGCACTATGCTTAACCTTAGAAGAATTATTTAGATCATTGGATTGGAGCCATTTGCATGACATCATCAGCGAGGGTGTCTCAAAGAAATGCATATAGTCAAGGATAGCAGGGACCGAATGCATCGTCCTCTGGAAATGTAATTGAGCAGCCAAAGCACGCAAGACAAGAGGATAGTTTCAGAATCTGGGCGACGACATCAGCAGATGCTATAAGTCAGCTGCGGCTAGTGGCTGTTTGGAAGGGTAGAACAATGGTTAAAGGCTGTCCATGATCCCTCATTACTTGATATTCTTTCATTGATTTTTCATCCTCGTTACAAGTTGAGGCAGTTAATCTATACTCTACCATTTACCCCTTATGTATGGAACCTCTTAATGTAAGACTTGAATTTTAGAAATCTAAGTAAGATTACGAGCCATTGTGTTGATTATATGAATTATTGTCAAAATCTAAATAAAGTCTGATTCTTGACTTGCCTTTAGAATTTAAAATCAGGATGGGTTGTCCTTTCGATTCCAATTATGAAGTTCTTCATATGTTGTCTATAAAGTCTGAACTTTATCTTTGCGACACAAAATCTGAACTTCTCCTTCTAATTCATTTAAAGTTTGAACTTTGTCTTTTGCTATGTAGAACTTGGACTTTTTCTTATGATCTTTGTAAAGTCTGGACTTCGAGAAAATGATTTCCTGGACTTAGAAAATCTTCAGAAGTATTTATCAAACTTATAATAACTCTTAGACAGTTTTGTCAACTTCAAAATATATTAGGAGGTTTTCTCAATAATGTCCACATGTTGGATGCAGCCCAAGGACGACTACTAAAACAATAGGATCGAGAGAGTGACTTGTAAACACAGAAATTTCATCACAAAAACGAGCATAAATTTCAATTATGTGTTAGTTTGGGAAAATGGTCATAACTTTGTTGATATAGCTCGGAATGACCCGATTCCAAAGCCAAAAGAATGAAGACTTCCGGATCTACAACTTTTGTGTTTTGAGTTTTCTCATATAAGCACTGTAGAGTTGTCAATTTTGGAAGAAAGTAGACGATTGTGAACGGTCAAGATGCAAAAAAAAAAAAAAGGATTGGAACTTTAGTGGTTGCTCTTCTAAGCCTCCAATGAAGTTGAAATGGCATCAATTCTTCTAAATTGATGGCTGCAACTCTTCAATGATGTAGACTTTAAAAGCTCTAACTTTTCAAGGACGGAATGAAAACTCTTCTAGGTTTTTAAGGGGAATGAACTCTTCGAGGTTCAAGAGAATTGCACTAAGCTAGTTTAATTTATCAAATTTAGTCTGATTTTACATAAACTTCATGGCATTTTATAGCAAAATAAAAGAAAAGCAAAAGACTAAAGTCGAATCTAGAAACTAGGAATTATTAAAGCTCATGGAAACTAGAAACTATCAGAAGTAATATATTTCCAATGCTTGAGGATGTCTCAAGGAGTCTTGTTGCAAGCTTCCAATGTATGAGTAACAATAAAATCTTTATGACGGAAGTCAAAGATGAGGTTTTTCACTTATCGATGAGGTTCTTTGGTTGTCGATGAGGTCTCTTGATATAAGGCTGATTGATGAGAGTGTCATAGAACTTGAATGTGTGCTGACCATAATATGGGCTGCATCCGTGTTGTTCATACGCTTGTCCAGGTCGAAGGTCTAGTCATTTCGGGTGTAAGCAGTATGAGATCATGTCTCGCTTGACCTGGTGTTTGATTTAGCAAATCTCACAATAATGGATGATGATAATGACATGGGCCCACATTTTTTGACAAAGGTGCCCACATGATCCCACCAAATTAGTGGAAAATGTCAATGCGCATGGTGGGGTCACAATGAAGATATCGTGATGGACTATTATTAGATAAATTTGCTAATTTGTACGTGTCTTCGCGTTAGAGACTCAATCGTTCACAGCTTTTTAACATAACTTTTGGATTACAATTGTATATAACATTGCGATCAGGTGATTATCTAAATCTCCCCAACCCCTTTCTAGTGAATTAACATTAACTAACTGGGTGCGGATCCATTCTAGCGGAGACTCTGAGCTGATTGGTTTTGGTAAATAATATTCAATATAGTCGTTGTACCTAAAACAATATGGTAAATGCAACAAATGAGATCATCATAGGATAATTTTATTAGACACCCAATATACAACCGGTACAAGACAAAGCCCAAACACACAGGCTCACTCTGTCAGGAAGCATTCACAGCAGCAGCTTCAAGATTCAAGAACCACCCTCTGCAAAGTACAGGAACTATTGAGGGCGGTCTCTGATCTTGAAGCGTACTTGGTTAGAGAAATGAAATTACATAAATAAGACACATAGCAAGAAGAGAGAGACGGGAGATCCTCCATGGTTTAGAAGTGATGGTGGTGCTTCTTGCCATGAGACTTTTCATATTCTTTCTTGGCCGCCTTCTTCTGGTGGTGCTCATGGAAGGCGAACCCGCCCGCCCCCGACGGCAACAGCAGCGGCTATTTCCTCCTCTATCTTGTGCCTGTGGGCGTGCTCTGGGTGCTTCTTGGCCTGATGCTTCTCATGCTGCAATTTGAACATCATTAATTGGGAATTGTGTGAATGAAACAAAATGAGTTAAGGTAAAGAGGAAAAAAAACAGTTATGTACACTTTTTTTAAACGGGCTCTGAGCGTGGTATAAATTCAACAAAAAAAAATTTATTCACTTTGAGCAGAAGTATTTGATCATGTAAATACTCTTATGGATTACGACTGTCTTTTGTTAGAGCCAATTCTGGGGAAATCTTATTCCTCTAGTTTATCGGTGAAGGAAATTGATTGAATTCAAACTATTGTCATTTATAAGGATGATCCATTCTCGCATGGCATGCCATCATCGTGTCCGGTTGAAATATGCGAGTCTAATCGAGATCCTTCGCATCCAATGCTTGTGATCAAGCTGATGGTTCAGGTATATAAGGTGAAGAAGCGAATTTTATCTATATATAAAATGGGGAAAAATTGCAAGATTGAGAAGAAGATGATAATTATTACCAAGGCAAAAGCGCCGGCAGTGACGGCACCGAGTTCACCGAGTTGCTGGAGGTGCTTGTGGTGCTTCTCCTTCTTCCTGTAATCGACCTCAGGCTCCGGGACGGCGGGATCCTTCTGGTGGTGGAAGTGGTGGTGGCGGTGTCCTTCGGCCATGGTTGGTGGTTGTTTCTTCGGGGGATGCTAGAATTGACAATGAATCAGGTAAAGGATGACAGCTGAAGGGTACGGTATGTGTTGTGAGATCGTTTGAGAGGGATGGGTGTATTTATAGGGAGAGTTGGCACAGGCGAAGTTTCACATCCGATGTGCCAACGCGGGAGGCCTTAAACGCGTGATGGACGGTCAGGATAGGTCGGCGGGGTTCAACGCGACGCAACTTTGTCTTTTTTCGATGAAGCAGTTGTTTGTACGTCAAACCGAAAAAAAACAAAGAAAGAGTAGGGGATAGACTTTTCTTTTTCTTTTTTTGGTTCTAGTTGGGGGATATTTTGGGTGGACGAGTATTAATTTGGCAGATGATTTTTATGAGTTGAAACAGGAAATAGCGAAAACCTTGAGGACATTCCAATCTTGTGTGAATATTTTATGTAATGTGCTGAGAATATGTTTCGAGATTGAGCCTATAAAGAAAACCCAATCCAAAAAGGTGTGAATGGTTTTTTAGTTTGAGTAACTTTCCTAAAAAGACAGACCAAAAAAAAAAAAAAATTCCCCAAAAGGTTTCCTATTCTTGATACAAAATATTTGGGTGAACATTTCTTTATGAGTTGAAAAGGGAAACATTGAAAATCTTGAGAACATACGAATCTTGTGGACATTTGACGTAACATATTGAGAAAATGTTTCAAGTTAGAGCCCGTAAAAGAAGCCTGATCCAAGTAAATTTCATAACTTGGATGTATTTCCTAATTTGAGTGATTTCCTAGTTTTATTGATTTCCTAGTCTAACTAGCTTTCCCAAATGGGGTGGATACAAATTATTTGGCATTAATATCCTGAGTTGAAGTGGGAACCAGTGAAAATCTAGAAAACGTTTAAATCTTGTGAATACTTGTGTCGAGTTTGAGGCCATACAGGAATCCTAATCCAAGTAGGTTTCCTAAATTGAGTAGATTTCCTCATTTGAGTGATTTCCTAATTTGATTTGTTTCATAGTTTGAGTAACTTTTCTAGAAGTGATTTTCACATTTTGGATACAAATTATCCGGCAGACAATTTTTATGAGTTGAAATGAAAAAACAGTGAAAATCTTGAGGACATTCCAATCTTGTGGATATTTATTGTAATATGTCGAGAACATGTTTTGAGATGGAGCCCATAAAAGAAACTCGATTCAAGTAGGTTTGAGTGGTTTTCTAGTTTGAGTAGCTTTTCCAAAAGGGGTTTTGTATTCTTGCTACAAATCATTTGGCAGAAGTGAAAATCTTGAGAACATTCTAATCTTATAGGATATTTGATGTAACATGTTAAGAATATATCTTGAGTTTGAGCCTATAAAGAAAATTTGATCCAAGTAAGTTTTTTAGTTTGAACAGTTTCATAGTTTGAGTAACTTTTCTAAAAGGGGTTTCTTATCTTGGATACAAATTATTTGGCAAACAATTTTCTGAGTTGAAAAAGTAAACTGTGAAAATCTAGACAATGGATATTTGATATAACCTTTTAAGAGTATATCTTGAATTTGAACCCATAAAAGGAATATGTGTCGAGAACATTCCAATCTTGTGCTTTCCTAGTTTGATTGGTTTCTTATCTTGGATAAAATTATTTGGCAGATGATTTTCCTGAAATGGAAACTGTGAAAATCTAGATAGCATTCCAAACTTGTGAATATTTGATGTAACATGTTGAGAATATGTCTTGAGTTTGAGCTCATAAAAGAATCCCGATACTAGTTTAAGCAGGTTTTCTAACATGAATGATTTCCTAATTTGAGTAACTTTTCTAGAAGTGGTTTCCTATTTTGATTACAAATTATTTAGCATATGGTTTTTGTGGAGATGAAATGGAAACGGTGAAAATCTTGAGAACATTGCAATCTTGGGAATATTTGATGTAATATTTTCAAAATATATTTCGAGTTTAAATCCATAAAAGAAACTCAATCAAAGTAGGTTTCCCAGTTTGTGTGGTTTCCAATTTTAAGTAGTTTCCTAAATTCTAAAAGAAACCAATGCTCCCACGGAACCGCGGAACCGCGTATACCTATGATGTTATCGTTTCCGTTGATTTCTCTTATAATATTGTGTTCAGACTGCAAGAATTGTCGAATGATGTAATTGTAGGAGTCTAACGTTCAAGATGGGGCTATCCGGTCTAGGTGGGTGGTTTTGACTTATTGATTAAGGAATCCCATTCTTTAGACCAAAAAACAAGACAGAGATTAAGGAATCCCATCGCAGGAATGTGGTCTAGGTATGCGATAATTGAAGATCTATCGATCGGGCTTTGAATAAAGAAAAAATGTGCTTTAAGAGTCGTCCATGATTTCGTACTGACCTAATTTTCATTTTCGCAAAAATGATTTTCTCTTTTCAGATGCTCTAAGAATAAGTGAATATGTTAAATTTTCCTTCACCGCACTTCCATTTTTTTTTTTTTCTTTCATGCTATAATCTTAGATTGTTTGTAAGACGCATGGCTTTATATCCCTACTTAATTTTTTAAGGGACAAACCCCTGATTTAATTAGATAGTAGAACCAGTCAGTATATGCTTCGTCAATGCGTTTGCTAACATCTTGTCTACTTATACTAACATGTTTCTAGTGTACGTAATGACATTTCATGATCTTGAGGAACGAACAATTGTCTCGTTGGTACCACCCGCCTTGGGTGGCGTCTCGTCTTGTCTTCCTCTCGCAAAAGGTCGAGTGGCATGTTTTTATTTTACAGACAAATAAAAAAAAAAACCAGCTCATTTTATTTGACACACAAATAAATCAGCTCACCTCCCTCCCACGCATGTGAACAATTTTATGCCCTTTCTTCTTGAGATTATTAGATGCCGACACTATCAACTTTAATTAGTTATTTAATTTAGTTGAACCCCTTCATGTTAGAACCAGCAACACTTATATACATAAAAAAAAAAAAAAAATCAATGGGTTGCAAATTATCTGGTGGTTCTCAGAAGGTGGACATCAATAAAACATAAATAAATGAATTTATATTACTTTTTTTTTTTTGTAATCGAAGAATTTATATTACTTAATCGTGAAGAAAGGTACGTTTTCTTCTATAGGAGGACCATTTCCAATTAAAAAAAAAGAAGGAAATGACATAAATAGTCCATGATTTTTGGTTGAATGTGTAATATAGTCGTTGAACTTTTAGTTTATTTAATGTGGTCCCTCAACTTTTGGGAACCACATTACACAATAAATCAAAATTTCGAGACATTATTTGAGGCATCCAAGTACTGATGTTGTTTGCCGATGACTTGAAAACAAGTTGTACAATTTTATTTCCAGTGGTAAATATCAAAGCTCGTTTGAGATGATGCATTTCTGGCCTTGGTTCTCTTGTACTTTGAATGTATGTCTTACCCCATATACATTGAAAAACAATTTTATCAAACTGCAACTTAGTTCCTGGAAGCTGCATCGTTACTTGACGGCCAAACACCAGTTTCACGCTACTTTGTTCAAGGCTTTCCCCAAAAGACCTCAAAAGTTTTGTCAAAGACTTTTCAAGGAAGTCCTTTGGAGAAAACTTGTACCGAATGTTTTTGTAACTATCCTAAATGCTGCTTTGCATCCTACAATGTCATAAATTGTTTGGTTCTATATGTTCAGGAGTGTTAATGTTGCTTTGTTGTGATCGCTATCTGGTACTGTGACCTCCACAGCTGGGTCGACAAAGGTTTATACTTCCGATTTCCAGGTACTGCTCTCGATCTGTTCACTCTTGAAGGACCCAAATCCAGATGACCCTCTGGTACTGGAAATGGCGTACATGTACAAGAATGACAGAACCATGCACGAGGCCACTGGAAGAAGCTGGACGCAGAAGTAAGCAATTGCCTAGAATGCCTTGTGTGATATAAGGAGGGTTTTGTGTCTCTGTGACTTTGCTCTTGCAGTTTATATGCGGTAGTGAAAGACCATAATTCATCTTGTCCTTAGATCAGAACAAATGAAGTCTGAAAAATTACCCTCCTGAAAACGCATGCTTTGCCGCTTTCCAATTGTTTGTATGTTAAATAAGTATTTCAAAGTGTGGATACATGATTCAAGTTGCCACTAGTGAGTAAGTTTTACTGTGATTAACATATTTTTAGCTTACATGCCACTCTCTACTTCATGCTTGGAAACTGCAATTGGAGTGTGGTCATGTTTTGCCTGGATGTGAACTGAGTTGGCTTCCCCATCACTGCTAAACAATTGGCTCAGGCTTTATAAATCATTGAGGAAATTGTTGGTTTATAACCACTAGGTATATTGCATGAATGGTGTGACTTTGTCACGATACTTGCTGCGTGACAATGATAACTCCTCCACGTTCTACTTCAACATGATGACATGACAAAGAAGTATCTGTAATACTTAATCAAACCAAATCTTGACTTGTGCTTCAGGCTGCCTTTACTTTGGATATCAACATGATTGAACATGGATCACATGTTCCATTCGTAGCATTCCAGTAAGATTTCTTGTCTATTAATTTGGTTAATCATTTTTTCTTTCTTGGGCTGTGTGCATGCGTGAGGGGATTTAGGCTCTGTAATATACTGACTGCCACAAAATGGGCCACTGATGGTCGATATAAAACAGCTTTTCCCAGGTTTGGAGGCAAAGTATGATCAACGCTACCCAGAGAGAGTGGTTCGTGCGAGTACGTGCAGAAGCACCAAGTTTAGTTCCAGTGACTGGTGAAATGAGCCACTTGGTTCCCACTCCAACCGCTGAAGCATCCTGAAAGTGTCAAGAGTGAGCTCTGAAAACTTTACCGGATTAAACAAGCAGGAAAGATGACTATGAGGGTACAAAGATCTTCCCTGAAACAGGAAGTAAAGGGGCTGAACAACTGAGCATTGCGTCTTGTAATTTCAGATTTCTATTTGGGATAGATGCAGCAACACAGAGCAGGGAATGTGTGTGGCGATCCAGAGGAAAACTATATATCAAAGGCCTCGGTAATACTGACTCGGTATGATATCAGAGCTGGACCTTGAGTTTGATTTGTTAGACTTTCATATCAGTAGAGAACAATTTTTGTTCTTTTTTCTTACATCATTTGGTAGAAAATTTCTTCAATTTCGTCCCTAGACTATTAATTTATTCAATATGGTCTTTTTAACTATTGGTGAATGTTCTATGTAGTCCTTTTGTTTGCATTATTTTCATATAATCTAGGTACTAAATTGAACATTTACGAATAATTTATAGACCATATCGAACAAATTAAAAGTCCATGGATAGCATTGCACGTTGGACCAAAGTTTAGGGACAATTTGTGTGATTTTCTGTATTGTGGGAGATGATTGAAGTGTATTAAGCTTCTTTCGATTCTGTAATGTATGAACGTTAATATCAAATAATTCAAGGAATTTCGACAAAATAATTTTTTAATATGTTGTGCTAATATAAAATTATGTGCTATTGTGTCTCTTTAGAGACAATATGGCTGCGACCAAGAGCATTATTGACGACCTCAATCAGGATGACAAACTGAATGAGCAGAATTATGACGTTTGGCATCGTAAAATTTACGGAAATTCAAGAGCCTGAAATGGGAAACACGGAACAACATAAGCATGACTTAGAGGCTTATCAAGCGTGGAAGAGAAAAGATCGTGTTGCTCACATTCTGATGCAGAGTAGCATGAAAAACGATATTATGCTCCGTTTTGAAAAGCATCGCGTGGTGATGACTATGTGGGATGTTGTAAAGGTCCAAATATGGAGGGATCTGCACCACTAGATTACGCTAACTTGCCCTGAATCGATGTCTATAAGAAGCGCATAACAAGGATTGTGCAGCACACATAGAGTTCTGTCCGATGCCTCTGTTCTATCGAGTGCCCAAACCCTGACATTAACAAACCAGAACATCGGTGGAGGATTCAAAGCTCAATAGTTGAAGCAGTTGCCGATATGCTCATTCCTAACGGAAAGGTAACGACTGCAGCTGATAAAAAATAGTTAATGGCACAGACGTTGATGATCTTTCAAATAGGAGCTTTGACATTAAATAAAAATGCATTGGCATTTGCAATGGATGGCCCAAGGAAAGTGCTGTTGCATCGTATCTGAAACTGAAAGCGTCTCCATTTGAAGATGTGCAATGTGCACTGCTCTAAATATAATTTGGGATATTGACACGAGATTGATCTCTAGTTGGCTTGCTTTGGTAACTGGAGGTTTTGCTTCACTGTTAAGCTCTTGAAGTGTTCACCCATGTCGGGACAATAATGTTTTCATTAGAAGTCAGAAGTATATAATTCTATCCCATCTTCTAGGAAATCGGCCTAAGAACTTCTTGTTCATTCTTTCCTGTAGTATTAATTGCTAAAAGAATCCCGATCTCTTGCATCCGAATATGTTTCAGACTTTCATCTAAGAATTGATGCTTGTCTCTCGGTCCTTTTACAATCTGACATTGAAGCAGTTGCTGTAAGGATGAAACAGCAATTTCTGAGATATGGGTAAGGGAGCTTTCAATTTGCCTCAAGATACCAATACATATAGAGGATGGCTCAAGTAGAACACGTTCGGAATTAGATCAGATTGGGAACAGCTTGTTCTACATCGCAGGGCCCCCTACGTATAGGCGATGCTCTTGAAATCAAACAATATGCAGTAAAGATGTGGGATTGACTCCTATACAGCTACTGAGTTTCTCCAAGTGAAAGTGGTTTCATTTCAAATGCCAGTCTGCCAAGGCTTGAATTTGGAGCAACAAGAAAGCACCCTTCCATTACTGCAGCTTTTCCAATTTTTGTTATGAAAATGCAGTGAAAATGGCACTATGCTCAACCTTAGAAGAATTATTTAGATCATTGGATTGGAGCCATTTGCATGACATCATCAGCGAGGGTGTCTCAAAGAAATGCATATAGTCAGGGATAGCAGGGACCGAATGCATCGTCCTCTGGAAATGTAATTGAGCAGCCAAAGCACGCAAGACAAGAGGATAGTTTCAGAATCTGGGCGACGACATCAGCGGATGCTATAAGTCAGCTGCGGCTAGTGGCTGTTTGGAAGGGTAGAACGATGGTTAAAGGCTGTCCATGATCCCTCATTACTTGATATTCTTTCATTGATTTTCATCCTCGTTACAAGTTGAGGCAGTTAATCTATACTCTCTAATTTACCCCTTATGGATAGAACCTCTTAATGTAAGACTTGAATTTTAGAAATCTAAGTCAGATTACGAGCCATTGTGTTGATTATGAATTATTGTCAAAATCTAGATGAAGTCTGATTCTTGACTTGCCTTTAGAATTTAAATCAGGATGGGTTGTCCTTTCGATTCCAATTATGAAGTTCTTCATATGTTATCTATAAAGTTTGAACTTTATCTTTGCGATATAAAATCTGAACTTCTCCTTCTGATTCATGTAAAGTTTGAACTTTGTCTTTTGCTATGTAAAACTTAGACTTTTCCTTATGATCTTTGTAAAGTCGGGACTTCCAAAAAATGATTTCTTGGACTTAGAAAATCTTCAGAAGTATTTGTCAGACTTATAATAACTCTTGGATAATTTTATCAACTTCAAAATATATTAGGAAGTTTTTTAACAATGTCCACATGTTGGATGCAGCCCATGGTCGACTACTAAAACAATAGGATCGAAAGAGTGACTTGTAAAGACAGAAATTCCGTCACAAAAATGAGCATAAATTTCAGTTATGCATTAATTCGGAAAAATGGTCATAACTTTGTTGACATAGATCGGAATGACCTTATTCCAAAGCCAAAAGAATGAAGACTTCCGGATCTACAACTTTTGTGTTTTGAGTTTTCTCATATAAGCACTGTAGAGTTGTCAATTTTGGAAGGAAGTAGACGATCGTGAACGGTCAGGATGCAAAAAAAAGGATTGGAACTTTAGTGGTTGCTCTTCTAGGCCTCCAATGAAGTTGAAATGGTATCAATTCTTCTAAATTGATGGCTACAACTCTTCAATGATATAGACTTTAAAAGCTCTAACTTTTCAAGGACGGAATGAAAACTCTTCTAGGTTTTTAAGGGAATGAACTGTGACATTCCGGATTTTGGCCCATTTTTGGGGTTTATAAAACGTGTAATTAAATCGGTGTGCTTATAATGGAATTTCGCCGAACCCATCACTCTCGGGTTTTGTTTTTTTAAAATAGAAATTCTGCTAGAATCGCTTTTCGATCGAATTTGGCCGTTATTTAGACCCCGAACTTGGCGATCGATTTTCGGAAGATTCGGGGCGAAATAAATTGGGCCGGTGTCGATTTTTATTGGCCGTGTCGGTTATCGGGAAAAGTGAAAAAGTGGACTTTTGGACCCGGGTACAAATTTGGATTTGGTAGACCTCCTAGAATGGGTCATTTATTTTGACTGCCCTAGAATATTGTTGGAATTTATGGCTTTTTCTGGAATTTAATTGGGACCGATGGATCGATTTTTAGTTCGGACCGTGTCCGTTGAATCGGATTTAGTTTAAAATTTAAACTCTCTCTCTCTCTCTCTCTCTCTCTCTCTTCCCCCCCCCCCGAATCCCCCTCTCTGTCTCTGACAATTTCCGGCTTCCCCAACCCCTCCACCGGTCCCCCCCTCTCGCCCTTTCCCCCCTTCCCCTTCTCCCTCTCCTCTCTCCCCCATCAAAACGTATCCCCCCTCTTCTCTCCTCTCTCCTCTCTCCTCTCTTCTCTTCCCTTTCTGTGAAAGACCGTAATTCATCCTGTCCTTAGATCAGAACAAATGAAGTCTGTAAAATTACCTCCTGAAAACAAATGCTTTGCCGCTTTCATGGTTTGTATGTTAATTTTTCTAAGTGCGGATACTTGGTTTAGGGGCTATTGCCCATAGTGAACATTATGATGGGCTGATAATATTGTTGTGGCATTCATTATATGTTCCATGGTCGAGATATGCACATTACTTGTAGACTTGTGTGATTAAGGGGCACTTTTAATTTATTTATATTGCGATTTAATTAGATTATATTATGCCTTATCTGTGCTAATTTAATCGAACAAAGAATATGGTTGTTTTGGGGAAAAATTATGTGTGACCGACTTGAGCGTCGGGTTTGTGGTTGAAGTGGCGATTTGTGGATTGGACGAATTTGTGAATTTGAGCTGTTTGATGCAATTTGACATGAATGTAATTGAATTGAATGGCGTGTGCATGCTGTCGATTTTAAGCCCTGATTGATCGGAGGGCTACGGACTTGGGATCGGCCGATGGGCGTTGGAATCCTTGGGGCGTGTTGATGTCCGTATAAAGGCATGATCGGCCGTTGGGCGATTGGAATGCGGGCTTGAGGCGTGTTGACGGTGGCCCGTTAAAGGTGTGATTGGACTGAGGCGTGTTTAAAACATTGGAAAAGAAAGTTGAGCTGTGTTCCCAGGTTTATTGGCCGTGAATGTGAGCCCGAGGCGTGTTTACGTGGCAAAGGCCTTCTATACGTTCACGCATGTGATTTGAGTGTGATTGAAATGGCTGGTTGAGCGTGTGGTGATTTAATTTGGATGAGTGTGTGGCTGGATTGGCTGGTTGAGCCAGTTGGTCGGGTTGATTGATTTTGAGTGGGATTGTGTGTGCTGGTAAATGTGAAGTGGTGGTGATTTATTCTTGCACCATCATGCTTGAACTAATATGCAGGAGTGGCACGTGGTTCGGCGAGGTAAGCCTTCTATGTGAAATTGATTGTGTTATGGGGTAGATTGCATGACTGGTTGGCCTATGTGGGGTATAGGGGGGTTGCTTATTGAGACTCATCTCACGGTTATTATATAACCATTTCAGATCCGCGACCATGAGTGATTGGAGACGCCCTTAAGAGTATCTCGAAGATCGAGGACGGGTCAAGTACCCGTATTTTGAGCCCCCTGAGAGGAGTTAAGTTTTGCGGGCCTTTGTCCCTTTTGAGGAATGCGATTCCTGGACATTGTATGTATCTACTAAGTGTAGAAATTCTAATTATTGTTTTGTGCTATTGCTTCCCATTGTCATCGCCCGGGTTGTTTTTATTTGTTTCCGCATGTGCTTAATCTCTGATGTTTGGGTTGGGTCGGCGACGTATCTGGGGCGTCAAATCAACGATCGACCATCGAGGGATGTTCCATTCTTCAAAAGAATTGCACTAAGCAAGTTTAATTTATCAAATTTAGTCTGATTTTACATAAACTTCATATCATTTTATAGCAAAATAAATGAAAAGCAAAAGACTAAAGTGGAATCTAGAAACTAGGAATTATTAAAGCTCATAGAAACTAGAAACTATCAAAAGTAATATATTTCTAATGCTTGACGCTGTCTCAAGGAGTCTTGTTGCAAGCTTCCAATGTATGAGTAATAATAAAATCTTTATGACAAAGTCAAAGATGAGGTTTTTTTCTTATCGATGAGGTTCTTTAATTGTCGATGAGATCTCTTGATATAAGGCTTATTGACGAGAGTGTCATCGAACTTAAATGTGTGCTGACCTTAATATGGGCTGCATCCGCGTTGTTCATATGCTTGTCCAGGTCGAAGGTCTAGTCATTTCGGGTGTAAGCAGTATGAGATCATGTCTCGCTTGACCTGGTGTTTGATTTAGCAAATCTCACAATAATGGATGATGATAATGACATGGGCCCACATTTTTTGACAAAGGTGCCCACATGATCCCACCAAATTAGAGGAAAATGTCAATGCGCATGGTGGGGTCACAATGAAGATATGCGATCAGGTGATTCTCTAAATCTCCCCAACCCCTTTCTAGTGAATTATCATTAACTAACTGGGTGCGGATCCATTCTAGCGGAGACTCTGAGCTGATTGGTTTTGGTAAATAATATTCAATATAGTCGTTGTACCTAAAACAATATGGTAAATGCAAGAAATGAGATCATCATAGGATAATTTTATTAGACACCTAATATACAACCGGTACAGGACAAAGCCCAAACACACAGGCTCACTCTCTCAGGAAGCATTCACAGCAGCAGCTTCAAGATTCAAGAACCACCCTCTGCAAAGTACAGGAACTATTGAGGGCGGTCTCTGATCTTGAAGCGTACTTGGTTAGAGAAATGAAAATTACATAAATAAGACACGTAGCAAGAAGAGAGAGACGCGGAGATTCTCCATGGTTTAGAAGTGATGGTGGTGCTTCTTGCCATGAGACTTTTCATATTCTTTCTTGGCCGCCTTCTTTTGGTGGTGCTCATGGAAGGCGAACCCGGCGGCCCCGACGGCGGCAGCAGCAGCTATTTCCTCCTCTATCTTGTGCCTGTGGGCGTGCTCTGGGTGCTTCTTGGCCTCATGCTTCTCATGCTGCAATTTGCACATCATTAATTGGGAATTGTGTGAATGAAACGAAATGAGTTAAGGTAAAGAGGAAAAAAAAAAGTTATGTACACTTTTTTTAAACGGGCTCTGAGCGTGGTATAAATTCAACAAAAAAAAATAATTTATTCACTTTGAGCAGAAGTATTTGATCATGTAAATACTCTTATGGATTACGACTGTCTTTTGTTAGAGCCAATTCTGGGGAAATCTTATTCCTCTATTTTATCGGTGAAGGAAATTGATTGAATTCAAACTATTGTCATTTATAAGGATGATCCATTCTCGCATGGCATGCCATCATCGTGTCTAGTTGAAATATGCGAGTCTAATCGAGATCCTTCGCATCCAATGCTCGTGATCAAGCTGATGGTTCAGGTATATAAGGTGAAGATGCGAATTTTATCTATATATAAAATGGGGAAAAATTGCAAGATTGAAAAGAAGATGATAATTATTACCAAGGCAAAAGCGCCGGCAGTGACGGCACCGAGTTCACCGAGTTGCTGGAGGTGCTTGTGGTGCTTCTCCTTCTTCCTGTAATCGACCTCAGGCTCCGGGACGGCAGGATCTTTCTGGTGGTGGAAGTGGTGGTGGCGGTGTCCTTCGGCCATGGTTGGTGGTTGTTTCTTCGGGGGATGCTAGAATTGACAATGAATCAGGTAAAGGATGACAGCTGAAGGGTACGGTATGTGATGTGAGATCGTTTGAGAGGGAGGGGTGTATTTATAGGGAGAGTTGGCACAGGCGAAGTTTCACATCCGATGTGCCAACGCGGGAGGCCTTAAACGCGTGATGGACGGTCAGGATAGGTCGGCGGGGTTCAACGCGACGCAACTTTGTCTTTTTTCGATGAAGCAGTTGTTTGTACGTCATGCCAAAAACCGAAAAAAAAAAAGAGAGGATAGACTTTTCTTTTTCTTTGTTTGGATCTAGTTGGGGGATATTTTGGGTGGACGAGTATTAATTTGGCAGATGATTTTTATGAGTTGAAACAGGAAATAGCGAAAACCTTGAGGACATTCCAATCTTGTGTGAATATTTTATGTAATGTGCTGAGAATATGTTTCGAGATTGAGCCTATAAAGAAAACCCAATCCAAAAAGGTGTGAATGGTTTTTTAGTTTGAGTAACTTTCCTAAAAAGACAGACCAAAAAAAAAAAAACTTTCCCCAAAAGGTTTCCTATTCTTGATACAAAATATTTGGGTGAACATTTCTTTATGAGTTGAAAAGGGAAACATTGAAAATCTTGAGAACATACGAATCTTGTGGACATTTGATGTAACATATTGAGAAAATGTTTCAAGTTAGAGCACGTAAAAGAAACCTAATCCAAGTAAATTTCCTAACTTGGATATATTTCCTAATTTGAGTGATTTCCTAGCTTTATTGATTTCCTAGTCTAACTAGCTTTCCCAAATGGGGTGGATACAAATTATTTGGCATTAATATCCTGAGTTGAAGTGGGAACCGTGAAAATCTAGAAAACGTTTAAATCTTGTGAATACTTGTGTCGAGTTTGAGGCCATAAAGGAATCCTGATCCAAGTAGGTTTCCTAAATTGAGTAGATTTCCTCATTTGAGTGATTTCCTAGTTTGAGTAACTTTTCTAGAAGTGATTTCATATTTTGGATACAAATTATCTGGCGGACAATTTTTAAGAGTTGAAATGAAAAAAAAAAAGTGAAAATCTTGAGGACATTCCAATCTTGTGGATATTTATTGTCATATGTCGAGAATATGTTTTGAGATGGAGCCCATAAAGGAAACTCTATTCAAGTAGGTTTGAGTGGTTTTCTAGTTTGAGTAGCTTTTCCAAAAGGGGTTTTGTATTCTTGCTACAAATCATTTGGCAGAAAATTTAAAAGGGAAACAGTGAAAATCTTGAGAACATTCTAATCTTATGGGATATTTGATGTAACATGTTAAGAATATATCCTGGGTTTGAGCCTACAAAGAAAATTTGATCCAAGTAAGTTTTTTAGTTTGAGCAGTTTCCTAGTTTGAGTAACTTTTCTAAAAGGGTTTCTTATCTTGGATACAAATTATTTGGCAAATAATTTTTGAGTTGAAAAAGTAAACTGTGAAAATCTAGAGAATGGATATTTGATATAACCTTTTAAGAGTGTATCTCAAATTTGAACCCGTAAAAGGAATATGTGTCGAGAACATTCCAATCTTGTGCTTTCCTAGTTTGATTGGTTTCTTAACTTGGATAAAATTATTTGGCAGATGATTTTCCTAAAATGGGAACTGTGAAAATCTAGATAACATTCCAAACTTGTGAATATTTGATGTAATCTGTTGAGAATATGTCTCGAGTTTGAGCCCATAAAAGAATCCCGATACTAGTTTAAGTAGGTTTTCTAACATGAGTGATTTCCTAATTTGAGTAACTTTTCTAGAAGTGGTTTCCTATTTTGATTACAAATTATTTAGCATATGGTTTTTGTGAGATGAAATGGAAACGGTGAAAATCTTGAGAACATTGCAATCTTGGGAATATTTGATGTAATATTTTCAAAATATATTTTGAGTTTAAATCCATAAAAGAAACTCAATCAAAGTAGGTTTCCTAGTTTGTGTGGTTTCCAATTTTAAGTAGTTTCCTAAATTCTAAAAGAAACCAACGCTCGCACGGAACCGCGGAACCGCGTATACCTATGATGTTATCGTTTCCGTTGATTTCTCTTATAATATTGTGTTCAGACTGCAAGAATTGTCGAATGATGTAATTGTAGGAGTCTAACGTTCAAGATGAGGCTATCCGGTCTAGGTGGGTGGTGTTGACTTAATGATTAAGGAAGCCCATTCTTTAGAGCAAAAAAAGAGAGAGAGATTAAGGAATCCCATCGCAGGAATGTGGTCTAGGTATGCTATAATTGAAGGTCTGTCGATCGGGCTTTGAATAAAGAAAAATGTGCTTTATGAGTCGTCCATGATTTCGTACTGACCTAATTTTCATTTTCGCAAAAATGATTTTCTCTTTTCAGATGCTCTAAGAATAAGTGAATATGTTAAATTTTCCAGCACCGCACTTCCATTTTTTTTTTTTTCTCTTCGTGCTATAATCTTAGATTGTTTGTAAGACGCATGGCTTTATATCCCTACTTAATTTTTTAAGGGACAAACCCCTGATTTAATTAGATAGTAGAACCAGTCAGTATATGCTTCGTCAATGCGTTTGCTAACATCTTGTCTGCTTATACTAACATGTTTCTAGTGTACGTAATGACATTTCATGATCTTGAGGAACGAACAATTGTCTCGTTGGCATTTTATTTGACAGACAAATAAATCAGCTCACAGTTAGTACCTCCCACGCATGTGAACAATTTTATGCCCTTTCTTCTTGAGATTATTAGATGCCGACACCATTAACTTTAATTAGTTATTTAATTTAGTTGAACCCCTTCATGTTAGAACCAGCAACACTTATATACATAAAAAAAAAAAAAAAAAAATGGGTTGCAAATTATCTGGTGGTTCTCAGAAGGTGGACATCAATAAAACATAAATAAATGAATTTATATTACTTTTTTTTTTTTTTGGTCGAAGAATTTATATTACTTAATCGTGAAGAAAGGTACGTTTTCTTCCATAGGAGGACCATTTCCAAAAAAATTGACATAAATAGTCCATGAATTTTGGTTGAATGTGCAATTTAGTTCTTGAACTTTTAGTCTGTTTAATGTGATCCCTCAACTTTTAGGAACCACATTACACAATTAATCAAAATTTTGAGACATTATTTGAGGCATCCAAGTACTGATGTTGTTTGCCGATGACTTGAAAACAAGTTGTACATTTTTATTTCCAGTGGTAAATATCAAAGCTCGTTTGAGATGATGCATTTCTGGCCTTGGTTCTCTTGTACTTTGAATGTATGTCTTACCCCATATATGCGTTGAAAAACAATTTTATCAAACTGCAACTTAGTTCCTGGAAGCTGCATCGTTACTTGACGGCCAAACACCAGATTCACGCTACTTTGTTCAAGGCTTTCCCTAAAGACCTCAAAAGTTTTGTCAAAGACTTTAAAACTAGTCTCCAGCAATTGGTAGATGATTCTTTTCAAGGAAGTCCTATGGAGAAAACTTGTACCAAATGTTTTTGTAACTATCCTAAATGCTGCTTTGCATCCTACAATGTCATAAATTGTTTGGTTCTATATGTTCAGGAGTGTTAATGTTGCTTTGTTGTGATCGCTATCCGGTACTGTGACCTCTACAGCTGGGTGGACAAAGGTTTATACTCCTGATTTCCAGGTATCGCTCTCGATCTGTTCGCTCTTGAAGGACCCAAATCCAGTTGACCCTCTGGTACCGGAAATGGCGCACATGTACAAGAATGACAGAACCATGCACGAGGCCACTGGAAGAAGCTGGACGCAGAAGTAAGCAATTGCCTAGAATGCCTTGTGTGATATAAGGAGGGTTTTGTGTCTCTGTGACTTTGCTCTTGCAGTTTATATGCGGTAGTGAAAGACCGTAATTCATCCCGTCCTTAGATCAGAACAAATGAAGTCTGAAAAATTACCCTCCTGAAAACGCATGCTTTGCCGCTTTCCAATTGTTTGTATGTTAATAAGTATTTCTAAGTGCGGATACTTGTTTCAAGTTGCCATAGTGAGTAAGTTTTACTGTGATTAACATATTTTTAGCTTAGATGCCACTCTCTACTTCATGCTTGGAAACTGCAATTGGAGTGTGGTCATGTTTTGCCTGGATGTGAACTGAGTTGGCTTCCCCATCACTGCTAAACAATTGGCTCAGGCTTCATAAATCATTGAGGAAATTGTTGGTTTATAACCACTAGGTATATTGCATGAATGGTGTGACTTTGTCACGATACTTGCTGCGTGACAATGATAACTCCTCCACGTTCTACTTCAACATGATGACATGAAAAAGAAGTATCTGTAATACTTAATCAAACCAAATCTTGACTTGGGCTTCAGGCTGCCTTTACTTTGGATATCAACATGATTGAACATGGATCACATGTTCCATTCGTAGCATTCCAGTAAGATTTCTTGTCTACTAATTTGGTTAATCATTTTTTCTTTCTTGGGCTGTGTGCATGCGTGAGGGGATTTAGGCTCTGTAATATACTGACTGCCACAAAATGGGCCACTGATGGTCGATATAAACGAGCTTTTCCCAGGTTTGGAGGCAAAATATGATCAACGCCACCCAGAGAGAGTGGTTCGTGCGAGTACGTGCAGAAGCACCAAGTTTAGCTCCAATGACTGGTGAAATGAGCCACTTGGTTCCCACTCCAAACGCTGAAGCATCCTGAAAGTGTCAAGAGTGAGCTCTGAAACTTTACCGGATTAAACAAGCAGGAAAGATGACTATGAGGGTACAAAGATCTTCCCTGAAACAGGAAGTAAAGGGGCTGAACAACTGAGCATTGCGTCTTGTAATTTCAGATTTCTATTTGGGATAGATTCAGCAACACAGAGCAGAGTGTGTGTGGCGATCCAAAGGAAAACTACATAGCAAAGGCCTCGGTAATACTGACTTGGTATGATATCAGAGCTGGACCTTGAGTTTGATTCGTCAGACTTTCATATCAGTAGAGAACAATTTTTATTCTTTTTTCTTACATCATTTGGTAGAAAATTTCTTCAATTTCGTCCCTAGACTATTAATTTATTCAATGTGATCCTCGAGCTATTGGTGAATGTTCTATGTAGTCCTTCTATTTGCATTATTTTCATATAATCTAGACACTAAATTGAACATTTATGAATAGTTTATGGACCACATCGAACAAATTGAAAGTCCATGGATAGCATTGCACGTTGGACCAAAGTTTAAGGACCATTTGTATCATTTTCCGTATTGTGGGAGATGATTGAAGTGTATTAAGCTTCTTTCGATTCTGTAATGTATGAACGTTAACATCAAATAATTCAAGGAATTGCGGCAAAATAATTTTTTAATATGTTGTGCTAATATAAAATTATGTGCTATTGTGTCTTTTTAGAGACAATATGGCTGCGACCAAAAGCATTATTGACGACCTCAATCAGGATGACAAACTGAATGAGCAGAATTATGATGTTTGGCATCGTAAAATTTACTGAAATTCAAGAGCCTGAAATGGGAAACACGGAACAACATAAGCATGACTTAGAGGCTTATCAAGCGTGGAAGAGAAAAGATCGTGTTGCTCACATTCTGATGCAGAGTAGCATGAAAAACGATATTATGCTACGTTTTGAAAAGCATCGCGTGGTGATGACTATGTGGGATGTTGTAAAGGTCCAAATATGGAGGGACCTGCACCACTAGATTACGCTAACTTGCCCTGAATCGATGTCTATAAGAAGCACATGACAAGGATTGTGCAGCACACATAGAGTTCTGTCCGATGCCTCTGTTCTATCTAGTGCCCAAACCCTGACTTTAACAAACCAGAACATCAATGGAGGATTCAAAGCTCAATAGTTGAAGCAGTTGCTGATATGCTCATTCCTAATGGAAAGGTAACGACTGCTGCTGATAAAATATAGTTAATGGCACAGACGTTGATGATCTTTCAAATAGGAGCTTTGCCATTAAATAAAAGATGCATTGGCATTTGCAATGGATGGCCCAAGGAAAGTGCTGTTGCATCGTATCTGAAACTGAAAGCGTCTCCATTTGAAGATGTGCAATGTGCACTGCTCCAAATATAATTTGGGATATTGACACGAGACTGATCTCTAGTTGCTTGCTTTGGTAACTGGAGGTTCTGCTTCACTGTTAAGCTCTTGAAGTGTTCACCCATGTCGGGACAATAATGTTTTCATTAGAAGTCAGAAGTATATAATTCTATCCCATCTTCTAGGAAATCGGCCTAAGAACTTCTTGTTTATTCTTTCCTGTAGTATTAATTGCTAAAAGAATCCCGATCTCTTGCATCCGAATATGTTTCAGACTTTCATCTAACAATTGATGCTTATCTCTCGGTCCTTTTACAATCTGACATTGAAGCAGTTGCTGTAAGGATGAAACAGCAATTTCTGATATATGGGTAAGGGAGCTTTCAATTTGCCTCAAGATACCAATATATATAGAGGGTGGCTCGAGGAGAACACATTCGGAATTAGATCAGATTGGGAACAGCTTGTTCTACATCGCAGGGCCCCCCCTATGTATAGGCGATGCTCTTGAAATCAAACAATATGCAGTAAAGATGTGGGATTGACTCCTGTACAGCTACTGACAGTTTCTCCAAGTGAAAGTGGTTTTATTTCAGATGCCAGTCTGCCAAGGCTTGAATTTGGAGCAACAAGAAAGCACCCTTCCATTACCGCAGTTTTTCCACCCCAACCAAGCCATGAAGCATGTAAATTTTTGATATGAAAATGCGGTGAAAATGGCACTATGCTCAACCTTAGAAGAATTATTTAGATCATTGGATTGGAGCCATTTGCATGACATCATCAGCGAGGGTGTCTCAAAGAAATGCATATAGTCAGGGATAGTAGGGACCGAATGCATCGTCATCTGGAAATGTAATTGAGCAGCCAAAGCACGCAAGACAAGAGGATAGTTTCAGAATCTGGGCGACGACATCAGCGGATGCTATAAGTCAGCTGCGGCTAGTGGCTGTTTGGAAGGGTAGAACAATGGTTAAAGGCTGGCCATGATCCCGCATTACTTGATATTCTTTCATTGATTTTTCATCCTCGTTACAAGTTGAGGCAGTTAATCTGTGCTTCACCATTTACCCCTTATGGACAGAACCTCTTACTGTAAGACTTGAATGTTAGATTATGCAACCACTGAAGTAATCGAAATGAACGACTTCCTCTTTTATCCTGCATATGGAGTCCTAGTGAGTTCGACTTTTCTTTCATCTCGCAGTGATGTCACGAGAATGACTTACCAAAAAAAAAAAAAAAAAGAAAGACATGAGAATGGTTACCGTTTACCGATTTCTTCTCCTCTTTTATCTTGAACAATCCTGCCTAATCTGCCAAATCGGTTGACGATAGTCTCGGTCAAGTTTTGCAGAGTCTACTGCTACTGCATGAGAAATGCTTTACAGCAGACAACGACTGCAAGGAGGAGAGCCCCAGTTAAAGTTCTGGGGATTGGATGGAGGGCCTTCTTGCGTTCCTTTTGATGTCAAAGTCAAATTGCCAAGAGAAGGCAGAGAGAGAGAGAGAGAGAGAGGCAGAGAGAAGGATGTAACGTGGAACTAGTCTCTTCAACATTCAGTTTAACATCATTCTTCCACATGGTGCGAACAAGAATGTCATTTTTTCGAAGAGGAACTAAAATTGGAAAGAGAAATGTTGTAATTTGGAAGGAAAAAGAGAGGAAAATAGCGTACTTTCGAAAAAAAAAATAAAGAGAAGTTGGAGGAGAATATAAAACATAGGGAAATATCCGCCTAAATTCTAAATTATACCCGCTGTAACGCGGATATCCCAAATTTTTTCTTTTATATCACTAAAAACCCTAATTTGTGCAAGTTTACAAAAGTACCCTCAACTATAAAAAAAAACCATAAACTTTACACATCGCGACATCAATACTCCAAACTTACTTTTGTCGTACCGGCATAAGTTTAAGGGTTCTTGTGACACAAACAGGTTTTTGGTACTAGTGCCAAAGAGGGTGGGATTAAGAATTTTTTGTGATAAAAAAAGTTTTAATTATTAATGTTACGATGAGCATAATTTAGGATTTTTGGTGGTATCATCCCTACAACAAAATTCAACTAAAACCTTGAGGGGAACATATAATTTTACCTAAACAGGATATTGTCCCACTCGAAAAATGTGAACAAATTGATAAAAAAGAAGGAGAAGAAGAAGAAGGCGAAAGTAGAACAAGCTTATAGTATACCCTACCGATTACCGACCCCGTCTCTTTTCTTTATTCCGTGTTTTTTTTTTTTGTTAATGTAACTACCCTGTCATTATTATGTACATTTAGAAATCTTTCTTTTGTAAAAAAAAATCAAGAAATTTTTAATTTCCAGCCTTTAAAAAAAAAAAGTTCCATCCTATTGCACGAAAAAAATAATTTAACGAAAAGAAGAAACTCGTCCATAGCATAGGAATCTAACCGGGAATTATCTCCAACTCATTATTTATATAATTACAGAATTTGTGACATTATTAAATTTCCGTAGGAAAATCAATCTTGAATCTTGAAAATATTTCCTATTTTGTTAATCCCTCACATGCACTAATCTTCACCTGACTCAAATTAGGAAAGAATTCCACACTCCTCGGTGGCACTCTCGAAACTTGAGTGCGAAGATTGATGACGGCGCTCCCCATTTCAATTCCAACGGTAAACTATATAAACCCTCTCTTGCCTCCGGTGTCTATGTCCTCGCCTCTTTCTCTTCTCTCCAACGTTGTTGTCTTCTCTCTCTAGCTCGCTCTCTCTCTCTAAATTCCTCTGCACCGTGTTGCCCTCTGTTGTTCTTGCGAAGCCCTCCTCTGTTTCTTCCACCGAAAACCCATGAAGCTCATCGATTTCTTCGGCCCCAGATCGCCTCCCATCGGCGATGTCCTGCGAGGCGAGGTCCACTCGCCGCCGTTGATGGGTTCTTCGCATCTGAGCGATCACGAGAAGAAACCCATTGGCGACCACCTGAGAGGCGAGGTCCGTTCGCCGCTGTTGACGGGCTCTTGGTGGTGTGTTTCTTATCTGCACGATCAGGAGAAGAGATGCGATGAAGGGGCCAGAGAAATTTCATCTGCAGGAGTGGTGGTGGCTCGCGAGTTCTTCCCCCTCACTCCTGATCAGAGCAGGAAGGAAGTCGGAGGCCCTCGTCAAGAAATCGTTCCCGCCCAACCGAAGCGAAAATCCATGGCCTCACCTACGGGCGCTGAAACCTTAATTGTTGAGAAGAAGCCAAAGTACAATAGAACGCAAAAGGAGAAGAAAGAGGCCTCAGGATGTGATAGAGAGGAAGAAAGACGCAATGGCGTTTTCACAGAATTGGTACTGCTCTACGACCCTTATAAGATCAAGAAGAAGCTAAACACAGAGCGATCTTGGCCACCTGTCGAGGCTCTTGATCGGGCGGGACTTTGTGACGAGCCACTTGCTCCGATGGATGAGCGAGGAGATAGTGAGGCAAGTTGAGAGCGGCAAGGGGGCCGACGTCATCATGAGGGATGCGGACACATGCTCGGAGCATCAACTGGTGTTCGTGTTCTGGGCATCATCTGGGTCCTACGTCTTCAAGGGCGGTTGGATCAAGGAATTTGCGAAACGGAGGGGGTTGGCGGCTGGTGATGAGATCGGGATATACTGGGATCCTAGTGCTAGCAAGTTCCACTTTAGCCTTCTTCACAAGGCGAATTAGACTAAACCATCTTGAATTAGAATTGTTTTTTAAGGTGACCAACAGGAAAATTTTTGATCTCTAGAAAAGGATGTTAGTGATGGAATTATATTGTATGCAATCAAATTCTCACTTTTGTCCCTCAGAAATTCAATTCTTGGTGAATGCTTCTTTTGAAGCTCAGTTCTCTGTCTTTAATTTTCTTGTGCGAGTTGTCACTGCGTTAATTTCTTAAAATGGGCAAAAGTTGATTATGGTAAATTGGCCATATGATGTTCTTAATCCGATCTAGGCAAAAATTGTAAATGATCCTTTTTTAAGGAAGACTTCTTATTTGGTGCTGATGGGTGTGTCTCAGTTTTCTTTTTATTTCTGTTATTTAGATAGGTCTCCTGCAAATAGGCAGTTCATATTTGCTTCTGATTTTAGAGTTGAATTTTGTAATGGCGGCCGCATTACTGTCTACGTGTAAGTTGGCCTGGTTTCCAGCACGTGCCTATAGACAAGTGTGCAGATTGCAATGCTGTCGACAGTCTAATACAGGCCTACATATTTTGCGCTTTCACCTCAACAGTGAATGCATAAGCTAGTTTTTAGTTACTGTTTCATCAAGATGTTTCTACTGAAATCTCCAAATCAATAGCTCAGATAGTTTGCTATATGTGACTCCATATGCTATTATATAGAGATGTTCAGCTGGTTAGTTTATGTTGTTTTTGTCCGACATATCTAGCATAGCATATCCAAAGGTGCCAAACTTAACTTTTTGTAGCTCTCCAGCTTTGGCCTTGGAAACTTGTTTGAAAAACTTCTAAATCCCTGCTTGCACAGTTTAATTGTCTGCTAGATTTCAATTATCTAGCATGTCCATATTTGATCATCATGAAGAAGTCACCTGGTCCTAATGATCCAAAAGATTTTCTTAGTATCTGGCATAAGGGAGGGATGAGGGTTTTAAGCTGGCTACCTCAAGAAAAGAGAAGCAAAAGCTGTCCAATCTGGTCTCACACATGACATCCTTTTTCATTGTCTTGTGCATTGTATGCCAATCTTGCAATGGATTATTACCAGTCACTACTCCCTTTGAATTCAGTTTACCATTGGGATTGTCAAGCTTAGCTGTTCTGGCAATTTCGTTTGTGAGATCGATAGTTTTCTGGCAAGTGTACAGAGTGCCTTCTGACGGGGTATATTCCAAATAATCATAAAATTCATGCTCGCAGAATGCGTCTCTATAGACAACACGATATCCGAATGCATACACAGACGAACCCATTACATGTATAAATAGTATATCTCGACAACCATTGCCAGAGATGACTTCCATTGTTACGATTACCAAACTGCAAAACCGGGACTTGGCTGGTGCATATGGTCACCTTTGCTTTGCGCAGATGGGAATTACATCATCACTTAGGGGGAGCCAAAGAGGAAACACAACACTAGAGCTTTCATCAGAAAGATATGGCAACCCGGTCTGGATGTTTCTCACTATGTCTTCTGCAACATCGAGAAAAAAAGTTCCCTTTCCCGCTCGACAATGAAAATGGGAGATCTTCCTCTTCCCGAGGCAACATGTTTTACTCTCGCAATTAGAAAAAATAACTACTTTATAATTTATATAATCCGTTTTGAATTACGGACATATCAAGCTCCCTGATTCCAATCTGCAACCTTGGGTGTACTTGCGGCAGCTCATCCCTTCGCGGGGCTGCAAGAAGACCCATGTGCTCTGGTGGATGACGGTTGAGATGGGTGAGGCAGGTCGAGAGCTGGGAAGGGGACCGAAGTCGTCGTATGGGACGTGGGGCACCGGCGCTGAGCACCGGCTTGCATTCTCCTGCTGGGGCATCTTCGACAAAGAGCTACTTGCTGAACAAGGGAGTGGAACGAGCTGGTTCGTCGAGGGACAAGGGGTTGGAGATGAGCTTTTTCAGGGGTTGGAGCTGTTCCTCCATGTTAAGCTTCAAGCTTCTTATTGTGATGATCTGCTTGGGTATGCTTTCGATGGGAGATTTCCGATCTTCTTCGGCGGCAATCTTTCAATCCTTTTAAGGATTAGGATGAACTGGAGTGTGCATGCTTCGCTCTATACGTTCTTTCAGCTGGAATGCAATGCATTTGCGATTGTTTTCGTCGGAACCTCTCCTAACAGTTCGCTTGTTCGCCTTTTAAATCACCCTTTGGGCTTTATATTTACGTGAAAGGGTTCCGTTAAATGGTACCGTTTCGGATTGTGTCACGAAAGGCACCCTTTAAAGAGGTGTGAGTAGTTGTCTTTCAAGGGAAGTTAAAATAAAAAAACTTCCTGATGAGAGAGACAACAAGGAAACATACATGTGCAGAAAAGAAAGTACGTTCTCCTCTTTATCGGAATAACACACAAAAGATCTCCATTACTACTTTGAGAGATAATCGGCATTAACGCTGTTGAACAAAAATATTTTTCTTGTGATTATATTCGGACCATTTTGAAAGTGTATATTCATCCATCATTTACTAGTGATTCAATATATTCCTAAGTAATTTTGTTATTGTGCATTGAAAGGTTAGTCGATTTCTTCCACGACTTTTTCCCTACGGGTCGTTTTACTTGGCCTCTCACTGTCAATTTCTCCTTTTTTGAGATAACCTTTATGGAGCAATTTGTTTTGCTGCTCTCTGTCAGTTTGTGTTCGAGCTGTGATAATGTCCTTCGGGAGTCTTCATATTGTAGCTTCTCTGTTCCCCAATATGAGTTGTTGCTTAATTATAATAAACATGGGTTGCTCCATATTGCACGCTGTGAGTGGTATATGCAATTTGTAATAGTCTGAGGGGCAGAAGTAAAATCAAAACTTTAGTCCAATTTCTCTTGCTGTGTTGGATCTGAGGTTGCAAACCTAGATATATCTCCTCCTAGATATATCTCCTCCTAGATATATCTCCTCCTGTCACGGTGCTTGTTGTCCGTACTTATTGGCATAGGCTTTTGAATGAAAACGGTCCAATCAAATATATTGATGAGTTTGGACTTATATTATGTCCAGTGAAAGAAAAACATTATAGCAAAATAGATTGGTATCTGATTAAAATAAGGCGGTCCGATATGTAAATACACACATATATCCTTTATACCCGGAAAGGTTTACTTGCTAAGAACAAGGGATTTTTCTTTTTCGTTCTTGAGTTTCCAAGTCATGATTCTTACCGGGTATCGTTGGTCGGAGTCTTCCTCCATTTAAAAAGATAAAAAAAAAATTGATAAATAGATAGGCATCGAAAAAAATCAGACGGACAGAGTTCTGATTTTGAGTTCTTTTGAAGCTATCTTCTTCTAATCCCACAGATACTGATACTCACTATAACATAAATTCAGTTGATTCAAAGTCAGTATTTGTACGGAATTTGGGTCTTCTTGATCGATTGAGTCAATTTATCATCTTGAGACCAAAACACATTTTCGCTGATTAATTTTTGTGTTAATATTACAAAAAATCCAAAACTAATACATTCATGACAAATTTACCTCGAACTAATTTGTTGACTATAAAAAATTCCAAACTGGTACACTTGTGACTTTACCTCAAATTAATTTTTTGACCATAAAAAATCTCAAACTGATACATTTATGATAAATTGACCCTCCATTAAATTAGATTAATACTACAAAGACTTAAACCCAAAATTGGTACACCCATTAAACTACCACAAGTCATTCAATTTGTCATGCCCCGCACTCCTCAGCGCGCCACATCCCTCGCAAAAGTCGATTCGTGTGTGACGTCCCAGGACGTGTCGTCGACCCAACACCCAACACAGAGATTTAAAGCACATGCGGAAGTAATTAAAACCACCCGTACATTAAAATACACCTAACCAAGGATAGCCATACAACAACCAGCACGGATAATTATACACTTACTTTGACATCGGGAAACATATACAATATTCATATACAGCCCACACTCAAAAATCAAAAGCGGGTACGTGGCTCGGCGATCAAGCACTATATCTAGCCGGGGTCCTCCCAAAACGTTTCAAAGACACCTGCATCCTCAAGGTTGGGGGTTGAAAAATTGGGTTTCAACAACAAGGTGAAAATAAATCTCAGTGAGTAGGCCCCCTAAACCTAAACTAGGCTAACATGCACCTCCTGACGAGTACTAATCAACACACCAAGCAAATCATAATTGACTTGGGCCCTCGGGCCCAAATCCAATACTCACCTTGCCCTGCAGGTTAGGCACTTACAGTTCAAGAATAAAACATAGGACCCAGTTGCAGCACATGTACACATCATTTGGTCACAACGCATATCATGCTTATGCTCGTGCTCATACGCGTGCTCACGCCTCATCAATGCAATTTCGCACGCTTGCACTCTAGCACACTTGCCATTTATCAATTTCTCCTCCGACCCGCGTTAAACGCATCAGGTCCATCACTTCGAGATTGATCTTCGACCCGCATAAAACGATCGGGCTCATGACACATAACCCATGTAAGACGATCAGGTTAGTCATCTTCCGATATTCGGACATCGCCTTGCGAACATGCCTCGGACGGGTTTGCTACTCTGTAAAACGATCGGGGCTTTATGTGATCACACATTCACAATCACCAATTATTATCTAAACCCCGCGTAAAAACGCATCAGGGGCATTTTAGGTGATCACATGCTCATGTCATTCATGCACACTTATATATGTACATGCCATGCCAATGTTTGAGATGCACACCCATGGCCATGAAATTCACACTTGGGCACTCACAAATTTCTACAACGAGCAATCAATTGCGCCCACGCCATATATTCAATTTACCATGCAATAAGCTCAATCCACATTTCACTATGCCCAATCAATAAACTAGCATGATCATGAAAGCAATTTAAGGCACTTTTGCACGGCACATAAATCACACATATAATTCGCACAATTTGATCAACATGAATTCATGCACCCGAGGCCTGCCAAATTACTCTATTCTTAGTCACACTAGGCACATGGCACTACGTCACGGAATTGATCACAACCAAGTACAAATCAGCCACCTAATCCGCCAATCTAAACACTCCAGATAATTACACAATTAAACCTCGAATTAATTGCGTCTTGTCCAATTAAATCCCTATATGGCCAGCCACTAAACAGATTGTTCTGGGCCTATAAATATCCTCAAATTACTTCACTTGGCTCCCCACAACATCATCCAAAATAGCTCCCATGAGAACAGTGCGGGGCGCACACAAAACTCTACCATTAAGCCAGAACTTAACCGAACTTGGGTAATTTCGATTCAACAATTCTAGCCATCGCACAGCACCTTACGGTCCCTAAACCTCAATAAAATTGACACGATAAGCCACCAAATCAGCCACGATAATAATCACCATTTAGATCACAAGTTTCTCCCGCCAAACCCATAAATTCTATCCGAATCAAAGCGCTCAAGCTCAGCCGACTCATAGCACAATACGGGCCTCTAAATCTCAATTAAATCATTGCACTACGCCTCGAAATCAACCACAATATCTGCCTCTAATAATTTCCACAATTTAACCCCTAAAACACCCTAATTAACCCCTAAAACCCGTCTAGAAATGTAAATTAGCTTAATTAGGGTTTAGGATTGTACTCACTTGGTGTCCTAAGTTTTAAACCAAGCTGAACACGTGGCAATGGCGGCTGGACAGCGGCAGTCCGTCCGTCGGAGCAAGGGCGGCGGCGGCGACTCCAAAGAAATGGTGCGAACGGCGGCGACGGACTAGATGATTCCACGGCTTAGAGAGGGGAAAGGGACACGGCCAGAGAGAGTGGAACGGCTGGACGATGCTGGGTGAGGCGGTGGTGGTGGCGGAACAGCCCCCGGCGGCGGTGGAGCTCCTCTGGGGGGCCTTCCACGACCAAAACAAAGAGGAAGAGAGGGGGAGAGTGACGCGGGGAGGAGGGGCTACCGGCTGAGGTGAGAGGGATGGCGATCCATGGCGGCGGCATCGGGCGACCTCACGGCGGGCGGATGGGCGGCGCGCGAGCCGGGCGAATCGAGGTGGCTAGGCGGGTAAGCTGTGGCGGCCGGGCGCGGCGAGCTTAAGTAGTGGTCAAGGCTCGCGGCAACGACGGCAAACGGTCGAGCGGGGGATGATAAATAAGGTAGCTGGCGCGGCCGGGCAAATATCGGGCGCTGGCGGGCAGCGCCGACAAGCTTGCTTTTGCACGCGGCGAGGGAGACGGCGAAACGGTCGGGTTGGCAATAGGGTGGTCGGCACGACGGGCGCATCGAGCTTACTAGCGACGGCGACCGGGTGGAGCGGTGTCAGCGGAGGCAGGGGCGGCCGAGCGGGGCGGTCGGGCTGAGGGTCTGCAGAGGAGGGAAGGAGAGGGAGAGAGGTGGCTGTGGCGGTGGCGACAGATTCGGGGCGGCGCCATACGGTGGCCGGGAAGATGCACGGTGGCCTGGTGGTGCGCGGCGCGGTGGTCAGGCGCGGCGAGTGGCTGAGCGGAGGCCGGCCGTGTGGGAGCAAAACGGACGGAACCACCGGGGGAGGAAAAAGCCAACAAAGAAGAAGAAGAAGAGAAGAGAGAGAGAAGAAAAAGAAAAGAAAGAGAGAGAGAGAGAGAGAGAGAGAGAGAGGTGTGTATGCATGGGTATGGGGGAGATGGGACATGAGCGTGGGGTTGGTGAGCGCGGCAGAGAGGAGAGAAGAGAGAGGGAAAGAGAGAGAGAGAGAGAGAGAGATTTAAATGATGGGGAGGGGAAACGTGCGCGAAGAGGACAGGCACGGCAAAGGAGAGAGAGAGAAAGAAAAGTCAACGAGCACTCGAGCGCGATCCAATGAACACGGTTCAAATTAAAAATCGAACGAACGGTCACGATTCAAAATCGGAAAAAGATCTAATAGTCCACGAAAAATTTCAAATAATAATATAGGACAATGGCCGAAATAAAATAACTCGAAAACACACTACGAGGAAGGTTTACCACCCAAATTGCATCCGTCAAAATTTCACTTTCTCACTATTTCTGATAATCTCGACGTTGGCCACAATAATATCGACACCATCCAATTTATTTCGTCCTGAAACTCCCGAAAATTGATTGTCAAGTTCGGGGTCTAAATAACGTCAAAATTCAATCGAGTGCGATTCTAACAAAATCTCTATTTAAAAAAAAAAAAACAAGAACCCGAGAGTGATTAGTTCCCGAGCGAGATTCTATTATAAGCCCACTGACGAATTACACGTTTATAATTCCTAAAAAATATGCCGAAATTCGGGATGTCACACAATTTATCAATTTAACGGTAAAATTTAATGGAAACTAACCAAGAGTAAATTTGTCACAGATATATCAGTTTGAGATTTTTGGAAATAAAAAAATTAGTTTGAGGTAAATATGTCGCAGTTGTACCTGTTTGGATATTTTCGTAGTATTAACCCGCAATTTTTTGTTACATGGAATAATTTTGAAGGGAGGTTACCTGAATCAATTAATTTATCTCCCATAAATTAGGAGGGTCCATATCCTGGAAGAGTGTTCCAAAAAAAGAAAAAGAAAAGGTCATACTAAGATTGTTGGAGCATACAGATTTTGGGCACACATTGGAAGCGACTGGGCCTATAGAAACGATGTGGTTGGTTGGTGATTCAGATTTTGTGCTGTAATTTGAGCTGATTCTCCGGACCTGCTGTAATCTTAGTATATCAGATGAGTTGGATATATAGCCCATCTACGCAACCCATCATGGCCCATATCAATAGGCTTGATATTGTAGTTAGCCCATTTTGCCAAACCTTTGTTGCCAAATGAGTCGCGCAGGGCCGCTGAATATGAGTTACAAAATGGGTTTATCACCCATCCTGCTAGCTCTAGACTCTAGTTTCCACCGAAGTAAATCGGCAAGAATTAAAATTCAATAAGTAGCAGGTCAGACGATTTCACTTTTTAATGAGCCTTGCTCTTCTTGTCCAAGATAGTCAAACTCTGAAATTAGAACAAATAGAATGATTAAACAAATGAAGAGGAGACAACTAATCTAACTTAAGATGATTTCAGTAGGATATTACTTGCCAATCCACATTTCGGACCATCAACAGCTGTGAACCTAACCTCGAAAATGTTTGTCCGCTAAAAGAAGATGGATGAAGCTAACCATCCTGACATTGGCATCCATAATGTTTCAAAAGTAGGCGTCAATGTAGACACCATAGATACTTGGAGAAATATGTATGAAGCTATGATAGCGATCACAATGCTCATTCAACAATCTAGAAAGTAAATGTTTCGATGAAGTCAAAACAAAATCCGATTCCTCTATTGTCAAACAAACAATCACTGATATGTAAGTTGTAACCGGCAAAAGATCCAACACTGCATCCTGCATATTCTCAAAACAATGTCCAAGAAGTCACTGTACTCCTATTAGAAGTTGTGCACATGAACAACATCATGCTCATGGAGGGAAAATCAGTCAAGATAAACATCGATGCCACTGTCAATATGAGACTAAACTATTGCTTTGGTTTTTCCCCGACTCTTGGAGCATAGGAAGCAATGCACCCATAAGCTTCCCTTGCCCTGTCGGGCAATCTGGCCAATGGTCGAATGAGCCGGTAATGAGCATTGTGATGGAAACTTCAAGGACACGTGCTTATTTGGATACTTGGACTTCTTCCCCTTTTGTTAGACGGCTAGCTATTTCATCATCAAATTGTCTTCAACTTCAAACAAGCTTCATGGTGCTAAATGAGGCTGTTCAGACAAATGAAACGAGTGTCAAACTTACCAACCGGCACAATCTTAGTACATGAAAGGCCTAGGAGACAGTGCATCTACTACCTTACAAAAAAATAATAACAAAAATTTACCCACTAAACGTGGTCACCTAAAAGTCAACACTCAATACAAAATCCCTACACATTCAATGAATGATGGAGCATCCCTACATTCAATTGATTATTTGCTCAACCATTATGATGCACCAAAAGCATTATTAAGGAAATGAAGCACCTACCCACTATGAATACTACATGTCGGCACAAAGAAGCCATGTCAAGAGGCATCAACACCATGCCACTAGAACACTATTAGTGCACAGGTTGTGAAAAGCTTGCTTCAACATCTTACTACAGGAGACACTTTCTAGCAAATAAAAGCAGCAGCTACTTTGATCTTAGCGAGCATGACACCTAAAAGAAACAAACATTATCAATAAGACACGTCCAACTACTGACACTCCTCAAGATTAACTAGAGAACTGGGCAAGCACACAACCCCACATAACAGAACCTCACAGTGTTTGAACCCACATTAATGGAGTTTATGCTAAGAAATTCATCAAACAACTAGAATGCATTAGCGAGTAAGTGCCAAAAAGCCCCTCACACTCGAATCATGTTATGATTTGATTAAAAACCAATCAAATATTTTTCTAGGAAGACTGACTTCATGTAAGCCAATATAGAAATTGAATAAGAACACAAGTTTCTTCCTTTCTGACACCGGGTTCGGATAGACACGATTAGGCTCGCAGATTTACCCAGCTTACTGAATTTGGTGTGGATCGTTTCATGTCAATAAGGTCTGGATGGTGGTGTTAAGGTCGCCTTCCCAATGCCCTTCATGATCTTGGAGGGATAGCAGTACTTTATCTAGTTGTGGTGCCCTCAAGGCACCCTTGCAGAATATATTCATCTTGGGGCATTGTTTCCCAATAATTCTCACCAGTGATGGGGACGTAAAAGCGCAATCTGTGGTGGAGAAGCTATCAAGGCTCGATAAGCCATCAAGGATCAATCGTTGCAATTTGGGGAAAGAGATCTCCTCCACTCCATTTACATCATCTGTCACCACGTCTTCCATTGCACCACAATTTCTTAAGGTTAGCGAAGTAAGGTGCACCAGTCTTATCACTGCTGTGCAAGTACCCATATGAACTAAACCAGTGCACTCCTCTACTTGTAATTCCATCAATCTCTGGAATGAAGCCGGAGATGGAAATGCGATCGATAAACTCGGGCACTGCCAAAGGGACATAAATTCAATATGTCTGAGGATTTCAGCCATCAAGGAGCCATCTTTCCAAACTCGCCTTAAATTATGCAGGTTATTCAGTCGAAGTCGCTTCAGATTTCCGAGAGCCTTCATACTCGCTCCCCCATGTCCAAGCACATCTTTTGGAAATATCACCTCGAAGGAACTACAGGTCACATCGAGCTCTTCTAGATTGGGGAATCTGTGGAGAAGGAAGTCGGAGGGAAAGGTGACATTCTCATCATGGTAGCATGCCAAAGATAGATGTCTGAGATTGCCGAAGATGTAATGCGGTTGCATCATCGCAACATCCTCCCTCCTTAATGTCGATCCCTCCAAGTTTGGGATGACCTGTGGCGAGAATCCGTTTAATTGGGCCACCAAGTGTCCAATTACTAAAATGTCCTTCTATATTTAGAGAAAAAAAGAGGGAAAATAACCTGTAGGCTTTTAGTATGTATATATATACATATATATTTTGTTGGATCCATACGAGCAAGCATCAAGGACCGATACACAAGGGATGTCTGTGAGGGATGATTGTTGTTAGTGGTTTGCCCAGTTGAATCGCAATATGTTTTGGGAATTTGGATAAACAAAGTTATTAGTTAATGATACTTCAGCTATTTCCATTGTCGACTAATTAAATCCGAAAGGCAAAGTAAACACACATGAATTTCGTTGAGTTCGTTAGAAAAAGAACTTAAAACAAAACTCATTCGTTTCACCAAATCATGCTATTTTTCTAGTAAGTACACGTGTTTCAATAGTAAGATGTTGTATCAACATGTTGCACTCTGTTTCCCAAGCTGCAATTCTCATATCTATTTTACTATAGATCGTGAGTAGCGCATGGCTTCACCCTTCTATGAAGAATGCATTCAAATTGAACTAATGATTGGCAACAACAAAAAAAGGAGTTAATATCACAAAAAATCTCAAATTGGTACACCTGTGATAATTTTACCTTTCGTTAGTTTCCATTAAATTTTATTATCAAATTTATGAGTTCGATGACATGTGGCATTTGACGGGTGTATTGGTTTAGAGTTTTACACTCCGATTGTTATAAGTGTACCAATTTGTGATTTTTCGTAATATTAATCTAATTTAACAGAGGGTAAAATTGTCAGAAATATACTATTTTAGAGTTTTTTGTGGTCAAAAAATTAGTTTTTAGTAAATTTATGACAAGTATACCGGTTTGGGTATTTTGTGATCGAAAAATTAGTTTTGGTTAAATTTGTCACATGTGTACCAGTTTGAGATTTTTATGTTCAAAAATTAATTTTCAATAAATTTGTCACATATGTGTTAGTTTGAGGTTTTTCGTGGTATTACGAAAAAAAAAAGATTTGATGGGACATGGGTGAAAAAACGATAAAACAAGATAGAGATTATATTTCAAAATTTTGATAGAAAAAGAGTTAAATAATTAAGACAATTTATCCATTCTTACACTAGCAAAATGAAACATCAAATAAGCTAAGAAACAAACCAAGAGTACAAAACGCCAAATAAACAGACATTTTTAGTTTTCTGTGGGATAAAATACAGAACCTAATTCCGTGTTGGTATATCGTTGATGTACCACTCAAATTATGGTTGGTAATTTCAAATAAATGCTAGTAACTTCAATATAGGTAGATTATAAAAATTTGGTGAGTGACTAAAATTAGTTTAAATGTGATGAATGTTGTTACATCAATCAAATTAAGGTTAGTAATTTCGAATATAAGTGTTAAGTATGGTACCTTTTCGAAAGAAAAGAATACAGGTTGGTTCCCGCTTGTAGTAGTACCTTGCCAGTTTTGGATTTCCCAAGCAAATGAGAATGATCTTATTTTGGTGCAGTGTCTTACTCGCAATTGCTTCAAGAGTGGCCATGTTGAAGTATGACTATTCCTATAGAAGCTTCTTAGTTCCGGCAACTCAACTAACCTCAAGTCGGCCAATCGTAAAAACAAGTGATCACGCGCACTCATTCCTACTCCATCTTCCTCCGAGATAATTTCCTCCACCCTACAATCTCGTATTATAAGTACTTCAAGCTGTGTCAGACTTTTTGCCACCAAGCTGGGAAATAAAGTTTTGAGACTCTCACACTTGATAACCTTCATGCATAGTAAGTGTCCAAAGGTAAGACCTCCTTGAGGAAGTCCTCTCCACACGTGCTTCATTTTTGGGAGTTGTCTCAAAACTAATTCTCTCAATTGAAAAGTTCTTGTAGAACAAGCTTCACTAAAATTGAAATCTTGAACGTGAATTTTAAGGACTCACAATCGGTCACAGTTATCTTCTCTACGTTTTGAAATTTTGTGAGGATGGTATAAGATGAAAATATGGATGAAAGTTTCTCACAATACTCCACTTTTAGTGTCTTGAGTTTGCTAAAGGCATTTGAAGCAAGTTCATCAAGCCATATCTTCTCCACATTATTCATATGCGAGATCTTCATCGACTCCATACTAGGAAACTCAACCAGTTATTTTTCATTTTAATTCATTAAAATCAGCTCTCTATCCCCCTCAAAAAAGAAATTACTTTAATTTCAAGAATAAGAAAAATCATAGGAGAAACATATTTAGTAGAATAATAAGAAAAGAAGACTAGATGCAAGTTATTTAACTTTTTGCAGATACCACCCCTTGACATCCATTCTCCTAAATGGATCTTGTCATATTATTTTAAAGTAGAAAGCATAAATTTTTTCTAATATATACCAAACATTATGTTTGAGCAGTACCACAATCCATAGCCTCCAGTCTGGCTTGTCTTGGATTTCGCTCATTACAGCACACACATACACAATAGCCAATATACTCTAAATACAGCTTGTGCATGATAAGGTGTTGACAGAAAAAAAACACAATTAGCACAAACCAATGCTTCATGGATCTTCCACTTCAAATATTTCTCTGACAAATTATAGACTCCAGGAAAACACGACAAATACCAAAGAAAAATCTAACAATTAAATCAAAAGATGGTAGAGTACGGTGAGATGGAATTCTTCAACCACTAGCTATCTTTCTAATTATCTGATTTTCCTCCAGTTTTCACAAATCTAAACCTAACTTCCTCCGTGCTTTCATTTGACATAAGTTGTTACCCGAGCTAGATCTGTCCATCTTCAATCGATATCTGAGCTAGATCTCTTCAACATCAATTGGTATTAGAATTTTGCTTTGATTGCATCTAATCATTGTGCGATGATTTTATACCAAAGGCCAATGCCATGGTACTTATTTTAGTTGCTACACTTGCATTTTTTATCCAATATGCTCATGAATAGCATTCATGCCCATTGAAAGTTCAGCCGCCATACTTGCGAATTTGGAGCCACTCCATGTTTGGTATAATATTCTCTTTGACTATTGTTTCGATATTTATTAAATCTGGTATATTGAAATTTAAAAAGAGTAATGGGTTATTAAGATTATTACGTTGATCGGTATGACGATTACAATTATTATGATTCTCATGTTATTTAAATAGTTTTTTCAAGATATTACTATGATTGCCGTAATTATGATTATCATAAATCCTAGATAATGTTGAAGCGGTTAAACTTATTTTTAGGGATCTAAGAGAAGATTTAAACAGTTTTGATAAGAATTTAATAGTTTAAATCAAAAACTGTAAGGAAGATATGATAACGGTCCAAAATCAATTCTCTAATATGCACAAGGGCATGGATAAGTACTCTCAATCTTGAAGAGTCAAATAAGGACTCTTGCTGATGAGATCAGTGAACTGAGTGGGGTAAAATTGAACTAACTAATTTGGATGAATTTATTGAATCACTTTCCGTAATTTAATAAATTCAGGAATGTAATTTCTCCTATTGATCACCCCTAGCCCTTGTCCAGCCCTGCGAGGGTCACGGCCCTTGTCGTGACCCTGAGGGTGAGGAGGAGAGAGCATTCAATTTCTGCAGAACGTTCTTTTTTTTTGTCTTATCATCATCCAACAGTTATTTTCAGAAACTATTTTAAAAACACTCTTAAAAGATAACCTCCCACACCTTTCCAAAAGGTCTCTCTTAGACATGCATCCTATTAGAGCAAATGGTGCCCCTTGGACACACCTCATCATGGACAAACCATCATGATATAACATCTCCCACTCGGATATGATGGGCTAGATAATGCTCTATCAAGGATATAAGACATTCAATATTTATGTACTTTAGAAACAATTCATACTGACAAGAAAGCCATGAGACTAGTGAGTACACCCACACTTGGGAGCTCTAATTATGCACCCATTAGGGATAACATAATGGCTACAACCCCAAAAGAAATAATTAATTGATGTCTCACAGTGCCCCAGACATTTTGTTACATCAGTGCAAGTATACCTATCCTTTAAAAGCTATACTTAACTATTCTCAAGAACACCATGTATTTACAATTAATTCCAAAGCCATTGAAGGAGAAATAATTGGTCGACCGGTAATGTCATGCCCCATCCCCCAACGGGATCGCAACACCCCTTCGACAGTCCTATTGAACATCGCTGACCCAGGACACGTCACTGACCCAAACGAAACACCCAAAGCCGTATGCAAGCGGAAGCAAAATTTAAACAACCCATAAAAGAAACATTCAAGGAGAGGTAGCCGAAAGGCACATACTCAAAATAAGAATACATTTAATAAAACTTAGAACCTTCACGCTTTCACCACCTTAAACCGGGCTACTGACATCGAACCACGTTCATTAAAAGGGCAGTGGTTGGGTAGCCTAACTTCACTAATAAAAGGGCATCCAAAAAGGGGTGAAGCATTAATGTCCAAAATCACTCCCGATCTCCGAACTGTGTGATGACTATTCGTCACTCCAAGCCTGAAAATGTTTAACAATGGGAATGAGATAAATCTCAATAAGCAGATAACCTAAACCCCACATAGGCCAATGCGTACCCAGACGAGTCTCCACATGCAATCTAACAACCGACGAACTAGAATTCACTAGGACATACTTCCCTCGCCTTCAATCACACACCAACTCTGCATATTAGTCATATACTATAATGCAATAATAGCCCAAGCACATATCACAATCACTTGAGCGCCATATACACATACATTCACTCGATTCAACCGAAACACATTTCACATGCGCATCGATCTAACTTTCTCACGACCCGGGTCAATACCCCTTAGGTCCTTTCTCACTGCTCGCGTCAACACGCCTCAGGCCCATTCTCACTACCCGCGTAAACACGCCTCAGGCCTTTTCTCACAGCTCACATCAGCACACCTTAGGCCCAACTTTCTTTCCAATGACCCGCATAAGCACGCCTCAAGTCCAACTTTCCTTCCACAGCTCGCGTAAACACACCTCAGGCTCAACATCCTCCAATGACCCGCGTAAACATGCCTTAGGTCTAACTTTCCTTCCACGGCCCGCGTAAACACGCCTCAGGCCATTTCAAATGATTATATATGCCATATTACACATTCATTTCAAGCGGCGATTACACGACAAGCTAACCAACCAATCAATTTCACATATTCAATCTACACTTAAACTTGCTCATTTGCCAATCACTCAATGAATCCGTTCAAACATCCAATCCACCACAATTTTCACAAAATGCACCATACTAAATTGAGCGCACAAAGGCCTCGATAGGCCATCGAACCCGGCCCCCAACACCACACATCCAACACAATATAGGCATAAAATCACACATTTAAGCCCCGCTTCGAGCACCAATCGGTCCCACAAATCATCACACAAAACGGCCATTGAATCGCAACAATTTAGCCCACGTTTGCACCTCAAATCAGCCACCACACTCAGCCCACATTCAGTCACATTTTCAGCCACTAAATTAGCACATAACAACCCCTAATTCCACACTAATCAACCCCTAAACAAGTCTAACAATATTCGATTGTCCTAAGTAGGGTTTAGGAAGTCACTTACCTAGACTTGAGCAAAAAATGAGGCTGGGCAGCGGGGAGGATCACTAAGACAGCGGCAGCTGCGATTCGGCGGCAAAGAAGGGCGGCGGGCCTGGGTTCACGGTGGTGAGAAGCGATGCTTGTGACAAGTGGTAGGGACCTCACGAAAATAGCGACAACTTCGATGACAGCTGAGCAGCGACGGCGACAGTTGGGCAGCAACGGCGGTGGGAATGGGGGCGACGGGTGGGCCAAGGAGGACAAGCGAGAGGCAGAAGCGGCAGCAATTGAGGTACTTCGCGGAATAGTGGCAGGGCGGGGCGGTGGCGGTGCGACGGCAAGCTCTTTGGGGTGGGCCCGCAAAGGCGATGGCGCCGGAGGCTAGATGGGTGACAAGTGGTGGATTTGGTCGGCCTTGGCTTTGATGTGACTAAAGGCTGCATGAACGGGGGAAGAAAAGGGAGAGGAGGGGCGACGATGATGGCTCACGGGATGGGATGAGTGGCCAAATGATAGGCATGGCAGCTGGGCGCTACGGTGGCCGGTGGTGGCCGATCAGGTTTGGTCGTGCGATTACCTAAAGAGAGGGGAAGGAGAAGAGAGAAGCAGTTAGGTGGGGGCGTGAATGGCGAGCCAAAGGGCGTTGATAGCAAGCGTCGACGATAGCTAGGTGGACGACCAATGAGCGGCAGCCGGGCGACCACCGGACGGGTGGTCGCGGGCGACTCGGCCAAGGGGTGTGGGTTGTTCACGCGAAGAAGAAGGAAGAAGGGAAGGACTCGACCGAACTAGGGGAGGAGAGGTCACAGCAGCTTCGGGCCGGGCAAGCGGCGATGCAAGGCGGGCACCGGTGACGATCGGGCAGGCAAAGAAGAATGAAGGGGCAACAAATAGGGGGGACGAAGGAAGAAGAAGAAGAAAAAAGAAGAGAAAAGAAGAAAGAAAGAAAAAGAAAAAGAAGGAGAAGAAGGAGGAGAGAGAGAGAGAGAAGACGTGAGCATGAGGAGGGAGGGGACGTGTATGGGGAAGAGACACGGCAGGAGAGAGAGAGAGAGAGAGAGAGAGAGAGAGAGAGAGAGAGAGAGAGAGAAAAAAGTCAAAGAAATTGTGTACGATCCGACGGTCCACGTTCAAACTCGAAATCGATCCAACGGCTCACGAAAACCCTAATTATAAATTAGGATTAAGGGGCTAAAAGACTAAATAAAATACACTACGAGGAAAGTCTACTAGTCCAAATCTGCACCCGATCCAAATTTCACTTTTCACTAATCTCGGGCAATATCGACGTTGGCCATAATAATATCGACACCATCTAATTAAATTCCTCACGAAACTTTGAGAAATTCAACACCAAAGTTCGGGCTCTAAATAACAGCCAAATTCGATCGAGTACGATTCTAGAGAAATCTCTAATTTAAAAATAATGCAAAGAGTGATTAGTTCCGGGCGAGATTCTAATATAAACACATTGATGAAATACATGTTTTATAAATCTCAAAAATGGATTGAAATTCAGAATGTTACAGGTAAGCACATGTGATAGATGTAAAACAACAATAATCTTACTTCACACTCATGTCTCTCTCCATTTCAAAACAACTGCTTTTCTAGACACATTTCGTAAAGTCATATCTATTCATGGCCACCAGTATCATGCTAAAGTAGCAACATTGCTATGTTACTTTGAGAACAAGTCAGAAGTAACATAAGACACAAAACGAGGTAATCAATTCATAAATTTCCTCAAGGACTCACACGATGAATAAATAGGGATAATTTCACTCACCTTCCTTATCGATCAAATAAACAGCACATGTAGTATGAATTACATGCTATAATGGATTTCTCTTTCTATAAAAGTGTATGTCATTTATTAATCATATCCACTATATAGATCTTAACCTAAACATAGTCATATGCTTCTCACATACATATGTTTAGCTCGAGTGCTATATCAGCTCACTTTCTACAGTGCCCGATTAAGTACTCGCATCTGGCTTCCATAAGGCATACATGATTGTGGGACTATCATGTTCAATCTTATCACATATAATCAGAGACCTCATCTTGATCATAATCAAGGCGACGTAAAATTTTGTAATGTACTTTCTTCCAGCATATATAGTACATATTGTCTCATCTTAACTCGCTTACTATAGTGTTTAAGGCAATTACTCGTGTGGCTGAGCTAATCATTGCCTGGTGACATACCTTTCAACAATATATGTGTGTTTGTACTAGTTTCATAATATTATACTAATTGATAAAACATCAATTCATTAACAAATAAGTACAATATATATACACACATAATCCAATGATCTTTAATAATGTTACATATCACATTCTACATAACCCTAGAGACATCATGTAGGTCAAGAACATATCTCTAGAAACAGCTTTCGTGAATGGATCAGCAACCATTATGTTCATAGAAATATATTGTAGGACCACTTTCTTCTGCGTTATTATATCTCTTATGAAGTTATTTTTTTATGTCAATGTGCTTTTTCCTACCATAATACTTGGGATCTTTCAAATAGGCAATGGCTGCTTGACTACACAATATACCGTCACTGGTCTCGGATTGTCAGTGATAATAAATAAATTTTCCAAGAAACGTTTAGCCATACTGCTTCTTGCACTGTGTTAGAACATTCAATAAATTTTGCCTCCATCATCAATAGAGCTGTACATGACTGTTTCTTGCTATTCCAATAAATTACACCTTCATTAATCAAGAATGCATATCCATACATTGATTTATGCTCATCTAGGTCTCCTCCCCAATTAGCAATAGAGTAGCCTAATAAGTGTAAATCATTCCATTAATAAAAAAGTCGATAGTCAATGGTGCCTTTTAAGTATCTCAGGATCTTCTTAACCGCTTTTCAATGTGCTTGACCAGGATTTGACTGGTATCGGCTCACTAACCCCACAATATGACATATGTCGGGACGAGTATACATCATAGCATATATCAAACTTCCAACAGCACTAGCGTAAGGAACAGTTTTCATTTTTTTCTTTTTTTCTGGAATCTTAGGACACATCTTAATACTTAGGCCTTCACCTTGCATGATAGGAGTATCAATGGGATTACAGTGCTGCATATTGAAGCGTTCAAGAATCTTCATTATATAAAACTCTTGTGACATAGCGAGGAGTTTTTTTGATCGATATCTTTTAATCTTAACTCCTAATATATAAACAGCTTCTCCCATATCCTTCATTTCAAAATTAGAGGACAATCATTCTTTTATGGTGACAACTAAACCTTTGTCATTCCCAGACAACATAATATCATCAATATAAAGTGATAAAATTACAAATTTATCCTCGGACCATTTGATATACACACAATGATCTTATTCGATCATCGTGAACCCAAAAGAAGTTATGGCTTGATGAAAACAAAAATACCACTGTCTAGATGACTGCTTAAGGCCATATATTGAGCGATGAAGCTTACAAACTTTACGCTCCTGACCTTCAACAATGAAATCTATCGGTTTGCTCATATAGATTTCTTCATCTAGTTCTCCATTGAGAAATGCTGTCTTTACATCCATTTGATGTAATTCTAGATCCAAATGTGCCACAATAGCTAGGATAAGACGTATGGAGGCAAACCTTATAACTAGTAATAAGGTTTCCTTATAGTCTATACCCTCTTATTAAGTATAGCCTTTCGCCATAATGCGAGCCTTATACTTTTCAATGGATCCATCCACCCTTCACTTAATCTTGAAAACCCATTTATTTCCCATAGCCTTGCGATCGGGTGGCAAATCAACCAAGTCCCAGATATGGTTTGTCCTCATAGACTCCATTTTATCTTCCATAGCTTTTCTCCATTCTTCCTTGTCAGGGGATGAGAGAGCCTCTTAAACTGTCTTAGGCTCCACATCATCTTGTGGAGCAATCATAAAAGCTTCCCCTTCAATCTCAAAACGACGATGGGGAATACTTTTACGACTACTTTTACGCAACTAAACTTATTGTGAATTTAGTTTGCTAGGTGATGCAACACTCCTACTAAGTCTTGTATGTTGAGGTAAATTTTCATTTCCCTCGACAACATTTGTGGATGTATTATCGGGATCTTACATCTCATATAATTGGAAGTTCTTATCGATTTCACCTTTATTAGGAAAATCGTTCTCCAAGAACGTGACATCTCGTAACTCCATTTCAGTCACACTTTCATCAGCTTGTTTACCTATGAACACTTATCCTTTGGAGTGTTCAGAGTATCTAATAATGATACATTTCTTCCCTCTTAGGCCTAATTTTCCATATTTATGAGAAGAATCATAAACATATGCTATACACCTCCAAGGTCATAGATTACTTAAATATGATTTCCTATCAGTCCACAATTCATAGAGGGTGGAAGCGACTGACTTAGAGGACACACGGTTAAATATATAGGTAGTAGTTAATAATGCATCTCCCTAATATGCGACGGTAGATTTGTCTGTGCCATCATAGACCTAACCATTTCAATAGGGTTTGATTCCTTCTCTTAGCAACCCCATTTTGTTGCGGAGTACCAGGAATAGTTAATTGTCTCACAATTCCCTTTTCATCACAAAGTGCCTTGAATTACTCAAATAGATACTCATGTCCATGATCGGTTCTCAATGCCTTTATTGTTTTGTTCAACTGATTCTCTATCTTAGCAATACATTGTCTAAAGCAATCCAATGCTTCGAACTTAGAGGAGATCAGAAAGACATAATCGAAATGCGTGAAGTCATCTATAAAAATGATGAAATATGAGGCTCCATGCCTCGCTCTCACATTTAATGGACCACAAATGTTAGAATGTATGAGTTGTAATGGAAGTTTAGCTCTGGTTCCTATACCAAATGATTTTCTGGTTGTTTTTGTAACATCCTCAATCTCAGTCCCTGAGAAATGGCTATAGTTTAAGTTTGATGGTTTTCCAATTGGAGCAAATTTTACTCTTGTTCTAGAAAACTCATATCCGATTCCTTTGTACCTCTTTCATTTTGTTATTTTTCTGAAGACTTTTGTGATCCAAATTTCTAAACACTTCCTTCTTAAAAGTTTCTCCAAACATCTTGAAGATTTACATACTTTAATTTCAGAATTTTTGGACTGGATCTGAGCAATATGATAGCCTAATTTTCGGACCGCATAAAACTGTCCAGAATGGGTATTTCTGTGATGTTCATACTTTATCGATTTTCTGCAAAATTTTCTAGGAAGAATTTGAGCAAACTTCCTTCACAAAAGTTATTGAGAACTTTTTATATAAACATATATAAATATGGGAATTTTCAGAGATGATTGGATTCTAGAAAGAGCTTACTTTGAGAAGCAAAAATTATGTTCCCGAAAACTGATTTTAGTCTGTCTTTGAGATACTAAAATCTATGTTTACAGAAAGATTAAGATTTTATGTTCTCATGGAAAATGTTTATTAAGGTCTTTTGTATGACATATTCAAATTTGGGAATTTTCGGAGTTCATTTACTATGCTTTTAAGCCCGATTTCTAGAACAATGCAAAAACTGCCGATTTTGTCAAATTTCAAAGATTCATCAATTGCCATATGAGAACGTTGGAATCTTGACTTGATGTCTTCTAGTGATTTAATTTGCTTATTCTAAGCTTTCAAATGAGATATGTTACACTTTTATGGGAGGTCACACGAAGGGGGAAACAGAGAGGGAGTCGAGAGACAAAAAGGAGGGTTCTAGAAAGTCAAGAACTTGGTGAGCAAGTTGGTCAAAGCTTGGTGAACAAGTTGGTCAAAGCTTGATGAGCAAGTTGGTCAAAGCTTGGTGAGCAAGTTTGTCAAGAACTTGGGGAGCAAGTTTTAATTTTAAAGAGTCTATAGAGTCAAGAACTTGTGGAGCAAGCTTTGACTCTCAAACTTGGTGAATAAGTTAGTGATTTGCTTATAGATAGGCTTGGTTGCCCCCTTAGTTTCTACACATCACTTTTTTTTCCTCTCATGTCTCTCTCTCTCTCACCATCACGCCAATCATCTCTCTCTCGCCATTTGCCATCACTGACCGCCGTAAACGTTTTCTTGTGATTATACTTGATTATAGGTGAGTGAATTCCCTAATACTTGGATAGGGCAGTGTGTTACGTGGTTGAAACGCGGCATGTAAGTAGATTCCCTAATCTCGGGATAGGAAGATATGATGCGTTGTTGGCTTGAATTCTCACCCGAGCCTTTGTTGAGACTTTCGTGTTGTTGTTTGTCTTGATGTTGAACGCCATAGTCTATTATCATGCTTGTTGATTTATAAGAGGATAGGACGTGATGTTATGAGTTTGGCTCGAGTAGTGATCGTGTCTATGATGCTGGATATTTGCATAAATGCTTCTTGTTTTGCTTCATAATCGTAAGTCAAAGCACGTACGAGTCATGAAGCAGGGTGTCATATGGTCTCGTACTCATGTTGTGGCATCATGGGATGAGTTCGGCTTGGTGTGGGTTTACGTTGGGATGTGTAGATCCAGGCCAAGTTCGGCTCCGAGCCGATGCTTGATGTGGCAAACCGAATAACATGCCCTCGACCGTGACCCGCATGTTAAGCGAATGTTCTAAAGATCATGATTACACAAACACGGCACGCCTTTGGGCATGATTGTATGGACTAATGAAATCAAGATAATAAACCGGCTTGTGTGACCCATGATGTGTGATCAGTAAATGAAAGAAGAAGACCGTCGTCGCATAGCGTTGGCGACGATGCCTCGGTAAACTAGCGTTGGGATGCCCTAGTTGAGCTAGGATGCCTGGGTTGAGCCCGGATGTCTCGGTAAACTAGTGCTAAGATGCCCTAGTTGAGTTAGGATGCCTTGGTTGAGCCTAGATGCCTTCGGTGAGCTAGCTCTGGGATGCCTCGGTTGAGCCGGGATGCCCGGATGAGCCAGGATGCCTAGCATGAAGCTAGATACCTGGTTGAGCCAGGATGATGATACATGAATCTTATATGTATGTCCGTATGTGTGTTTGTTGATAAGTCGTAGGATTTTGGAGGTTGCTTCACGTATAAATTTTCTTGTACATTTTTATGTGGCCGAATAAAGGTGAGTTTTCATGTATACATAGCAAAGGCAAGGACAAAGTCTTTGCTATTGATTTGCCATCGACATAAGGCGGGAAAAATATTTGTATGCGTTAGTACAATGGCGAGGCATCATCCTACATGAGTATTAGTGAATTTACTCATTGAGCCTCCTTAACTCATTCCCCGTTGTTTTTTGTCCTTTTCAGGTTCGTAAGATGGAGGATGACGTAGAGGAGCTAGGATTAACCTCGGCCTTCGCTTGTGATATGATTTGTACGTCGGAGCGGCCCGTGGAAAAAGGGCTTGTAAAATATGTTTAAGTAAAATGGCAATAATGTGTCTTGCCTGGTTTCTCAGAGTAAGATAAGGATGTTACATATTTTTACAAGGTTTGCTCATGATACTTGTCATAACCCCGTTATTTGTTATAATTGTGATTGACTCGAATTAATTGCTTCTACTTGTACTTAGTCAAAGATAATAACGAACAGGACATCGCACAAGTAACCCCGAGGTGGGGGCGTTACATATTGATTTGGTATCAAAGCAGGTTCCCCTCCAGTAGGGTGCAGTTCGGGGCAGTTTATAACTAGCTAGTCCGACGAGGGCGAGAATTGGCGCTGGGCCAGATGACTTGATCATTGAGCGGCCTTTGATGGAGGTGGTACCAGGGTAAACACCTGATCAATGAGCAGCTTCTGAATAGAAGTGGCGCCAGGGTGAAGGGCCTGATCATTTAACAGCTCTTGGCAAGCTTCTAGGATGGCTAAGGGCAGGAACGACTGAACTGTGCATCGAATTAGGGAAAATGGTTTTGAAATCTAAGCGGGAATAAAGACCTGGAGTGATAAGGTGCGCTGAAATTGGATAGTTAGCTAGAAAACACCCTACGCATGTGATTGTTTGATTGATTGTGGTTGAATAGGCTTTGGTTGATAACATTTGATTTTAACCACTGACCTATCTTGTGATGTAGAAAGTTTCATTAGAATACCGATAGTAAAATGAGTACTCAGGACCAGGCAGCCACGAGAGGAAAATTGACTCAGGGCCAGTCGAGTTTGAAAGGAAAGTCGAAAGAGGACCCCTGACTGGATGGAATTCTGTAAGCTCTTGCGACCATTGGAGAATTATTGGGCCAGCAGGTTCAACAACAAGTAAACCATGCTACTAGAAATGCCGTAGCAAATGGAAATGGAAACGAAAATGGCGAGCATACGATGCATGGGCGGGTCGAGCAATTTCTGAAGTTACGACCCCCAAAATTTGTCGAGACAGGAGATCCCAAAGAAGCTAAATCATGGGTCAATAAGTTAGAAAAGATATTTGCACTTCTGAAATGCTCTGATGAAGATAAGGTAACCTCGGCGGTGTACCAGATGGAAGGTAACACCAGTCACTGGTAGGAGGCAACTCGAGGAATGGTGTTCCCTGCTAATACCGCTATGACTTGGAATGCATTTATCAACGCTTTTATTGGAAAATATTTTTCCGAATGTGCTCGTGATAAAAAGATGGCGGAATTTCTGCGACTCCGACAAAACAACATGACAGTAGATCGGTATGAAGCCAAGTTCGCTGAATTGTCCAAATGTGCTCCTAGGTTGATTGAAGATCAGGTGGATAGGGCGAAGAGGTTTCGAGATGGCTTGAAACCTGACATCCGAAGTCAATTGGTGCCGTTGAATCTCAAGGACTACAACAAGCTATACGAACGAGCCCAGCTAATAGAGAAAGATTCCCTAGAACGAGCTACCACCACTAACCAAGGAAGGCCTCATCATCTAGTCTCTCAAGACAATCAGCATCGTGACAAGAGGTTGATACAGGAACGAGAACGTCCATTTGCTTCCAACAAGAAGAATAAGACCCTGAGGCCAACCTTCATTCCAAGTGATGTATGCCGTAATTGTGGGAAACGACACGGCAACGCTCCGTGCTTGACTTGAACGGGAGCGTGCTTCGGTTGTGGTCAGAAAAGCCACATCATCAGAGATTGTCCACGACGACGGCAAATAATGCTGTTGCAGCAGCCGCATGCGATGCAACAAACCGGAGCATCGTAACACGACAATTTCCAACGTTCGCAAGCTCAGGGAAGGGTTTACGCAATCACTCAAGAGGTAGCAGAAAATTCCAGGATCGTCATCACTGAATAAATTCTTGTCTACTATAGAATGCCAAGGATGTAAGATTGTTATAAGTAAATAAAAGGGCATAGTAAATCTAGTCGTGTTGGCCCTATACAACATTGATCGCAATATAAGAGTGAACTATCTTTAAGAAAGATTGCATCAAAGTGGTGCAGCAGAAGCATGGTCGAGTCGGAAATACTTCCGAAAATTTAGGTGTTACCACAGACAATCCTAAAATCAAGAAGATTTAGCATTATCCGTTTCAGAGGAAATAGGGATGAACACCTGGCATGGCTCCATTTGAAGAATTAAATGGTCGAGCTTGCATAACTCCAATATGTTGGACCAAGGTCGGGGAAAGAAAGATCACTAGTCTAGAGCTAGTCCACTATGACTGATGACGTCCAAGGTAAGTGAAAATAGGCTTAGGATTGTCTATAATAGATTAAAGAGGTTATAATGATAAGCGACAGAAGGGAAACTAAACCTTAGGTACATTTTAAATTTTGGGGACGAAATTCTTTTAGAGGGGGAGAATTGTAACATCGTCAATTTTAGTCCTTGAGAAATGGCTATGGTTTAAGTTTGGTGGTTTTTCGAATGGAGCAAATTTTACTCTTGTTCTAGAAAACTCATATCCGATTCCTTTGTACCTCTTTCATTTTGTTATTTTTCTGAAGACTTTTGTGATCCAAATTTCTAAACACTTCCTTCTTAAAAGTTTCTCCAAACATCTTGAAGATTTACATACTTTAATTTCAGAATTTTTGGACTGGATCTGAGCAATATGATAGCCTAATTTTCGGACCGCATAAAACTGTTCAGAATGGGTATTTCTATGATGTTCACACATTCTCGATTTTCTACAAAATTTTTTGGGAAGAATTTGAACAAACTTCCCTCACAAAAGTTGTTGAGAACTTCTTTTTATAGAACATACATAAATTTGGGAATTTTTAGAGATGATTTGAATTTTGGAAAGAGTTTACTTTGAGAAGCAAAGATTCTGTTCCAGAAAACCGATTTTAGTCTGTCTTTGAGATACTAAAATCTATGTTTATAGAAAGATTAAGATTTTATGTTCTTCATGGAAAATGTTTATTAAGATCTTTTGTATGACATATTCAAATTTGGATATTTTCGGAGTTCATTTACTATATTTTTAAGCTCGATTTCTAGAACAGTGCAAAAACTACCGATTTTATCAAATTTCAAAGCTTCATCATTTCTATATGAGAACGTTGGAATTTCGACTTGATGTCTTCTGGTGATTTAATGTGCTCATTCTAAGCTTTCAAATGAGATATGTTACACTTTTATGGGAGGTCACACGAAGGGGGAAACAGGAGAGGGAGTCGAGAGACAAAAAGGAGGGTTCTAGAAAGTCAAGAACTTGGTGAGCAAGTTGGTCAAAGCTTGGTGAACAAGTTGGTCAAAGCTTGATCAGCAAGTTGGTCAAGAACTTGGGAAGCAAGTTTTAGTTTTGAAGAGTCTAGAGAGTCAATAACTTGTGGAGCAAGCTTTGACTCTTAAACTTGGTGAATAAGTTAGTGATTTGCCTATAAATAGGCTTGGTTCCCCCCTTAGTTTCCACACATCACCTCTTCTTCCTCTCATCTCTCACTCTCACTCTCACGTCTGTTTGCCTGTCTCTCTCTCTCTCTCTCTCTCTCTCTCACCATCACGCCAATCATCTCTCTCTCGTCGTTTGCCACTGCCGATAGCCGTAAACGTTTTCTTGTGATTATACTTGATTATAGGTGAATGAATTCCCTAACACTTGGATAGTGCGGTGTGTTATGTGGTTGGAACACAGCATGTAAGTGGATTCCCTAATCTCGGGATAGGAAGATATGATGCGTTGTTGGCTTAAATTTGCAACCAAGCCTTTGTTGAGAAATGCGTGTTGTTGTTTGTCTCGATGTTGCACGCATCATTTGTTACCATGCTTGTTGATTTATAAGAGGATAAGGCGTGGTGTTACGAGTTTGGCTCGAGTAGTGATCGTGTCTGTGATGCTCGATATTTGCTTAAATGCTTCTTGTTTTGCTTCATAATCGCAAGTCAAGGCATGTACAAGTCACAAAACGGGGTGTAGTGTGGTCTCTTACTCATGTTATGGCGTCACGGGACGAGTTTGGCTTGGTGGAGGTTTACATAGGGATGTGAAGATCCATGCCAAGTTCGGCTCCAAAGCCGGCACTCGACATGGCGAACCAAACCACATGCCCTCGACCACGACCCGCATGTTAGGCGAATGTTCTAGGATCATGATTACACAAGCACGGTACACCTTTGGGCTTGATTGCACGGACTAATGAAATCAAGATAATAAACCGGCTTGTTTGACCCATGATGTGTGATCACTAAATGAAAGAAGAAGACTGTCGTCACATAGATTTGGTGGCGATGCCTCGGTGAAACTAGCGCCGAAATGCCCTAGTTGAGCTAGGATGCTTGGGTTGAGCCCGGATGCCTCGGTAAACTAGTGCCGGATGCCCTAGTTAAGCTTTTTATCATCCTAGCGTCGAGCTATTTTTCCGCAGAACCTCCCCTACAGTATCGTCATCGTAGTAGAGTTTAACCACCAAGTTCGGGATGGATTTGTGTGGTTCCTTTATGCCTAGAAGACCAGAATATCTAACCATGAACGAAAAAAGGCATGAGAGAAAAGCATCTTGACTAGTGATTGTGATGCCCCAATTCCCCAAATCCATCCCTTTGATAGATACAGAGGGAGGGCAGAGCTTTTGGTTTTTTCATGTTGTCAAAGATTTCAACAATGAAGTTCTCAAAGAGTGCCTTGAGGGTGGTGGCCGTCAAAGTGATCATCGGAGGAGTTGTGGTAGTCACAATTTCAGCCATGCATCGCCGGGACACCAAGAGGAAGGTAACCATCGAATGGGACTTTGCTAAATACCCAAAAAAAAAAATAATAAAACCAAAAGGGAGAGGGGTCGCAAGACTGTGTTTGGAGAAGGCTTGCCTTTTTTTTTTTTGGTTTTTCATTTTGACACAAATCATTTAGTATTGTCAGCATTCCACTTCAATTCATTAAATCGTGTAAATCAACAAATTTCAAGTGGAATTGATAATTAAGGCAGGAAAAATATCATGCAAAAATTCACATTCTAAAATATATGCGCACTTATCAACTTTTAGAACTTATCACGAGAAACTTTGCAATTTTCAAAACAAGTAAATGATGACACCAAGGGGATTTTGATATGAGGAATTTTGATAAAACAAAAATGAAGAAAAGAACTCTCCTTTTTGTATTCAATGAATATTTTTTTTTCTGTACATTTACAATGCTCAATCCTGTTATATATATAGGGCATACGACAACCCTAATTGGGAGATATACAATAGGAAGGATTCTATACAATAAAAATCCCTAACAAATAGGCTAAAATAGCTCACGACCACAAAAAATGCTCCATAACAGTGATCCTGCAAAAGACAAAAGGTTAAACCCTAGACTGTTCAGTACGAACGAGTTCCTGTAAAGAAGCGATCCTGCAAAAAATAAATGTTGATCCCTAGGACAATAGTGATCTCGCAAAAAGGTGTCGCGCACATTTTTCCTTTCCGGAGAGAAACTTGTAGACGTTTTCCTTCAAAGATTTGGAACACCTGAATTCATTGCTTGGAATGGAAATCCAATCTTCAGCTTAACACACATTCTGGTTGTGCTTTTGCCCAACAGAGATATCTCTAAGTTGACGGGGAATCAACATTTACAGGACTCAGGAAATTCCGACCGTTCATTTTGACCAAAATCAAGGCACTATCTCAATATGATCATTCAGTCCGCTAATGCTATCGGAGTCTGACATGCTCCTCAATTTATCATCTGCAAGGAAAAAAACGGAGTATCATTTCCATAATTAATTGAGTTATGTCTAGGAACAATATACACCTCCCCCAAAATTGGATGATCCTCTATTGTTTTCATTCCTTTGTATCTCCTTATTCGGGTAAGCCTTGTCTGATTTGGTGAACTGTTTGAAAGGAGAGAATTGTGTCAAACATGAAACCGAGAAGTGTTAAAACTAGGAACAACCACTGTTTTTTCTCTCAGAGGTGGGCATGGTCGCTTCTCCACGATTGCCATCTTTTGCTACCATCTCCAAGATTGGGTGACTAAGTCAATTCGTGAGTAAGTTGATTTAACTCGCAAACGGATACACCTTTTTTCTTCGGAGATGGCATCACCTCCCATCCAAGTTGTTCTTTGTTTTATCATCTGGAATTTGCTTGAGATCAATTCTGTCTTTTCTACCAGGACACATTCGGCTATGATCTAATGCCCCTTTGATGCCTTTTTCCTCTCGAAATTGTGCTCTCAATCCTTTGTTATCAATCCACATCTTAGAGGCAAAAATATTCTCAGGCGGTTTTGCCGCACATTTCACTATCAATTTTGTAATTTGACACTCCATGGTTTCCAGGTGTTGATCATCAAATTAGTAACATGGTGTGAATCCGAGATCTACGTGACTCTACCATGGAAAAATTTCCAGACATTAAATAGAAAAGGGACCAAATACCAAAGAAAAACCTTTCATGAGGTTTTCTTTTGTACTGAAATCAAGGTAACATGACTGACTTTAGCTTCAGTCATATATAGGCAAAGATATTGCTGCAAAGAGGTGTACGATGAAGCCAGGAGTGTAGGACCGGCTGTGGGATGGTACCAATTGATTTGGATAGGTGGTGTTAGTAAACACAATTTTATTGGCTGGCTAGATTATAGGGATAAATTACCAACATCAAAGATCGTATCACGTTAGATGCCTGAAGTAGATATCCATTGTAATTTCTGTATGTCTGATCTGGAAAATGGAGAACATCTATTCTTTCAGTGCACCTTGACTAGAACCATCGGCATACTATCCTTGCAAAATACGGAATCCGGCATTCTTTAGGTGGATGGAATGATGAGCTAGATGATCAAGGCTACTAATGGCAGGGACTTCGCGGCAAGGCTTCTCAAGGTATCTTTCCTAGAGACCATTTATTGCATTTGGATGGAACGTAACCGCACACGTTTCCAACACAAGTCAATTGATGCCATCATCATCTTGGCTAAAATTCGTAAACTTGCCAGAGGGCGAGCTTCGCACTACAAAAAATTTAGACCCTCTCAGACAAATGTAATATTGGCTACTATATGGAAACTCCCTCACTCCATTTCTTCGTGATCTTAGTTCTATTTGTAATAATGGGAAATGCCCATAAGCTTATGTATGTCATCTCATAAATAATACTTGCATTTTTGCCCAAAAAAAAAGAAATCAGGGTAACATAGATTCTCTTACCCTGGAGTCCTTGTTACATTGCTTTCATGCATACGTTGGTTTTTAGCACGCATCAAGGACTTAAGACTTCAATTTGCCTCTTGCCAAGATTTCAGTATATAAGAAATCATTACGAAAGGTTGATAATAATGCTAATTCATTTGATCACCCAAGCGTATCCAGATCGAATGAATTGTGGGTCTTACCCCTCGTGAGATTGTAAAAGTGTTATGCGCCTTTGAAAAAAAAATTGGAAGATGAGTCTTTAGAAAAAGCCTAATACAATTGGGTGGACCCAAAGCCTCGGTTAGATATATGAAGGCCCAATACTACTTGAAAAAGATGCGTGACTTATTTTAAGCAAACCCAGATGCTATCTTAAAATTTTTCCCAAAGATGAATATTACATCAAACGAGTATTTCAAACCATGGACAGGTTGAAAGTAATCTTGACTTGTAGTTTGAAAATGGGCCCTATGTGTTATCCGAAAGATGGGCTAGACGATATGTCAAAGCCCAATGCAATTTCCAAATGACCATGTATTTAATGAGGAAATACAGTGCATTTTTAGAACACTTTCAACAACGGGCTTTGGAAAATGGTTCCACTTGGGTAGTTTGAAGATTCAAAGCCGGCGAGTGCATAAACGAAGGAAAACAATTGAAGTGTGAAAAATAAACATCACGAACAAACGGGTTGGTGGCAGTATAATAAGGCATTGGCATGCACATGTACTTGTAAGGTTTGACGCCCATATACTATCGAGTTTAAGGTTTTCATCCAACGGAAAAATGAGGTTTTGTGGGGATGAGCAGTGTAAAAAAACCTTCTCTCAATCTCATCGACTCGCAAGCAGGGTTGGTCCTCTCCACACTCATCATGACCTTCCTTAAGGTGAACTACCAACAAAAAATTAATGATTTACTAAACGGGCATAAATGATTATTCTCTAAAGAGATGATGCCTACATGTAGCGTAGTTTCTCCCAAGCCCATACCAGCTACAACTTGGGTTCCAATTAAATCTTATAATTAACCTCATCTTTTAGATTTACCACTAATCATTTATGGGTCAATTATACACCCAAGTAAGACATGGGAGTGTGTCTTACTTCTGCGAATTAGATATTCTGAATAGAGGGACTGTTACACTAGATTACTCTAATGCTATTTTGATACTTTTTTCTCTTTAATTTGAAAATATTTTGTATGCAGTCTTTGGTAGTTTTTTCCTCTATCACTAATATGTGAAGATGATCATCAGGGTGCAAAGACACTAAGGAGTTGTTTTGTAGCCAGTCAAACAGTACCCGTTTCTATTCTTTTGTTTTCGGGAACAAAAAAAGAACAAAAATTCGTTTGGTAAATTTTTTGTTCCCAGAATCAGTTTTGGAATAGAATCAAATATAAAAAAAGAGCAAGAATCAGAAATGGAAAAGAAATTTCTTCTTCTTCTTCTTCTTCGTGGCCGGTCTTCTTCATTTTTCCTGGCCTATGGCTGGCCACCGGCGACCGGCCATAGGCCAGGGCCGGCGAGGGCAAGGGCTAGACCTCATTGCTTGGGTGAGGGCCGCCCTCACTAGTCTTGCCCAAGCCGCGAGCTGCCCTTGCTAGATCTGGCGAGGCGGCAGCAAGGGCCGCGATGCCCTCGCCAGCCCTAGCCTGTGGCGGTCGCTAGCGTCGGCAACCTAGACATGGACCAACAAAGGAGAAGAAGAAAAAAGAAAAGAAACAAAAAGGAAAAAAGAATGAAAGAAATATTAAAAAATTCAAAATATTATTAATAAAAAGAAAATTTGTATAGTTATCAAACGCATTTATGTTCTTTTTCTATTTTAGGAATAGAAATTTTGGACAATTACCAATCATTTTCAAATGTTTAGAAATTGTTTCCAGAAATGGAATAAAAAAAATCATTTCTTAACGGAAATTATTTTCGGGAACAGAATAGTTACCAAATGCATCCTAAAGATAATACTCAATAATAAAAAAATAATTGAATTGCATAAAAATTAAAGAACCTTGAATGCTTGGGCAAGTGCAGGCATGCCATATTTTGTTCATTGGAACAAGGCCTCTGCAAACTATGACTCGAAAGTAAACATATAATCACATGATATATGCAAGGCCATAGGAAATGCATAAATAAAATGCAGGGTTATGCATGAATATGCAATTATGGTGCAAAAATGACTGGTATGCAACTTATACTAATATTTCTGGTATTAGTCATTTAATTAACACAATAAAAATGTAAATGAGCCCTAGATCACTACATGATTGAAACCTACACGCAAGCATAAATTAAATTACTAAACGACATGCATGAATTAAATTACTACGTGACATGCATAAGTAATATTAAACTACATGAAATGTAGTTAAACATGCATTGGCTCTAAATGCAATCTATAGGAAATGTTGATTAAAATTAATTCCTACAGACATGCAATTTACTAAGTAACATGCACTATGCAACATGAGCATTTATAAACTAAACATAAATCAATTATACGATTAAATGCAATCTACATGAGATATTAATGAATTTTTTTTATTTTTCTTTATGAATGAGAAATAGGAAACTACCCAAAATGTACGTGATAAATTTAATTGACTAGGAAATAAACATTTATTAATTCCTAATTGTGCATGAACTAAACTATCATGTATAACCGAAATTACTATATGATTTCTAATGTATTAAATATATGAAATCCTAAAGTTGGAGATGAATATAACCTAAAATAGGCAACATGCATGATTATCTAATAAAAGCGCAAAATCTTATCAAAGCTCAGACTATCTAATGGAAGAGTAGTAGCAAATATCTGCAAGAATTATTATTATGCATCAATGCTCATAGAAATTATGCAATATCATTAAAAAAATCATTAATATCTATCAAAGATATGCAATAATTATTAAATAATGATGCAGAGATAATATTTTTGATTAATCCTAGATGCAAATTATTATATGCAATGCATGAATATCATAATTGAGGGTCCGACCTTTCGGTTCAAAGGTCCGATGCCCCAATTTATGTCGTGTTTAATGCAAAATATATAAGGGAATCAAAATAACCTAATGTCTAACAAATATAGGTTATGCAACAAACCATAACATAAAATTTAATCTAAACATTATTCAAATAACCCACCAATCCTACTTTGATTAGGACTAATCCCAGGACAAAAAAAAAAGGATTCACGGCGGGGGCGACGGCAACAAATGGAGGTTGCTGGCTGCTATCTATTAAGGGACCTTCTAAGGACGCCTTGGAACGCCGGCGGGACACCAAAACCAAGGGAGAGAGGGCTTCATTGCAAAGAGAATTTCGAGTTTCTCTAAAAGCTTTGAATCGTGTTCAGTCTAATGGCTGATGAAAGGGACTATTTATAGGCTCTTCATGTCCACTTAAATTAAAATTAGAGATATTCTGATAATATTTAAAGTAAATCTGCAAATTATCTCTAACGTGCACAATATTGGATAAACGGTCGAGATCAAAATGAATATAGGACGGATGGTGAGGATTAGATATGGTGGTTAATGAAACCAAGAAGATAAGATTGTAATTTGATCCAACGGTACGTGCAGATGGGAAGAGTCAAGCAACTGAAAGAAATTGTTGGATTAATTGACAGCTAGGCAATCGAATCTTATCAATAATATGCAGGATATCAAAGGAAAAATTCCCTTAACAGCTGAAGAATTTACAATGAACAGTTGAATGATTCAATACCCATCACTCCCTTAAGAAAATGGTTCCGGAGGAAACATGAAAAACACCTGACAAGATAAATTTATGCATTGTAAAGCAACCCATCGCGTGTCTCAGACAGAGACTATATCCTCGGAGAACCCAATGAATCAATCACTCCCACTTGCATTGAATCCTGTGAGTGTGCCTAATCACACTTGAGCACCAAACTCCCATCCAATCTCGTCAGAACAAAGCTTTACACTAAGACATACCAACCAAATCTTTTCCACTCCTTGTCACCTTTGAACTCTTCCACTCTCTCCACTCTCACATCTCTTCCTGATCCACCACCATCATCAACCCAACCTCCTTCTCTCGTCACCCACTTGATCTTCTCAGCAATGGCCTCACTCACCCCCAATCAGATCCCTCTCCATGCCTCGTCATGTGTCATGACCCTGAACCACACAAAGCCATCACTAGTCTCATCATCATCCTTCACTGCCCTCATGCCAAAGATCGAAGCCTCCTCCTCTGCAAAGCCACATTCACACTCGCCTTATTATTGCTCTTGTTGACATTATTCTCACATGCGGGCAGCTCCTCCCACTTTTGCTCAAGTGTCATCTTGTAGAACATTGACTTCTTGATTTGGTGCTTGGTCTGAACACCTTCGTCCCTGACAAACACACATGGGCAATACCATTTGCCCACAACAACAGGAGCACAAGCCAGATGATTGCCTGAGATTGGGAAAGTGAAGTCGGGGAGGCGGGCTCTCATAGTCATGTCCAGGCCTAAGGCCTCTTCTAAGTGAGGTCGGAGAGATTGTGAGGTGCGAACTTCCCACGATTTCACCCATAGGTACTTCGGAGGAAAACCATCTGGAGCCACTGATTCAGCTAAGAAGCTCCTGCTGTTGTGACGGCGAATCTGGAACATTTGGTATGTGTCTCTGGGGTCGAAATGGCTCGGTCTGGTGTCCTTGATGGATGTGCCAAAACAAGCTGGTCCTATGTCCACGTCCCTTGAACATATGCATGCTTTTCTGTGGAAATATCAAGATTGGTGATCAGTGATCAAGCAAATAGATGCGCGTATGACCGTGATATGATTATTGTCTGTCAGTACTTTTTTTTTCCTCTTTTTTGTGAACAAAGACGATTCTATATCTTATCTATTGAGCATTCCGAGACGAAAGGGCGTTGTAATTGAAAGAAACTGGTAGTGAGTAGACTTGACTCACACCTAGGCTCTGGATTAATCAAGGCTTATGTGGATATCAGAATGTAACAGATGATTAAGCTGTAATTCGGATTCGGTTGCGACAAAAGTAGTTTAATATAATGTAGATATTTTTTTCTTTATCCGTCCTATCTCTAACTCTCGTTGTTCTCTAACTTTTGCTTTACCTCTTGTAGAGCATAGGAGTCGAACCCCGTACCTATAATACTAGCATCCCCACCCCTCAATCCATTTACCAGCAGGGCCACATGCCTATTGGCAATATCATAGATGTTATTACCATTTGTTGTGAATTATTCAAGAGAAATCAACGCTTATGGCACATATGAAGAAGATGTCGAGTGCAAACAATAGTTAGTACTATTACACGTACCCTCGGCATTTGCCCTCCGCAGTTATGACGTAATAGATGTTCAACGAGAGAGGCCAATCTAGAGCCGGAATGAACCAGAGCTTGGTGATTGGGGACTCTTGGTAAACTGGCTTGAAGGTTAGGACCCTGTCTTGAGGAAACGGAAACTTGGTGACCCATGTGATCTCGCATGTCCCCAGCAATTCGTGTTCTCTGCTTTTGCTTCCTCCTCTGTGATCACCAGGTAGCCTGAAAATGGACCTTCATTTGGTAAGTCCTAACGCCCCAAATTTACACCGTGTAATGTTGTCTGCTTTAGGCCTTCTGCACTGGCACAAACGCACCGCCATCCTAGCTACAAGCCTCCCTCAAGGCTTTGTTCTTAGCACAGGGGAAGCTTATATGAAACACGTTACACAAATATAGAACTTCAAGTCTTATAAACCAGTCCAGGACTCTCTCCTAAGTGATGTGGGACAAGAGAATCTCCCTCTCCTTTCTCTGCGCACATCCGAGGACTGAGATGTGGACGCACTGCCATCTCTCCTTCCCACGCACCGCTACTTGGGTCGTCACACAAGAATGCTTGATGACTTCCAGTACACAGACAGAGGCTAAGTCACATACATCTCTCTCTCTCTCTCTCTCTCTCTCTCAGATTGTGGTGATTTTTAACTATGCCTTTTATATGACAATTGAGAAGACTATTGCACCAATTCTTGATTAAGAGAATGAAAATTTACTTTAAAGAAGGCCACATATTGTATTAGATTAATACCACGAAATATCATAAATTAGTACACCTGCGATAAATTTATCCTAAATTAATTTTTTGACTACCAAAAACCTCAAACTGGTACACCTATGACAAATTTGTTAAATTAAACCGTCAAATTGTTGAATTGGATAACACGTGACATTTGACCGGTGTAACAGTTTAGGATTTTACCCCTCTGTTTATAACAGATTTACCCATTTAGGATTTTTCGTGGTATTACTCCAATTTAGTGGACGGTAAATTTGTCAAAAGTATACCAGTTTGGGATTTTGTATGGTCAAAAAATTAGTTTGTGGTATATTTATCACGGCTATATCAGTTTAGGGTTTTTCGTGGTATTAACCATATTTTATATATCATTACCAAAAAAAACCATATTTATATATTTGTTGAATCATTCCAAGGGTTGAATGAAATGGACGTAATGCATTTCTTTAGTGATTACTTGTGCATTTCTTTTGAGCAAAATTAAAATTACTCATCCGATTTCCATATCGTGTGCCATAAATAAGATGAAAGTGTTCAATTCACCAAAAATTTCCTGTCGCTAGAAAATGTTTTCAGTAAATTCAATTATAAAGAAAGTAAACCATTCTCTAACGTGTGTTTGTAGTGAAAACAAGTTGAGAAAATTGATCTTATGGTATCTGATAATAAGTGAATCCACTAAAAGTAGCTTGTATCGTTAAAAATGACATATAATAACTAACAAACTGAAATCAATATCTACCTTGTTTATTCTGTAATTGGTAAACAATAAGACTTACAAAGAACTTATAAAATTTTATCTGGAAAAGTATTATATATGATCGTGGCTTTTGGGAATGTGGAAGAACATAAGCCTTAAGGAATATATTAGGGAGATGGTAAACAAGATCTATAGAGAACATATGAGACTTATCGAAAAATAAAAATTGCTGAGTGTCGTGACCTCCCGAAACGGTCCTGTCGCCTCGAGGGTTTGGCTAATGGATTACTAAGTTAAACCTAGCTTGAACCCCCCCCAAGTCCATACCAATTTACGACTTAAATTAAAGTTGTTAACATGCAAATCAATTTCATTTAGGAATCGCCACTAATCGGTTTCCGATAGGTCGATTAGATACCTAAGTGAAGCACGGGAGAAGAACTTCACTTTTATGAATCAGAGATTCAACGAATATGGGGACTTCATTACACTAATCGATTAACTAGTGCCCTTTCGGTAGGGGTGTCAAAACTACCCAAATCACCCCGACCCGACCCGAACCGACCCAACCCGATCCGAAAATTCAAGGTATTTTCGGGTCAGGTATCATTCCTGTTCGGGCAATGAGAGAAACAATGGATTTCTTGACAATTCGGTTCAGGTCGGTTTGGGTTGGTTCGAGTACCCTAATGACCCAAAATATATTAAATATAAATACTAAATAGGAAACTCCTCCCTCCTCCATCTCTTTTCTCACGTTCCTCAACAAGCTCTCCTTAGCCTCCGTCGCCACCTTCACCTTCCTCCTAACTGCCACCGCCGCCACTACCCCAGATTCTCCTGCGACTTTGGCTGCCGCGAGTTCCTCCCCTCGACAAGAAAGAACAAGCGCCTCTGGTCCTCCCACGCCTTCCACGGCTTAGTCCAGCACTTATTTGACTCGATCCCCGATCTAAGCCTCCTCCGCAACCACTCCAAGGTCCTCTAGGTCTCCACCGGAACCGGCCACGAGGTCATGGTGTTGTCCGAGTCGGGCGTTGCCATTGTCACCAGGGTTGACTCGTCGCCTCTGGTAAGCCGCGTTGGTCTGCACAATTTGCGCATCTTCGATGGGGTTTTCGATTTGGCGTTGAGTGAGCATTTGGAGGAGGCTCTGTTCCTATCACGGTTCGCAGCGGAGATGGAGATGACAACGAGGGTCGGCAGGGCTTGTGTGGTGATCGTTGAGGAGTGCAGTCACGTGAAGGTGGAGGAGATTGTGGGTTTGTTTAGGAAGTCAAGATTTGTGGGTGTTGTTAATGTTACTTTGATTGGATTGAAGATGGCTAAAAGCATTTTATAAATGGGGTAAAGCTGATTGCTCTCTTTTACTGTAATCTTCTACTTGAAAAGTCTCAGTATCATGTTTCCCATACTTGTAAATTTTGATGTTTTTGTTCAGTCGAATTTGGATCGACCGCTAGGTGTATTCATAAGAGTGAAAATGTGGCTCTTCTTTTCCTTAGATATCAAGATCTAGTTCGCTATGGAAATCACAATAGAGAAATTCTTTTTAATCAAAGTACGAAGGGATCGTGACAAATTTAGATATTTGAAGTTTGTTTGAATTGGGAATGTTTCCATTTCATACTTTTCTTTGAGCCTGGAAACAGAGGGAGGTGAAGGGACGAAGAGGGGAAAAAATAATACGAAACTCGACTGGACCGCCCGACCCGACTCGATCTTTTGGGATATATATCGTTCGGGCCTCGGTCCGGTTCGGGTCGGGTTAAGCACATTCCCGTGAGTTTCGGGTCAGGTCGGATATCATGGAAATTCGACTCGACCCAACCCATTGACATCCCTACCTTTCGGTACCTATTCTTGTTCAATTCATCACCTAACGTGTTCTCACTAATCGAGGGTCTCAAAATTCCATTCCTAACTAAGCTAAGGGGAACGGCGATTAATATCTAAATCTAGACATGCATAACCAACTACGCACGCGAGATTAAAGTAAATGTGCAACTCAAAGTGTGTGAACCGAGCGACGTGGGATTAAACATAGCACTAAGCATGCCAAAATGACGAGATAACCCAAATTAAACTTCTGATTTTTTTGAATTTTTTTTTTTAAAAAAAATTTTGTTTTTTAAAAAAAAATTTCGGCATTTCTGAAATTTTTTCGAATTTTATTAAAAAATTTTTGTAATTTTTTTTTGAAAAAATATTTTTGAATTTTTTTTTTTAAAAATAATAATAGTAATAAAATAAAGATAAAATAAAATAAAAAGATGAAATTCGGGCTTTTCTCCCTTTTTTAAAAAAATTAAAAATTTTAAATTAATTTTTAATTTTTTTTAATATTAAAATAATGCAACATAAAAATAAAATAAAAAAAAACCCGGATCCTGGTATGGAGGCGGATCTCCGTGATCCGACCCTCAACCGGATCCCGGCCCATTTTTTTAAAAATGGAGGCCCAAAGCCGAAAACACCTAAAATCAAAACTACGGCCCAACCTAAAGAAAACCATCAAATGCCCGGTGCCTCCGCGGGCTCATTTATTGAGCCCTACGGACAAATTAAAAAAAAGAAAAGGGCCCAGCCCATTTTTTTTTTTTTTAAAATGAAGGCCCAAAGCCCAATCAAGAAAACACCTAAAATCCTAAAACTCGCCCACAACCTATTCGCCCACTAGAACAAAACCCTAGAGTCAAACCCTACCCGTTTTTACCCACTCGCCGATCCCGTTCATTAACCCCACCGCCGGAACCCACAAACCGACCCGACTCATCCAAATGCTCGACCTCCCTCCACGCAGACGGTCGGCGTGGATCGGGTTCTATTACGACTCCTCCCTCCACGGAACACACCCAAGGTCCATCGTTCATCAAAAAGTGGGGGCACCGACTAATCTCTAATGATCAAGGCTCAAACAACCTCCGCGTCGAGGCTTCTGCAACCGAAACCGGCCGTGTCCCGACGAGGGACTAGCTGTTCGCGCTTCTTTCACGGCCATGCCCGATCCCGCCAAGCGATCGATGGCACGCCAGACCGATCGACGCTCCCAAAATCATGATGAAACAAACCGGATTCAAAGGTTGGTTCAGTATATTATCAAACACATGGTGTGCATCAACGAAAGTGGGGATTTTAATCTCGATCAAGGCTCAAACATCCACACACGACGGCGCCGCCAGACAAGGCGCGATCCGGACGAACAAGCTCCGGCCAAGGAGCCCGGGCAAAAGCACGCGAAGCAAACAAACAGAAAGGGTGGCGGCCAATGCGGCTCTCCCTACCCGGGTCGGACGAGGTGAACAAGGACAAGTGGATCGGAGTATGTCTGGTTGCCCCCAGCGGCGCTTTTGAGCGGGATCCTCGGGAACTCAACCCGCGACTCAAACAAAATAAAATCCGGCGAACCCCTAAAACCAAGACCTACCGCTTGGGTGGGTGCTTTGAAGCTTCTGTCGGTCGCGGTTGGGGCGCGGCCCCATCACCGATCTTTCGCCACCCGACTCTCTTGGATCTCTCTCCGTTTTTTTTCTTTCTCTCCCTCTCTGATCTCCTTCTCCCTCCCGGTTCTCCTTCTCTTTTGTGCCTCCGCTCACGGCTTTTAATGCCGAGAGAGGAGGAGTGCCTCTTCCTCTCGGCTTCCCCCCCTCACCCTCGCCATTCCGTTTTCGACAGGCGATTGCGGATCTACTCGATGTAGGCTGGAGGCCCCGCCCTCGGCCCGCTTTCCTCTGCTTCGCTTCTCTTCCTCTTCTCTCCTCACCCCGTCCGCTTCATTCTTCTTTTCCCGGAAGCATTGAATGGCGCTAAGGGGGAAGACCACACGCGTGACCAGCGTCATTCAATCTTTGGTTCCCCTTTTTTAAAAAAAAAAAAAGGCATTGTGCTGGCCAGCATTGAACAATGCTTTGGTTAGCCCCTTTGGATTTTTTTTTTTTTATTAATTTTAATTAATTTTAAATTTTTTAAAAAAAAAATTAATTTTTTTTTTTTTAAATTTGATTTTTGAAAGTGAAAATGGAAAATATGCAAATGCACCTAATAACTATACGCCATGCAGTTTTAATGAAAATATTTTTTTTGTTTAGGGGTTAACAATCAAACCCTAATTTTATGCGATAACACCCTAAATGATTTGGGCAAAATTTAGGTGTCAAATTTTTGCTCCTCTTTGAAAGGGAGTTCAAGAAGTTCTATTCAAAGATAAGAGACACTTAAATTTTGTTCACAGAGGGCATGAGAAGATGCATGAGATGATTGACGGGTTTGTGATTGACCAAGAGGGAGATGTACCGTGTAAGAACGGGCCTTTGGCTATAAGGAAATCTTTGTTATGTAAGGAAAGGGACTCTAGGGCATGAGAGCTTGCCGTCGATAGGTGCCCTGGGTCATGAAACTCGCCGGGCAAGAAAGGAGGAAGACTGGGCTGCGAAAAGTCGAACGCCAGACGATATAGGCCCGGCCATGAAAGCTCGCGGGCAAGGAAAGAGAAAGACTCGATCGCTAAAGCTCATCAGGTCAGCAGGCGTGCTCCGGGTTGTGAAAAGCTCGCGCTGGCAAGGAAAGAGGAAGGCTCTAGCTCATGAAAGCTTGTCGATCGATAGCAGGTGCTCGGCCGACAAAGTCTCGGGCAAGGAAAGAGGAAGGCTTTGGGTCGCGAAGCTCGCTGTGTCGATATATGCCCGGCCGCGAAAGTCACGCAAGGGAAAGAGGAAGCCTGGGCTGCGAAGCTTGTCGTCGATAAGGTGCTCCTAGCTACAAAAGTTCACGGGCAAGGAAAGAGGAGGACTCTCGTCACAAAAGCTCGCCCGAGTTGATAAGGTGCTCCGGACTCTGGTCACGGGCAAGGAAAGAGGACTACTGGGGCTGTAAAACCTTACCGTGCAATTCCAAGATTGTAAGTTTATCATATCAAGAAGGCTTCGAAATGGTCACTGCACATCTAAGGGAACATGTCATAACAAATGCCTTAGTAGGGAAAGCATATCAAAGTAGATTGATAACATTCGGATGTCATGAAGGACACTATCAAAAGCATAGCATCACCGACAAAGCATTGATTGCATGGACAAATCAAACCAGTTTCAGTTGTTTAGAAAACATTTAGCATAATTCAATATCACAAAATTGCCATTGGGCTTGGGAAATGCCATTGATTATCAAATTCTCTCAGGAGATAAACCTTTGTCGGAAGAAGACCCTGGCTCATGCAAGGGGTTCGTTAGATATGCCAAACAAGAGTTGCTTAGTCAAAAAGGGGCTTCTCACAAGCTCTCAAAAAGGCTGTTTGCTCCCATCCATTGATGTGGGAGATAGGCATGTTCTCTCAGATACCTTACACTATCAGTGCTAGAGGCTTCGAGGATCATTCGCAATGAGTACACATTGACCAATCGGAGAGGTCTTTTTAAGGACTCAGAATGTAGGTTTGGGTCCCGGTTTTAACAAATGGATTAGAACTATCGGCCAAGCAATGAAATAATTATGGAACGGCATCCTCGCCAGGTTTATAAGTCAAGAAACCTTAAGATGAGATAAGACAACCTTGCCCCCACTTCTTCAAGCGATAGCTTCTCTGTAAAGTCCCTATTTTCACTTGACTCATCCCAATCAGAAAAGACTTTAGGGAAGGGTTGTAACATTGGTTCGGGTAAAGTCTGAGAAGGCATCAGAAATTTTCAACGAGGTTCAAAAGTTGGTGATCACCATGGCATCATTACCATATCATCCAATCTTTTCGAAGGCATTCAGAGCTTGGAATCCAATTTGTTTCAAAAGTCCATTGGCCAATCCTTTCCACTCAAGAGCTTTGCTCCTTTTCTTAATGGCTTTTGCATTTGTAATGATTTTTCTGCTCTTGCCGACATTTTTTCTTTTGGCATCCCCTTTTATATGAGAGCTCTTCTCTTGATGCAGCTTTCCCCCCCTTTTTTTTTCACGAACCTTGCTTTTACCATGCACCCAAACTTCCATTTGGCTCTTGCTGATTTGAACCTTTTGAGCTATGGGGACTTTCAAAGATAAGCGTCAATTGTTTTGATAAACCGTGTGCCTTGCCCCAGTATAGGGGGACAATCACCACTTGGGTTTTAGAAACGAACATTCAGGTTCGACTTGGCTAAGCAAATGGTGTGAGTGTTTGGGTAGAGAAATGAATGCTCTTCCTCGTTTTGGGATGTTTCACGCTTCCATAGGGACTCACCTGAAATTACCACAAAAAGATTTAACACAAGTGAAGGCAAAGAAGTCTTTCTCGTCTTTTCGTCCGAAGAATATCAGTCAGAAACTCCGAATTTGCCTCGTGGGGTGTTTCTTTACAGAAATTCTTCCCATGTGGAGGCTCAAAGGGGCCTGACTATGGTTGTCTGTAGTGTGCGAGGTGGATAGAAGAAATGTCTCTCTTCATTTCGATCCATGTACTATTTGCGAATGAAACTCTCGTCCTAAAAGTACGATTTCTCTCTTTCGTTCCTCTCAAAGTGTTTTACAGGACGTGTTTGGAAATGGTTTGCCTTTCCTCATCCTAAGTGCTTCTCGCTTGGCATGATTAACGTATTTTCTCTTATTTCGCCAAGATCACCTGAGTTGATTGATTTCCACAGGAATTTTGATTCGAATATGGACCGTCGTAAACATGATTTACAAAGTAAACATGTATGCTTTGGCAACTCTTGGCTATCCATTTCTACAAGAATTAAAGTACCCCTGTAGAACCTTCCTAACGACATATGGACCATCGTAATTTGGGGCAAACTTCCCACCTAATTCGGGTGTGATGGACAGCACTTTCTTTAGTACGAGATCTCCGGCTTCAAAGTGCCGAGGCCGAACCTTGCGATTAAAAGACTTGGCAACTCGCTTTTGGTAGCATTGACCGTGGCATAAAGCCTTGACCTCTTCTCGCTCGCTCATGTTCAACTAATCCCATCTCTATTGAGCCCACTCCTCCTCGTCGAGCTTGGCTTGCGAGAGAACCCTTAATGAAGGGATTTCGACTTCCACTAGTAAGACCCGCTTCCATACCATAAATGAGCAAGAAAGGAGTCGCCCGTCAAGTGCGAATCGAAGTTCGGTATGCCATTAATGCGTGGGGCAACCGCTCATGCCGATCTCGATGGTTATCGCAGTTTTAACAAGATCTTCTTTATGTTCTTATTGGCTGCCTCCCACAGCTTCGTTCATTTGTGAGCGGTAAGGTGAGGAGTTCAAGTAAAGAATATGAAACTCGCGCCGAGTAAGCCATCTACAATCTTGTTGTTCAAGTTTGAGCCGTTGTCGATAATGATCGCCTCCCGGGATCCCATAGCGAGCGATGATGTCACAAATAATGAACTTGACCACATTCTTGGTGGTGACGTTGGCATATGAGCTTACCTCAATCCACTTGGTAAAGTAATCAATGGCTACCAAGATGAAACGATGTCCATTGGAGGCCTTAGGATTAATTGGCCCAATCATATCAATCCCCCACATTGAGAAAGGCCATGGCTCGGACATTTGCCGCAATTCATTTGGCGGCATATTGATTTTATCTGCATAGATTTGACATCGATGGTAATAACGAACATGCCGGATGCGATCGGTCTCCATAGCCATCCGAAATAACCCGGTCTCATGATCTTTCTGGCCAAGAGATGATCGTTCATGTGCGGACCACATTCTCCTTCGTGAATTTCCCTCATCAACCGATTAGCCTTTCCGCATCGACGCATTTCAACAAAACTGAGTCAAAGGACCTCTTGTAAAGAGCATTGCCACTGATGAAGAACTTCGATGCTAGTTTCCTTATGTATTTCTGATCCGTTAGTTCACTTCCAGGAGGATATTCACCCCTCTGAAGATAATTCATGATGTCGTGATACCACGGCTTCTCATCGGGTTCATCTGCGATCGCCAAATAGTAAGCCGGACGTGTCAATATTTCAATTTTAAGTGGCTCGATGTCTAACCCCTCCATAACCCGCAAAGATTGATGATAATGTGGCTAGGGCATCGGCAAACCGATTTTTGTGATCGGGGTAAATACTCAAAAGAAATCTCTTCAAATTCCCTTGTTAACTCCTCAAGGAATTTGTGGTAAGGAATTAACTTGGGGTCGTGGGTTCGCCATTGGCCCTCCGTCTCGAAGAATGATGAGGGCGGAATCACCGTAAACCTGCAGCTTTTTAACCTTCATATCGACGGTCAATTGCAATCCCAAAGATGCAAGCCTCGTATTATGAGATATTATTGGTGAAAGGGAACACCAACTTGGCGGCCACAAGATGATGTTGACCGTTGGGGAGATAAGAACTGCCCGGTCCTAGAACCAGCCAGTTGTTGGCTACCGTCAAGTACATAGTCCACTTATCACTCACTATCTCCTCAAACACGCTCTTCTATGGGATCCGGCTGATGATGGCCTTTTGACCTTCCGACGTTTTACGCCAACATGTGTCGGCTATAGCTCTTCCCTTGACAAATTTTTGCGTCATGTCATGGACGTCGAATTGGACACCAAGATTTGCCACTTTGCTAACTTTCCAGCTAATGCAGATTTTTCCAGCAAATATTTAATGAGATCATTCTTAGTTACAAGCGGGATCCGATGATGAAGTGTGTCTTCGGCGTAAGCGATGCAATACCCACACCAAAGCCACACACGCCTTTTCAACCCCGGGGTAATTTATTTCGGACGAAGTAAATTTCTTACTGAGGTAATATATTGCACACTCTTTGTCATCGCTTGGTCTCTTCGAGCTAGCAGGGCTCCCAATGACTCCTCATGAATAGTCAAGTAGAGTATTAATGGCACTCTGGGGACAGGTGGCACCAGGACTGGCGGATGAGAAAGATATTCTTTTATTTTCTCAAATGCCTCTTGATAATCAGTCCCCCACTTAACTTTGGCGTTCTTCTTCAGGAGCTTGAAAAAAGGTTTAGCTGTCTCGGACAGTTGAGAAATGAATCTCGCCACATAGTTCAGTTTCCCCAAGGACTCGAACCTCTCGACTATAGAAGGGGCTTTAAGTCACAAATGGCCTTAACCTTCGATGGGTCAATTTCAATGCCTCGACTACTGACCATGAACCCCAGTAATTTCCCAGACTTGGCCCCAAACACACATTTGGCGGGGTTAAGTCTCAACTTGAACTTTCGGAGTCGGTCAAACAACTTCCGCAACACCTCGATGTGGTCCTCTCCGTGTTTGGATTTAGCAATCATATTGTCTACGTAGACTTCCACCTCTTTATGCATCATATCGTGAAACAGGGTGACCATTGCTCTTTGATATGTTGCCCGGCATTTTTCAAGCCGAAAGACATTATCTTGTAACAAAAGGTCCCCCAAGGAGTAATGAAGGAGGTTTTACTTTTATCTTCTTCTTTCATCCGAATTTGATTATAGCCAGAAAACCCATCCATAAAAGAAAATAACTCAAACCTGCGGTGCTGTCGACCAATACATCGATATGAGGCAGTGGAAAGTCATCTTTCGGACTTGCTCGATTCAGATCGCGGTAGTCAATACAAACCCTGACTCGACCATCCTTCTTCATGACAGGGACTACATTGGCTATCCAATCCGAATAGCGCGACACTTCTATAAAGCCCACCTTCAACAACTTCATGACTTCTTTTTTCGATCTTCTTGGATAATTCGGGCTTTGTTCTTCCGAGCCTTTGTTTCTTTGGCGGGATTCTTGGATCGATTGATAGAGCATGTTCTACAATTTCTTTATCCAACCCCTCGCATATCCGCATGTGACCATGCAAACACATCTTGGTACTCTTTTAAAAGGTCGACCATCCTTTTGATGTTGATCTCAGAAAGGCTAGCTCCAATCTTGATTTCTCTAACATTCTCCGAATCGCCCAGATTTATTGTGATGGTAGGCTCTGCGGTCAACGGCTTGGACTCTTCATGCCGAATCCAATCCTGCTCGATGCTTTTTCGGTCATAGTCATCCTTGTTATCCTCGGTCCCAGAGGAATTTTCGTCGAGCGAATCCGACTCACATATGCACCTATCATGATCATGTGACATGTTATGCCTGAGATGCCACAAAGAAGGTTAGTAATTAAATTGGCAAATATTACTGCAACTACTGATATGCATGTGCTTCGAAGTTGTTTTGAAAGAGTTTTCGAAAATGAAGGATCCGTCCTCATATCCTTGGACGCCCCTATTCGCAAATGATTTTGAAAATCAGGAAGCGTGCGAAAGTCCAGGCTTCAAAGCATCATCATCAGTCTGGTTTGGGTACTTCCACACGTCCTTAATAAAATATGATCATGATTCAATTAACAGGATAGGGCCGTTTACATGACTCGAGGTCTTAGACCGACGGCTCACAGCTCCAAGATCTTGATTACAAAGGAAAGCAGCAGCTAGACCTAAACAGACTTCCCATGCAAGGGATAGACATAGACTCAAACTAATGGAACAGGAAAGAAAAACAGCATCCCTACTCAGAAGGGTTAGTGGTAGCATTGGAGGGTTTAGTCTCCTCATTTCCCATGATAGCACAGGCAAACTCTTCTTCGAACAACTCGACTAGGCCAAGGATGGCCTCCTCTTCCTGCAGCAGCTTGGGCGGACCCGGAAAGATCTCTTCCAACTCCGGAAGGAGCAAGCCCTTCTGACCCTCCTTTAATCCAAATAGACTTCCACGACCTCCGTCTCCTCCATGATTAGCTGGGCCTTTATGGTTACCACGACCCTCGAAATCGCCTCGTCCTTCATGATTAACTCGGCCACCAGAATTGCCACCATGATAACCTAGGCCTGCTTTCTTATGCCACTTGGAGGCCTGAATAGGCTCTTTGATGCCTTGTCCATGTAGTCTTAGTCCGGGCCCGTGAATATGACCATTCTCGAGCAACACCCTACTCAACATCATCGAAGCTTAGCCACTGGGTTGCGATAATAGTCCCCACAGTGCACATGGATTACCGACACTAACTCCAAAGTTTGATAGCTTGATTCAGCCTTATTCTCGTGCTCTATGTACGGAATTGCGGTGTCATGGAAAACTTTGAAATCGGTCTCTCCGTGAATGCTTATCAACTTTCCATCCACGATGAATTTAACCTTCGATGCAAGCTCGAGGGCACGGCTCCCAAGAAGGTGTATCCAAGGTCGTCCTAGTAGAAAATTGAATGCACTAGGAATGTCGAGGACCGAAGTTGACTAGAAAAAGAATCGGACCAATCAGTAATTCAAGCTCGACCTCGCCAATGACCTCCTTCTTCATACCGTCAAAAGCTCGAACGGTAGATTTAGATGACAGAATTTTCTCTTCACTCACTCCTAGACGACGAAGGGTGGCGAGTGGGCAAATGTTTAATGCAGACCCGTTGTCAATTAGCGCTCTTGCTACCATTCTATCACGACACTTAACTGAAATAAGTAGCGCCTTGGTATGATTGCGACCTTCTGGAGGGAAATCTTCATCGGCAAAAGAAATCTGATCTTTTTAGAAGATAGACCCCACAAACTCCTCCAATTGGGTGTCATCGATGGTCTCAGGGACGTGCACTTCATTCAAAACCTTGAGCAAAGCGTTCTTGTGCTTTTCGGATGATTTGAAGAGATCCAAAAGAGAGATTTGGGCTGGCATCTTTCTCAACCGATTCACGATGTTGAATTCGCTCGTCTTCACAATCGCCAAGAACTTTTTCGCCTCCTCATCCGAGATGGCTTTCTTTTCAACGATCCCCGAGGGTGCATAGCAACGCCCGACCGTGTGATGGCGCCGATTTCGCTTGTCTCATAACTCCAAGGAACCGCTTGGGGTCGAACTTGGGATTCGGTCTACTATTATATCTTATTCGTCCTCGGTGGAGCTCAATCACTATTGGCTCCATGACGCTATCATCGATCTCTAGGGTAACGAACTCTTCTACCGCCAGTCAACGACTAATCGCTCAACATCTCCCCGTCCCCGACATCCATAAGTCCTCCTCGACGGATAAGTCAATCACCACAAGGGTAATCATGCCAACCATCTCTTTGGGTTCAAGCGGGTCGTCCATACCTCCCCACCCATCGGGAACAACATCCTTGGGATCAATGAAGAAACCGGGTGGTGGTGAATACTTCACAAGATAGTCGAATTTGTCACTGGTGACCTAGTGTGTCGACTATCTCCCCATTCTCATGAGCGAGCTTTTTACGAACTCATGATTCCAATCCACATTGCTAGCCCCGAGGCCCAAGATCCTCATACAAATCTTCTCCTTCGCTGCTGGTCACAACTAGACTTTCGGATGCACCTCATTAGGGCGGCTTGTCGGTCTCTATAAGCTCGACAAGTGTCTCTTCCAACTCCTCCTCGTGAAACGAGTTAAGAATAACCGCCATGGTTGCCATACTATCTTCCTTCGTCTTTGTAGATTACTCCCATGTCCACCATCCGGGTGATGCATTTCAATTTTTCCTTCAACGGAATATCCTCCCCGTCTTCAAAGTGTCTAGGCGACACTAGTAATTTATAAAGTCTATGAGCATCCACATTAAAGGTCTGCTTACTCTCGCCACCCTTCTCAATAACCACATTGACATCCCCAACATGATTGGGCAACGGGTTTTGTTGAACATTAGGGGTCGGTTCCTTAAAAGATAAAATACCTTTATCGAGTAGATTCTGAACCTTGATCTTAAGGGACGAAACAGTCATCCACATCATGCCCCTTTTCGCCCCTATGGAACTCACAGGACTTTGACAAATCGAATCCGGGAGTCTTGGAGGATTGTCCCGAGGCACTTCTTTAGCTATCATCCCCCTTTTCAACAGCATGGGCAATAATTTGGACAGTGGCCTAGGTAGGGGAGTGAACTGCCTTGGTGCTCTCCTTTTAAATTCCTAATTACGACACGCCCTATCTTGAAATACGGGACGGGCCTTGAGAGGATGAGAGGAGGGGCCTTGTCATGACCGGGCGCTTGACATATCACGATCTCCACGTCCTTCTCCTTTCTATTCGGGACCTTTCGACTAATCCCTTCGCTCAATCTACTATCATGCATAGCCCCCTCTATCCTCTCCCCGACATCTACCACCGGGAGAAGGTCAAGCATCCCAACCCACTAACTTTAAATAGAAATCACTAGGTAGGGCCTTGAGGAAAAGATCGAGCAGCTCCTTTTCACTGAGCGGAGGTCGAACTTGAGCGGCGAGAGTACGCCATCTTTGAGCGAAGGCTCTGAAAGACTCACTCCTCCTCTTTTCAGTTCGGGTCAACATTTCGCGCGTAGGGGCTATCTCGGTATTGTACTTGTACTGCAAGACGAACGCCTCAGCTAGCTCCTCCCACTTCTCGAACTTCTCGGGCTCTGACAACACGTACCATTGTAGCGCAGGCCCTGTCAGACTCTCTTGGAAGGTCTGAACCATTAATGGGACATTCTGGGCATACCTTGCCATCCTGTTCAAGTAGTACTTCAAGTGGATCTTCAGGTCTCGAGTCCCATCATACTTAGTGAAATCGGGAATCTTGAACTTCTCAGGAAAGCTCATTTGTGCATATCGAGACAGGTCCTCGATCATATGTTCTTCGTATCCTCGCAACGCACGGAGTTTCTCTTCTATCTTTGCGAACCTTTTGTTGTGTTCCTCCTCCAAACGGGCGGTGACGGCTTCAGAGATGGGGTCTAGTTCGACCACCACGGGCGTGGAACCTAATGCCTCTTCAATAACATTCCTTCTTGTAGGCCCTTCCACGGGCTCGAGAATAGCTTGGGGCACGGTCTGACCAGCATTTAGTGCTGCTAATGCGGCCCTCATATCATCGGCGAATCGAGTAAGCTGAGCTGCAAGGTCGTTGATCTTGTCGTCAAGCGCGGCGAAACGGGCGTTCTGCTCCTCGATATTCATCTGCATGGCTCTTGATCGTGTCCGGATCGGCGATTGCCTGGAAGCCGTAGCTTTGCCTTGGTGGAGGAAGGGATCACCGGCGGGCTGTCGAACTTGGTGTAGACACCGCAATCACCGGAAGACCTCTTTCTTTGACCCCTTGATCTCTCAATTCCTCCCTTCGTACGTTGAGTGGACTCGGACAATTTGTGAACACCTGAAAAATGAGCGGATGTGAGCGCACAATTCAAATGGGAGGTTGGCCCATGGCAATGGTCTAGGCGCTTTGTGTCCCCTCGAAATTTTTTTTAAGGCATCAAAATTTTGGAGATATTATAGTCGATAAATGAAAGCTCCTTAACACTGAAATTAGAAAATGAGATTCATTAAAACAAAGAAGGTACATAACGATTCTTAAACCTCGAAATTAGAAAGAGAGAAATTACCTAAACATTGAGACTAAGGAAGTACATGAAACTGCTGGAACATAAGAAGAACGAAATTCCCTAAACATTGAGACTAGAAAAGCAATAAAACCTCCTAAACAAGAAACTAGGGGGACAAATTTGGTGAAAGTGTCATCTCAAACTTCTCGGGCGACTCATTTTATATGCGATGGGGAACCCGCGGCTTTGCGGAGCCGTTTGTTCTCTCGAGTTAACTTCGAGATGCGAGTCTTGTCCATTTCCACCCTTTTTTCAAGATGCTCAATTTGCGCCTTCTGGGATGGCTTGTCACCACTCCGGGACCAAAGTGGTCGTAAAATGGTCGGAATTCGGTGGTTGTGGATGTAGAACGTGGAGGCATGGTGGATCTCTTCTTCTCCATTTAGCATCTTAGGCACAACGATCCTTTCAGGATGACACTCGCTCCGGGCAATCTCGATGGCATGGATTTCGTCGAAATAATCGTAGTCCGTGCGGGTGAAGCGAGCCTGGAACATCTCCGCCTTGAGAGGTGGGGAAATCTCTTGTAGAGCTCGAGATTGGGGGCCACCCTCAGACGGGTAATAGGAAGTGGCGCCCGGAGAGACCAAGCAAATGGATTGGATTAGCAAACTTGTGAGCTTAATCGGGCTTCCTCGACCGAGCCATTTAGCATGCGATAGAAATGCCTTGGGTTTGGGGTCTTTTAGGAAATTTATCTAACGGGAATACTCTTTGTCGGGGAATGCTTTTCTAAGATCCGAACCTCAGATTGGGTACCGAACTCATCTATTTGAAACAACCGCATAAGGTGCCCAAATCCCTTTATATGAGAAAGAAACCATATTTGCAAAATTTCCGAGGAAGCTCGCATGATTTTGTCTCCGCTTTATTTAAAACGATTAAGGGACAACAATGTTTCGCTAAAATCATGTTGACATAATTTAACCCAAATAAGACATGTGTTTGACCACCAAAGCAATTGAAGGATTTATGGCATTCTTACGATGAAGGAAGACGATCAGTCCGACAAATGCTAAAATAAAAATCCTACTCCTTTGAGCTATTGGTTGACTTGAAAAACATTCGCTAAAAATGAGAATGGGCACGCATAACAATTAGCTTTAACGACCTTCCTCATCACCTCGGCCCTAACTCTAAAAAAATTATGACAACTCGGAGATGGGGTCTATACCTATGGGTGGCTTGACAAGCTCGGTTCCAAGAGGCATTCCAATAGCAATGCTATATTCTTCCAAGGTCGGGGTCAACTTGAACTCGCTTGAATATAAAAGTTGATGTTTGAGGGCACCAAAAGTGCGGTATTGCTTGCATGACTCTGGAATGAATGTTGATCTTGAGTAACGGGAGGAGACGGCCAATCCTTGCCTCAACTTGCTTTTGGCCATTTTGATCCAACCGATCCTACCACGCTATGAGTTCCTTCTTGGGAGTGGAAATGAATTAGACATCAGCTCTCCCCATCGCATATAACTTGAGACTAACGATCGACCTAATTTGCCATAGACCAACGAAAGGACATAAATGAATTGCATAACAGGAGAGGTAAAACTTACTCTATAATGGCAAGCACAAAGACACACGCATGAAAAGTGAGGCTCGCTTTCTATCTAAATGGTTTAACAACGTGAAGTTAAGAGGGTGATCCACCGTCGCAGCCTCGCATTGGTGTCGTCCTCTTAACTCCGGCTCGATCGAAAGAGATATCCTATAGTCACGCCGGTCTCGTGGATAAGGATAAGCACTTACGACACCAGAAAGAACTTTCGGGAGAAAAAGGCAGCCTCTACATCAGCGGTCTCGCCTTTGAGGTTGTATCTTTCTTAACACCATCCTAAAGCGTTCTATCATGGCCCGGGTCCAGCAAAGATGGTTGTGTGTGCGATAGTGTAGTGCGAAACATCTAAAGCATGCACAACAATGTATAGGCAAACAATGCTTGAACGTTCGAAAAAAAAAAAAAAAAACATTCGCTCCCTAAATCTCAAACCTGCAAAACAAGGGGTTAATGGCGAGAACATTCACGTTAGGGATGTATATAAACAAGAAAAATGGCCTAAGTCCACAAAATGTCCCCAGTGAGTCGCCAAGCTGTCGCGACCTCCCCGAAACGGCCCCGCCCGCCTACCGGGGTTTGGCTAATGGATTACTAAGTTAAACCTAGCTCGAGCCCTTCCAAGCCCATACCAATTCACGACTTAAATTAAAGTTGTTAACATGCAAATCAATTTCATTTAGGAGTCGCCACTAATCGGTTTCTAATAGGTCGATTAGACACCTAAGCGAAGCACGGGAGAAGAACTTCACTTCTACGAACCAGAGATTCAACGGGTACGGGGACTTGATTACACTAATCGATTAACTAGTGCCCTTTCGGTACCTAATCTTGTTCAATTCATCACCTAACGTGTTCTCACTAATCGAGGGTCTCAAAATTCCATTCCTAACTAAGCTAAGGGAACGACGATTAATATCTAAACCTAGACATGCATAACCAACTATGCGCGAGGTTAAAGTAAATGTTCAACTCAAAGTGTGTGAACCGAGCGACGTGGGATTAAACATAGCACTAAGCATGCGAAAAGGACGAGATAACCCAAATTAAACTTTTGATTTTTTTGAATTTTTTTATAAAAAAAAAATTGTGTTTTTTTTTTTTAAAAAATTTTGGCATTTCTGAAATTTTTTCGAATTTTATTAAAAATTTTTGTAATTTTTTTTGAAAAGCATGCGAAAAGACCACTCCATGACGACGGCCGGCGTCGGATCGGCTTCTTCAAGCTTCGCCTCCTCCCCGGGTCAACGCCCCCCCTCCACGGACAGCTTTGAGCGCTGGCGTCCACCGTCTCACCTTCATTACTCGTGGAGCATCTACTTCTCCGGGTCTCGACCTGGTCGGGCTTTTTTCGGTCGCTGGCCGGGCCCCCGCCGGGTTCGCCGCCGTCGACGCGCCCGACCTCCGCGGTTGAGGCTTGCAACCGCGAACCAGCCGTGTCCCGACGAGGGACTAGCTATTCGCGCCCTTTCACGGCCATGCCCGGATCGCCATGGCGACCGGGCGGCACGCCGGACCAGCCGACACATGGTGTGCATCAACGGTTGGTTTAGGTATATTATCAAACACATGGTGTGCATCAACGAAAGTGGGGGATTTTTATCTCGATCAAGGCTCAAACATATCCGGACTTCGCACATGACGACGCTGATAAAAGCAGATCCAAGCACGAGGTGTCACCGGCCGAAACTTCGCCCGAAGCCGGACGGTACGCGAGCTCCCGGCCCGATGAGCGGCGGCTGCGCGCACAAAGAACAAAGCAGGGAAAGGGTGGCGGCCGATTACGGCTCTCCCACCCGGTCGGACAGCCCGATGAACAAGGGCAAGCTTGGATGGGAGTATGTCCGGTTGCCCCGCGCTTCGAGCCGGGATCCTCGAACTCGACCACGACTCAAACAAAATGAAATCCGGCGTACCCCCAAAACCAAGACCTACCACGTGAGGTGGTGCTTTGAAACTCCGTCGATCGCGGTTGGGGCGTGGCCCCATCCTCACCGGCGCTCGCCACCCGACTCTCTTGGGATCTCTCTCCTTTTTTTCTTTCTCTCCCTCTACGTCTCCTTCTCCCTCCCGGTTCTCCTTCTCGTTTGTGCCTCCGCTCGGCTTTTAATGCCGAGAGAGGGAGGAGTACCTCTTCCTCTCGGCTTCCCCGGTCACCCTCGCCATTCCGTTTTCAGCTAAGGCGATTGCGGATCTACTCGTGTAGGCGGAGGCGCGCGCCCGCCCTCGGCGTGCCTTCCTCTGCATACCCCTACTTCCTCTTCTCTCCTCTGCCGTCACTTCATTCTTCTTTTCCTAGAAGCATTGAATGACCTTTGGAGGGAAGACCACAGCGTGACCAGCGTCATTCAATCTTGGTTCCCCTTTTTTTAAAAAAAGGCGTTGTCTTGGCCAGCATTGAACAATGCTAGTCAGCCCCTTTGGATTTTTTAAAATTTTTTTAATTATTTTTAATTTTAAAAAAAATTAATTTTTTTTAAATTTGATTTTTGAAAGTGAAAATGGAAAATATGCAAATGCACCTAATAACTATACGCCATGCAGTTTTAATGAAAATATTTTTTTTGGTTTAGGGGTTAACAAATCAAATCCTAATTTTATGCGATAACACCCTAAATGATTTGGGCAAAATTTAGGTGTCAACACCGAGAGAGAGCTGAGATGGTAGCAAATTATTGTAAAATTAATGCTGAATACATCCAATCTTTGAAATAAATCCACACTAAATCATTAGAGAAATAAATGAGAAATAATAAGGACTAGGTATTTGCGTGATTTGGTTCAAATATCGATACCTACTCCATGAAGGGAGGAAGCAGCAAATAATCAATTATAATCGAAAAATCAGAGTTATAATTGCTCTCGCTCAAGTATTTTTCACACTTAAATTACATCCAAACCCAAAATGTATAATAATAAACAATTTAATTGAATATAAAACTCATTCCATAAATCTCTAGGTGCTCAATCCCAAAGCAAAACCTTCACGTAGACTTGGCCACGGTTCACGAGCCGCCGGTTCCGGTTCTTGGCCAAGTATGAACCAGAACCGTCCGGTTTCGGGCTGGTCCGATTTCGGTTCGGTTCCGATTTCGGGCCGGAACTGGCCCAGTTTAGGGTCGGTTTAGGTCCAGTTCTGGTTTTGAGCCGGTTCATTCCGATCCCGGTTCCGGTTCCTACCGGTTCCGGTTCATAATTTAAAATTTTTTAAAAATTTATTAAATAATAAAATAATGAATTAATGAATTATTCAATATAAATTGTAATCAAAATGTAAATTGTAATTAAATTTGGGGACAAAAAGAGAGAATGAGGGGGCTTGAACTTAATAAATTATCATTAAGCACCTTACAATTCGTTACAATGATCTATAAAAAAAAAGGAGTACAATATATATGCCCTAAAATGACCCAAAAACCTAAGCCTATCTCGAACCCCCGCATTCCGTGCGCAGGGGTCACATGTCGTCGGATTATACTTCGGTTTCCCTAAGCTCACGTGGGCGTGCTTGGTATGAGAAACAAGGGTCCCCGAAAATATTTGCCAACTCCAACAGTTTTTTATCTTGATCGTCGCTACCCATTCTCGGTAGCGGTACCGTACCAACAAAGATATCTCCGTCGTTAAAGAATTCGGATTCATTATTCCGATCTATCTCTTGTTGTCGATATTGAGCCTTCGTCCAATCATCAACACAAGCTTGTATCTCCACTGATTCCGGAGCTAATCTTGAACGATGTTCGTCCAAAATATTACTTCCTCACTGAATGCTTGTTCGACGGCAACTGTGGAACAAGGGGTTGCAAAAATTTGTTTTGCAATAAGAGAAAGGATTGGGTATTGGCTTGCATGCTTCTTCCACCAATCCAAAATTAAAAACATGTATTACCTTCGGATTCGGAATCAGTAAATTCAAAGAAAACGGTTAGATAAATCTCTAATTCAGAAATATTTCCTATTGCTCCCTTTTGTTTTTTGTGTCTATTTAATAAAAGTTGGTACCCTCTACTAATTTTATCTGTACTCTCATTTTGTGTCTCGGTAGATTGAGAAAATCCAATATTACCTAAATTAGATTTAGTATAAATTCATTATATAATTCTATTACTACGTTTTTAACCTCACGTACTATGGTTGTAACATTTATCTCATCATAATATAAACATTGATAATACGTATGCAAACAATCACTTAAACCATCTAATTTGCAACGCGGATAAAAAGCACAAGCAACTAAATAAATAATGGGAATTTTGCCATAATAATGTAGACACTTCATTTTCATTGTTCCTATAGTATGTTGTAATTCAATATCATTTTCATATTCGTACAAAAATTCCGACAATATTAATACACTCTAATAAAAATAAATGCGTAGTAGGATAATAAACACCGGACAAAGTATAAGTTGCATCATTAAAAACCTTTAAAATATCTAAATTTTTTTTTCAAATACCCCACTCTTGTGGGTATAAATTAATATGAGGTATATTATTAGAAATTAATGCACATAATAAATCTTTATATTCATAAGATTCACTAATCAAGTGAAAAGTAGAATTCCAACGAGTTGGAACATTTCTTGGAAATCTTTTTGGCTTTATGGCATTTTCTCTACAAAATCTACCCCATTCTCTCATTTTTTGGGGATGTTTCCATAAAAATTAAATCGCCGTTTTTATTGGTTCAAGAAAAATATCAAGAGTTTTCAAACCATCTTGTACACATAAATTTAAAACATGACAAGCACATCTAACGTGAAAAAATTTCCCGCCAGAAGCGAGTTTACAAATATTTTCTAAATCGGCAATTGAAGCGGTATTTGCCACGGCATTATTAAAACCAATTGAAAAAATTTTGTTAAGCAAATAATATTCTTCTAAAATTTGCCTAATTATTCTATAAATATTATTTGCCGTATGCTTATCGTCGAAAACTCTAAATGCAATAACTCTTTTTTGAATACTCAAATCGTCATCTATCCAATGACATTTTATGCCCATGTAAGAATGCATTTGCCAATGATCACTCCAAATATCACTATCTATATGTACTGGTCCATTAAATTGCATTAAAAAGTTTTGTAAATCCTTTTTTCCATTTCTATAAAGATCTTTAATTATTCGTTTAAGTGAATTTCTAGGAACACGTTTTGCTTGTGGAGCATATGCTTTTGTACAAATTGATTAAAATCAAATCTTTCTCCAAAACTAAATGATAAATACTCAACAGAAATAAATTTACCTAATTTTTCCTTATAAGTATTTTCATTAAAACGGCATAAAAGGGAAGTGCTAGGATTGACGTACCCAGAAATTTGTTGTTGCCTAATATCGATTCCCACTTGGATTGGATATTTGCTTCTAAGATGTCGTTTGAATGTTCCATATCCTTGTCCACCTGTATATTTATATATTTTTCCACAATGTTTACAAATTATATCATACCTTTTTTCACAAATATCAAACCTTTCTATTTTCGTGAAGTGATCCCAAATGTCAAATGTAAGTTCCCGCTCTGCCTCCTTTGTTGTAGATATTTCGGCAGGAGGATGAAAACTTTCTTGTGTCGGGACGCGCTCCACATTGGGAAAAATGTTGATTTCATCATCTTGAAAATCTGCATAATCACGAGGATCAAAAGAATGATGGGATTCCGTCATGATATTCTTACCTTTGCTAGTTGGCACTCGACTTCCACTTGCCATTTTTCGAGTGGATTGAGAGAATTGAGCGGATTGATTGAGAGAATTAAGAGAGAATTGTGCGGATTGAGAAAATTGAGAGAATTTAAGAGAATTTGAGAGAATTTAGAGTATTGAGAAAATTTGAGAGAAGAGAATTTGAGAGAATTGAGACTTGAGAGCATTGAGAGAATATGAGAGAATTTTAGAGAATTTATAAGAAAAAAATGAGAAGAAAATTTAAGATAAAAAAAAAAAGAAGCTAGATTGCAACGGTTATCTTTTTAATTTTTTTTTAATTTTTTTACTTTTGGGGCTTTTGCTTGTTGCCACTTGGCAACGGGCTGCAGCAGGGCCTGCAGGCGTGCAAGCCCTGCTGTAGGTTTTTTTTTTTTTTTTTTTTGGGGCTTTTGCCTGTTGCCAAGGCAACCTTGGCAACGGGCTGTGGCAGGGCCTGCAGATGTGTAGGCCCTACTGCAGGTTTTTTTTTTTTTATACTTTTGGGGCTTTTGCCCGTTGCCAAGGCAGCCTACAGCCTGTATAAGCCCCGTTGTAGGGTTTTTGGAACGGGGCCCATAGGCCACGAGCCGTTCCGTTCGAACCGTGGCCCGGTCAACGGGTCAGGCCTAAGTGTGATCGGGCCGAAATCGGCCTATGGCCATGACTACCTTCACGTATAGTTGTCCAAGAATGCCATGTTCATCCTTTATTGTGTCTGTGAGGTGTCTCTTCCACAAGAAGGAACCCTCTGGCGGCTTTCCCAAGAAAAGGACGAGTAAGGCCAAAAACCAAAACCCTATAATTTACTTTATTTTCTTTTCTCTAACAAAGACCTTTTCATCCCGCGATAAAACTCATAGCACAAATCGGTAAGTGTTGAAGCCAAAGCAAAACTTTACGTAGGGTGTCCAAGAAGTCCTATTCGTCCTTTATCGTCTCTATGTGACATCTCTTCCGCAAGATGGAAACTTTTACAAGATAAGGACGAGTGTGCCCAAAAAGTAAACCCCTATGTTGTACTTTGTTTTCTTTTCTCAGATAAAGACCTTTTCAGTTTTCACCCAACAATAAATATATAATTATAAAATATGGGAGCCCTTATTTTGTCCTATAGTGGCTTTCTTAGGGAACTTCTACTTCTCTTATGCGGCTACACATAGGAGTCAATCAACCACACATCTCCTTTGACCAAAACCGAATAAGCCAATAACCTTGTCCCCCTTGTCGAAAACCAGTCAAGGAAACTCTGGGTACGAATGGTAACCATACTGCTCCAGAAATTAAATTCTTGCCAGAAATTGATTTTTGGAATTCTTGTCAGAAATTGATTTCTAGAGGAGAAATTTGTTTGGTAAAACATGATTAATTTTGCTCCAGAAATTGATTTCTAGAACAAAAATCTATTTTGATTTGTTGATTTTTTTTGCACCTAAAAAAATTTAAATTTTACTCAAAGTGGGTAGCAATTGTTATAAGCCATTCTGTAAAGTTTTCAAAATTTTTATTTTTTTAATTTTTTTGGGCACCTAAAAAGATTTAAATTTCACTTAAAGTGGGTGGAGACAAGTATTCTAAGCCATTTTATGAAGTTTTGAATTTTTTTTATTTTTTATTATTTTTTTGGGCACTTCAAAAAATTTAAATTTTACTTAAAGTGGATGGCTACAGGTATTCTAAACCATTCTATGAAATTTTTTATTTTTTATTTTTTTGGGCACATCAAAAAATTTAAATTTCACTCAAAGTGGGTGGCCACAGGTATTTTAAGCCATTTTGTGAAGTTTTAAAAATTTTTATTTTTTTATTATTTTTTGGTACCTTAAAATTTAAATTTCACTCAAAGTAGGTGGCCACATGTATTTTAAGCCATTTTGTGAAGTTTTGAAATTTTTGATTTTTTTGGGCACCTCAAAAAATTTAAATTTCACTCAAAGTGGGTGGCCACATGTGTTTTAAGCTATTCTATGAAGTTTTGAAATTTTTGATTTTTTTTTATTTTTTAAAAAAATTCACCAAATTTCATATTTCCCGAAAATCAGACCTTTTTTTATTTTCTAGAAATTTTTATGAATTTTTCTAGAATTTTTCAATTTTTATGCATTTTTGAAAAAAAAAAATGTGAGAAAATAGGAAAATGCATTCGGAATCAAGAAGCTACAAAAAGTAGCTTCTCTTTTTCTTGCCAAAAACTCATTCTGGAATCAAGAATGTATTCTGAAATTAAGTATTTTTAACAAACACATTTTTATTCCAGAATGCAAAAATCGCTCCAGAATGCATTCCGGAAATTTTTTAACAAACGCCATTTTGTTCCGGAACGCATTCCGAAATAGAAATTTTCTGTCGGAATGCATTCCATGTGCACCCTACATTGTTTATGAATCATAATCCAAAAAAATGAATTTCTTGAGATTTCTCGTGAAAACACAAACTCATTATATAATATAATAATTTTTTTACCTTGACTCAATATTTGCAGTTAAGTTATAGTGCTCATCATCCATACTGCTCCACCAACGCCTCAATATGTGCTTACTTTTTATAAACGTCAATTGTGTTCAAACAAAGCTTGAATTTCGCCAAAAGAACATTCTTAGTTATTCTGTTTGCGGATTCTCCGCTGTCGCTATTTTCTTCACAATATTTTTACCCTTCGCTAGGACATCTCGGATGAAAATGGTACCTAACATTAATATGCTTCGTTTGCTCGCGATAAACAAGATTATATGCCACATATATCGCACACTTTGATTTATCAAAATGTATATTAACACTTTTCTGTTCTAACCTAAAGTCCGAGAGCAAACTTTTTGACCATATCACCTCTTTCGCTATAAAAGTCAGTGCCATGTACTCTTTCTTTGTGGAAGATAAGATAACATGGTCCTGTAAGAATGCTTTTCAGCTTACTGCACCACCTGCCAGTGTAACCGCATACCTATTTAAAGACCTACACTCATCCAAGTCACCTGTGTGTTCCGAATCTACATTCCATGTGGTCTCACTACCATTGCCTTCTCTCCAATACATCATACCAACTTCTGTTGTCCCATTTAAATATTTGAATATCCACTTCACAGCTTTCCAATGAGCTTATCAGAATGTTTGATGTAACGGCTAACTACACTCATAACTTGTGAAATGTCAGGCCTAGTGCATATCATATCATACAAAATATATCCACTGCAATAGAATAAAGAACATAGGACATATGCTCCTCCTCCTTGTAAGACTATGGTGATAACTTACCAAAAGTTTAAATTGCTTCGCTAAAGGTGTACTCACAAATTTTGTTGATTGTATATTAAAGCGTGATACAATCTTCTCAATGTGTTTCTTTTGTGACAAATGTAAAACTCTCGCAGTCCTAAAACGCAAAATCTCTATACCTAATTTTTTTTTATAGCACCTAAATCTTTCGTTTCAAGCTCTGCACTCAACTGCCTCTTCGACATATCAATATCATACATATTCTTACCTGCTCAATATGTGATCAACATATAATAACATATATATCAAATACCCATCTTCCAATGTCCTAAATTAAACATAACTATCCAATTGACTTTTCAAATAGTCTTGATTAGTTATGAAAGCATCAAAATGCTTATACCACTCACTGCTAGGAGACTATTTCAACCCATATAAAGATTTCTTTAATGAGCAAAAATAATCTTTCTTGCTCGGAATATCAAATCTCTCGGTTGCCTCATGTAAATCCGCTCCTCCAACTCACCGTGAAGAAACGCCATTTTCATATCTAACTATCCCCCTTCGAGATATTATGCAGTAAATAAGGCAAGTAATACACGAATAGAAGTATGTCTTACCACAGGAGAAAACACATCGTTGTAGTCAATGCCCTCTCAATGTGTATACCCCTTTCGAATTTCTACTGTATGTGCTCCCAACAAAAATAACAACTAAGAAAAATAGATTTCTTTCTTGCTAGGGGGTCCACTTTTTCCAATCTAAGCTTATTGTTTTAATTTATGAAAAATGTTTTCTGTTGATCGATTAATTTTCTATCATCAACGATGAAAGTCCGAAAAAGATTTCCCGAAAATAGTTTTTCATCAAGCAAACTGACGCCGATATATGTTTAGCCAATGTCCATTACCCTCTAAACAATGCCAAACTATGTATAATGCAGACAAAACAAGAAATGGAATAATTAGAGATTGAAAATAGTTCCTCAAGAGGAGCTACTTCTAAAGTATCCATAGCTAGAACCACGGCTTTTCAAGTAAATGACAAAAACACTCTTACTCTCGGGGTCAATCATAGTGCAAACAAGGCAAAATTGTCCAAAAAAGTCTTAAACCTATTATACGATAGCTAATTCAGTCATAACCCTACCAATTGTGCCGATTTAGTCCTAAATCTTTTGATAATTTATCAATTCAATCTTAAATCTTTCAATTTTATGCTAATATAGTCATAAACCTTTAGTTAATACCATGAAAAATCCCAAACTGGTACACTTGTGATAAATTTACCAAAAACTATTTTTTTTGACCATAAAAACCTTAAACTGGTACACACCGTGACAATTTTACCCTCCGTTAGTTTCCATTAAATTTTACTATCAAATTGCGAAGTTTAATGACACGTGGTAATTGACATGTGTACATGTTTTGGGTTTTATCCCTCTGTTTGTCACAAGTTTACCAATTTGTGATTTTTTGTGATATTAATATAATTTAACGGATACTAACAGAGGATAAATTTATCACAAATGTATTAGTTTGGAGTTTTTAGTGGTCAAAAAATTAGTTTGGGGGTAAAATTGTCACAGGTGTACCAGTGTAGGGTTTTTGGTGGTTAAAAAAATAGTTGTGGGTAAAATTGTTACAAGTATACCAGTTTGGAGTTTTTGGTGATAAAAAAAAAAATAGTTCGGGGTAAATTTGTCACAGGTGTACGAGTTTGGGGTTTTTTGTGGTCAAAAAAATAGTTCGGGGTAAAATTATCACAGGTGTACCAGTTTAGGATTTTTCGTGGTATTAACCCTAAACTTTTTGAGGATTTGTTAATTAATTCATAAACCTTTTAACGAATTATCAATGTAGTTCTTCCGACTAATTTTGATCGAAAATCATTGACATACCGGTCCAGTCAACACCAATCATCTTACATGGCATGAATGGCGAGTCATCCTACATGGCATAGCCGGTACTAATATGGATAATATTTTAATTAATTTAAAAATTTTCGATTTTTTTTTTTTTTTTACTTTTTATTTTATTTTCTTTCTTTTCTTTTTCTTCTTGTTTTATTCATAGGGTCAGAAGGGCTGAAGGATGTCCCATGTGGTGCGACAAGCACTAATGTGGACCGTTTTTAATTTTTTTTTTAATTTTTCTAATTTTTTTCTAAAATTTTTTTATTGATTTTCTTATTTTTATTTTTTATTCAAAGGACTGGCCGGCCGGAAAGCTGTCCTATGTGGCACAATCGGCATTGACATAGACGATTTTTCAATATTTTTAAAATTTTCTGAATTTTTATTAATTATTAATTTTTGTTTTATTTTATTATTTTATTTATTTACTTACAAGGCCGATGCCTCCACCTAGGGGCCATTAGGGGTTACCAAAGACTCGCCCAATGTCCGGCAACCCCGCCAACCCCAGTGAAGAAGACAATAATAGAAAATAAAACAAAAATCAATAAAAAATTTTGGAAAAAATTTTAAAAAAATTAAATAATTATTCACATTAGGGCCGGCCATGAAAAATTTTTGATTTTTTATTTTTACTTTTGATTTTATTTTCTTTATTTTCTTTTTCTTCTTGTTTTATTTATAGGGTCAGAAAGGGCTGAAGGATGTCCCATGTGGTGCGACAAGCACTAATGTGGACCGCTTTTTAATTTTTTAATTTTTCTAATTTTTTTCTAAAATTTTTTATTGATTTTCTTATTTTTATTTTTTTTATTCAAAGCTGGCCGGCTGGAAAGTCTGTCTATGTGGCACAACCGCATTGACATATAGAGACGATTTTTCAATATTTTTAAAATTTTCTGAATTTTTATTAATTATTAATTTTTGTTTTATTTTATTATTTTATTTATTTACTTACAGGGCCGATGCCTCCACCTAGGGGCCATTAGGGGTTACCGGCACTCGCCCAATGTCCGGCAACCCTACCAACCCTGTGAAGAAGAAAATAATAGAAAATAAAACAAAAAATCAATAAAAATATTTGGAAAAAATTAAATAATTATTCACATTAGGGCTGGCCATGCCATGTAGGATTTTTAGCGTTGACTGGACAGCCAAGTTAGTGATTTCCTGTCAAAATTAGCCGGAAAGACTACATTGGTAATTTGTTAATGGTTCATGACTAAATGGGCAAATCTTCCGTCTAAAAAAAAAGGTAAATCCATAAAATGTTTTGGACTAAATTGGCTAAATTTAAAATTTTAAGATTGAATTAGCTACTGTATAATTGGTTTAATATTTTTTGAATAATTTTTCCGTGAAAAAAAGGCTAGTAACTCTGTCTTGTACTAAACTCTTTCTCTTGCCTGCCTTTTACCCGCCTCTGTGAGTGTAGACACCATTGAAGCACGTGAGAAGATGCGAGTGTTGTGTGAAGTCAATTGACCAACACAATTGAATAAACAAGAAATCAATTGACCCACTATTCTCAACCAAAAAAAAACAGAGAATTGATAGAACAAAGTTGAAAATATGTAAATTTTTAGGGTTAATACCAAAAAAAACTCCAAACTGACAAATTTGTGACTAATTTATCCCAAACTAATTTTTTCACAATCAAAAATTCGAAACTGATACACCTATGATAAATTTACCCTAAACTAATTTTTTGATTGCCAAAACCCAAATTAGTACATTTGTGACAAATTTACCTTTTGATAAATTGAATTAATATTACAAAAAATCACAAACTAGTACACCTATGATAAATGGAGAGTAAAATCTAAAACCGGTATACCCGTCAACTACTACGTGTTATCTAACTCAGAAATTTGACGGTAAAATTTAACGAAAATTAGCGAAAGGTAAAGTTGTCACAAATGTACCAGTTTAGTATTTTTTGTTGTAAAAAAATTAATTTGGTGTAAATTTTTTTATCACATACATCAGTAGAACTGCAGTGGGCAGTGGGATGAGCATAGAAATAGGCCACGGCCATGTCAGGGAAAATTACCGAAACTTCTGGCATGTGTCTTCCGGATCAAATGCAAGGCTACTCATTCTGTTAGGTCTTTCACGAAAACAACGGCCGAACATAATCTTGCTCCCTCAAGCATGTGCACGACTACCTGAAAAACCAGCAAGAAGTTTGTTTTCATCCATGAGTTCATCAAACTTACGAAGTTCAATGACTCTAACATGCTCAAACCGGGATCTTGACCGTGTAGAAAGCATACAAAGTGTTGACACCTATTTTTAATTGCCTAAAATTAATTATGCAAAATTTAGGAGTTAATTTCTTAATCAATTCCTTAAACAAAAAAATATATTATTTTTATCTAACTACATTACATATAAACATTAGGCACATTTGCATTAATATGGCCTATTAGAGCATATTTTCTTAATTAACTTTTTAAAAAAATTTAAAAAATTTTTAAAAAAAATTCGGGTTGGGCAAGGTCGGGGAAGGTCGGGGCCAAGTTGACCTGGCCCTTTCTTTTTCCCCACGCGGGACCAGCTCGCTTCCCCTCTTTTCTTCTCCCCTCCGCAGCCTAGCTCTTCCTTTTCCTTCTCCCCCCCGCTGCCGGTCTTTCTCATCTGCCTTCCCTTGTTTCATACTGTTGTTTGACGGACGACCGAGTGGCTTCGTATCCCCATCAAACCAAAGTCTTGAGTAGGTAAGGAGCAATAGGGGGATGGCATTGATGGCCAATTTGATCCCTCCCCCTTTCCTGGTCTCTCCCTCTTTCCTGGTCTCTCCCTCTCTCCTCTTCCCTTTTGGTGACTGTGGAAATCAAGTAGAAAGGAAGGACTTTCCTTCCCTACACCGGCCTAGGGTGCCCATCAAAGTCGTGGCATAGGCTATGGCTCGGGCAGGGCTATTAAGGCCGCTACTTCTGCGGCGGAGCAGGTCAGAGAGAGAAAAAAAACTGAAAGAGAGAGAAAGAAAGTATACCGACACGACACCAGAGCAAGAAAGGGAGCTAGTAGGCTCACCGGCACCTGTGAATTGATCAAAAACCCTCTAGAAACCGTTCAAATCGGTGAGCCTCCCACAGTTCTGCCTTCCCTTGCTTTGCCATGTAGACTGGTTGGGACTCACGTCGGCCGTTTGGCACGAATCTCGGTCCATACTGTCTCTGGTCCCGACCCCTACTTGCCATCAGAGGCGAACCGCTACCGCCGGAGTTGACCAGGTCATCGGAGGAAGTCGAGATCCCTCAATTTTTGTCATGTCCACCATCTGTTCGATGAAATGCCTCAAAGAGGCTGGGTTTATTTTTGGTCGCTGGCCAGCAAATAGGCAATTGAACAGTGGGCCTAGTGGTCGGAGAAGGTAAGTTGGGGTTCATTATAGTTCAATTTGCAATTTCAAATTTAGTTGCAATTTTCATTCTTGATGATGTAGGTGTAATCACACCTTTCAATTCAATACAAGTGTCCAATGTTTTGTTAAGGATATATGGAAAACCAAACCTATGATGAAAATAGCCCTCACTTGTGAGGCTTGAGGCTTTAGGTTTCTCTATTGCTCCTAGTTTGAAAATGGTTTTAAGAGCAAGAGAGTCCAAGGATATGAGGACTAGCTCTATCATTCCATTCTTTCGAAATGGACTTCAAAATGGATTTTTTTTTTTTTTACAAAAAAGGCCTTTTCATGAGAACTCATGCATTGCTATACCTCATACATGATTACTTACCATGTTTGTTGCATGTCAAACATGAGTATTCGCATATTCATAATAAGTTCTTATGTGACCTAAATCGTTTGGAAGAAATAGCTTGTGATTAGACTTGTTAAATGAGTGAATCGGGTCGGGTTTGGGTTAGGACATAAATGGTTTGACCCAAATTGACCAATTAACCCGTTTATGACCCATTTATTTGTAGTGTAAATATCCCGACCCAATCTATACCCAACCCATACTCGACCCGACCCATATTACTAAAACACTTCTATATTTAACTTAATATAGGAAAACTTATTTCTTATGACTTTTTTTAAAAATTATGCTACTAAAACATTTTCATACAATACAATTTTCAATAATTTTTTTATTTTATTAATTTTAATATTTTTTAAAAAATCCAAAATTTTAATTTTTTAATTTTTCATTTTTCATTTTGTCACAGCTAGTGTTATTACTTAGAGGGGGTGAATAGGTGATTTTACCGAATTGAATGATTTAAATGTGCGGAATGAATGTAGTCGAGATCAACAACTCATATGATTAATATCAGATGGATGTGTATTACAAACTTATATAAAATTTTTCGTTAGATAATTGTGTCTCGATGACTAAGATTTTTTTCGATGAACTTATTTGATAGATATGTATGCAGTATAATATTAGCAATAAAAGTTTAGGAATAGAGAATACTGCACACAGATCTTTATAGTAATTCGGCTTTATCGAGCCTACATTCACTCTCTACGCTAATAGCCTATTGGCTGTTTTTAACTATTAAATCACTAGAAGATTACAAGAGTAATGCTTCTCAGATGATAGACTACACTGTCACATACACTTTTTACTCAAGTAATTTTTTTCTAAATTACAACGTGGAAAACAGTAATCACAAGTGTGTAAGATCGAAGCTCTATTCAAACTTTGGAATTCTCGATTCTGGTTCTACTCTTCTTGTACAACGTTTGCACTCCTTTTATACTCTTCTACTTCCAATCTATCCGTTGGACAGTCTTCAGAGGATTGATCTTCAAATCAACCCATTGGAGAAACTTCCCAAAAGAAGATGCATAGTCGTTAGAAGAAGAACCGTTATCTCCAAGTGATTTGATTGCCCATATTATCAAATCAAGGTTTTCCGTAAGTGTAGTTCTTCGTATTTAAGAAACGATCTTGTGATTGACAATTTGAATATCTTGAAATATCAATTTGATTATCCTGCATAAATGTAACGCCTCCACCTCGGGGTCATTAACGTGACGTCCCGTTCATTGTTATCATTCTTTACACACAAGCGGAAGCATATCTTGGAACAATCACAATCAATACACACAGCGGAAATAAGACAAGAAACATAATGAGAAAACCTTATGTTTACAATGCATACAAACATGTTTTAACAAGTCCTTCGGGTCATGGCAAACAACACATATTACATAGCCGACTATAAATGGCAAATCTTGACTTGGGTTATCCTATATCCACTACGGCTTCTCGCTCCTCGCTTCTTCACCTCTACCCCGGTCCCCGTCCGGCTTGGCCATCTCACATCCCACCCGTGCCTTTATCCCGGAGCCGACCCGCTCTGAGGCACCGAGTCCGTTAGACCTTCATCGAACATCACAAACGTCGTGATTTGGCAGCATGTGCGGTCTTCTCTGACATTTATCATGGTGAGCACTTCGCCTCTCGGCTTCACGGGATTGCCAACGCAGGCTGGGGGAGATGCCATCCCTACGGACCTAAAAAAGGGGAAACAACGGGGGATGAGTCGGGGAGACTCAGCAAGTGAAAACACTAATATCAAGCGAGAATATATCAATCGCCGTTAACATAAATCGGCTCTTACCGCACCCGCATCGATGGCAGATTAATAGCAAAGTTCAAATAAGAGAACATCACGTATGGCCACATCATGTACACTTTACCAATCAAGGCTCGGTTCTATCTCAAACAACATCAAACATGAAACATGATCAAACTAAGAAATGAACCAACTACGATCAACCAAACGACCGAGAAACGGTCCAAGCAAACCACGTCACAACGCATCTCAACATCCTTTCCCGTATTAGGGAATTTACTTACTCAATAACAAACAAAACTAGAGAACGGGGTTCGAGACGGGTGAGCTCGGGAAATTTCGGGCTTTCTCCTTGCTTCCTTCTTGCTTGGCCGAGCAAACCTAGGCCTACGAAGGCCAAACCGTGGCTCTTGGGTAGGAACGAGAAGAGACACGGGCCGGTTCGAGATTGTTTTGGGCGCGAGCTTTTTGGTCAAAAGTGAGAAAAACAAGAACAAAAGAAGAAGAAGAAGATGCTGGCATGAAATGAGGGAGAAATGGGGGGTTTCACGTGAGACTTCTTGCTTCCTTATAGCCAAATAGGCTTGGAGAAGAAGCCAAGTATTAATGTGCATTAATGCACAATAGTCAAAAGTCATGATGTATAGCAATTAAGGGCATTAAATAGGACCTTATCCCTTGGCTTCTCTCTCTCTCTCTCTCTCTTGGCCAAATGGCCTCTCTCACTCTCGACTTCCCCTTGTCTTAGCCAAATGGCCTTGCCTTGTGTCCCATAATGATAGGGCCTCCAAAGTCTAAGATTATTAATGCTTGTCATCATGAAATAGGGCTTCTAAGTCAATGGCCATTTAATGGCATTAATGAAACTTAATGATGGAAGCTTGAATGAGAAGTTTTGACCATATCAAAGCCTTATCTTCTAGTTTCTTCCCAACAAAACAAACACGGAGCCTATTTTGGTCTTCTAGAAATGTCGGTTCGGCTCACAATGACTCAGCACCATCGGTTTGCACAATAACAACTCATCGATACTTAAGTCATAAACCCCGATCATAATCAATTCCATGATTTCCGAGGGTTTTTCATGACAAAACATGTATAATAATCTCATTCAACCCAAGGTTCGGTGCGAGAATGCCCTCAAATATCGTCAAAAGACATCAAGTCGAGATTCCAACACTCTCATATAGGAATTTATAAATCTTTGAAATCTGACAAAACCGGACAGCTTTGTACTGTTCGCAAAATCGGACTTAAAAATATAGTAAATGGGCTCCAAAAATTCTCAAATTTGAATATGTTATAGACAAGGCCTTAACAAATATTTTTCATGAAGAACACAAAATCTGAATCTCTTTGTAAACACCATTTTTAGTAGCTCAAACACAGACTAAAAATAATTAAACTTGAACCGAATTCTTGTTTCTTAACAGAATTCTTGTTTCTTAAATTAAGCTCTGTCCAGAATTCAAATCATTTCGGAAAATTTTCAAATTTATACACGTTATAGAAAAGGAAGTTCTCAACAACTTTTGTGAAGGAAAATTTTTCAAAATTGGCCCAGAAAAGCTTGTAGAAAATAAAATAAGTGTGAACATCACCGAAATACCCATTCTGGGCAGTTTCACATGGTCCGAAAATCAGGCCATCGTACCACTCATATCAATTCCAAAAATTCTAAAATTAAAGTATGTAAAACTTCAAGATATTTGGAACAACTTTCAAGAATAAAGTGTTTGGAAATTCGGACAAAAAAAGTCTCCTAAAAAATAACAAAACGAAGGGGTACAAAGGATCAAAAACTGGGTTTTCCAAAACAAGTGTGAAAAATTAGTTCCGATTGGAAAATCACCAAACTTAAACCACAGCCATTTCCTAGAGACTGAAATTGAGGATGTGACAATTCTTCCCCTCTAAAAGAATTTCGTCCTCGAAATTTAAAATGTACCTGGGATTTAACTTACCTTTCCTTCCGAAGTGTGGCACACCTCTCATTAGTGACACCTTTAGAAAGACATAGTCGCCTACTTGAAACTTAAGCGGTTTCTGGCGCTTGTCAGCCTAATTCTTTTACCGACTTGTGCCGTCCTAAGTTTTTCTCTACTTATCTGGACAGCATCTAAGGTGAGTGAGACTAGCTCTGGACCCCTGACTTTCTTTTCCCGACCTCGTTCCAACAGACTTGAGTTCTGCAAGCTCGACCATATAATGCCTCAAATGGTGCCATCTTGATGCTTTGCTGATAATCGTTATTACAGTTGGATTCTACCTTCCTTTCTGAAGGTAGCCTTGTTTAGCTTTTTCGGAAAACGTCGAAAATTTTCTTTATGGAAAATCTTCTAGCTTTGGCTTTCCACGCTTCCACTGCGCCACTCTGATTTATCTTTTACCATCCTTAAATATTTCTTATGCTTGCTTGCTTGGATTTTTCGATACATTGAAACGTTGTACATAAATACTACGATAAAACAGTACAAGTATAGTTCCGATCACCCAATTTATCAAGTCTTCGTAATAACATTCTTGGAGTTTTCCGCTTCCTCTTGAGTAATTGCATAAATCCTTCCTGGAGCTGGAGGACGATTATCATGCGGTAGATCTTCTTTTTGTTGCATCGCCTATGGTTGTTGTGACTGCTTCACTTGCTGTCGTTATGGCGGTCCTTTATCACGGTGGCCTTGTTGACCAAAGTCGAAACATGCTCTTGTCTATTTTGGACACAGAGCATTTCCATGAAACCTTCCACAAGTATGGCATGCGTCGCTTGCAGTGGAAATTGGCTTCTGATTTTTTATCTTCTTGTTAGGAGTGGAGAAACGGTTTTCTCCCGACATCGGTCTCTTGTCATGATGCTGGTTGGATTGAGAAGCTAGATGATAGGGCTTTCCTTGGTTAGTCACTGTGACAGCTCATTCGAGGGACTCTTTCTCCACCAGCTGGGCTCGTTCATACAGCTCATTGTAATCCTTGAGGTTTAGCAGCACCAACTGTTTTCGGATGTCTGGGTTCAAACCATCTTGGAATCTTTTTGCTCTTTCCACTGGATCTTCAATATTTTTAAGGGCGTACCTCGACAGTCGAGCGAACCTTGCTTCGTATTGGTCGACCGTCATGTTGTTCTGCTGAAGTTGCAAGAATTCATTCATCTTTCAGTCACGAGCACATTTGGAAAAATACTTTTCGTTGAATGCTTCAACGAAAGTATTCTAGTTAATAGCAACATTTTTTGGGAACACGATTTCCTTGGTCGCTTTCCACCAATAGCTGGCATTACCTTGCAGTTGATAGGCTGCTAAGGTAACTTTTTCTTCCTCTGAACATCTCAAAAGCTCAAATGTCTTTTGGAGTTCATCGATCCAGGATTCTGCTTCTTCGAGATCTCCAGTTCTAATAAACTTCGGGGGTTGGAGCTTCAGGAAATGCTCGACCAATCCATGCATCGTACGGCCACCATTTTCATTTCCATTTCCATTTGCTGCAACATTTTCAGCAGTAGGCATTCGTTGTTGGGCCTGCCGTCCTAACAGTTCTCCCACGATCGCTAGAGCCTACAGAATTCCATCTATTCGGGGGTCTTGATTTGACTTCCCCTTCGAGGTCGAGGTCGCAATCGGGTTCTAAGCACTCATATTGGTATTCTAAGGGGCCTTTTTACAACACAAGAATAGGTCAGTGGTCACAAATAAATATTAGCACACAACCTATTCAACCACAATTAATCATTCACATGCGCAGGGGTGTTTCCTAGCTAACTACCCCAACTTCAGCACACCTTATCACTCCAGGTCTTTTATTTCCGCTTGGATTTCAAAATCGTTCTCTCCCATTTAGTGCATAGTTCGGTTTCTTCCTCTCTTACCCATCATCCTAGAAGCTTGCCAGGAGCCGCACTTTGTTTAGGTCTTCAACCCCAGCGACCACTCTTGCTAGAAGCCGCACCTTGATCAGGCCTCATGCCCTGGTGTCCACTTCATAGCCAAGAGTCACTCTTTGATCAGGTTCTACCTCGGCGACCACTCCCCACCCTTATCGGATCAGGTCCTTTCAGGATTCCACAGCCTCTTCTTGGCTCAACACTGAACTTGCACTTACTAAAGAGGAACCTGCTCTGATACCAAATTAAACTGTAACGCCCCAACCTCGGGGTCATTAACGTAATGTCCTGTTCATTGTTATCATTCTTTATACACAAGCAGAAGCATATCTTGGGACAATCACAATCAATACACACAACGGAAATAAGACAAGAAACATCAGGACATGGAGAACCACTCGAGTTGGTCGAGTTGTATTTGGAGGAAGAAGGAAAACAAAAATTGTTCAAGTCAACTCCAATAGTGCCACGGAAGATGGTTGACGTCTACGTCAGCGATTTCCAACCAAATTGAAAGATTTTCAAAATGTCCATGACTATTTTGGCCAAATGGAAAGATTTTGAATTAAATTAGCAAAAATGCAATAAATGTATGACTTTTTAGACTTTTTTTCTTGATTATCAAATCCCTCTCACAACCGGTTTAGTCCCCTTTTCTTTAAGCAATTATATGTATGCATCCATTTTATTATCAGTGTCCAATTTTAGTGGCTAGGATTGCCTTAGAATCATTCCTTGAGAGACCTTAGAATCCCCTATGAGGTTTCTGCATAATTAGGAACAGATTTGTATTTTCCCTATTTCCTAATAGTCATATTTCGACATTGAGATTTCGTTTGTTTCGCAAAAAATGAATGATTTAAATACATTTTCCTAAAAATGATCACTTCAGCAATAATTTATGTGTAAACATTTTTATGGACGATGAAAATATTTTTTAGTAATTTATTTTTATAAGAGATATAAGCAATATTTTTTAGAAAAAATTTCCAAACCATTCATTTTCTGTGAAATAAACGAAGTCTGAGCTTTTCATTCGTCTTGTGCAAAACTGGTTATATATTGTTTGCAATATGTTTTGAGATATAGTGAATATGCTTCATATTCATATCCGTAGTCCCCTCGCTAGGTACTAAGTATGATATAGTTTGCTGTGAAAAACTTAAATCCATCAAATTAGACACATCACACATTAGTATTTATTCTTCTTTTGTTTTTGTGCCTAACTCACATCTAAACCCATTTTAATCCTTCCAATCGATTGTCGCTGGAAATTACTAATGTAGCAATCCGCGTAGAACATTGTGAAGGCGTCGAGAGGACTAAATTGGAATTTCCTTTAAAGGTTTAGGACTAGATTGATAAATTTGTAAAGTTTAGGAACTAATTGGTAACCAAACAATAAGTTTAGAACTAAATTCATAATTTTTCGAATTGTGAATTCCTATGTTTAACTATTCCACTTCTTCTTTTGTCTCCATTCGATATAGTTTAGCATGGTTTAGCTTAAGGAGAGCAGTGTTAATTTCCTTTTGTTCACAGCACATGTTACAGAATTCCAATGAGTAATCTTAACTTTCTTCAAATGAAATGCACGAGAGATCACTAGGGCAATGCATCAAGTCCATTTCATTCAACCCTTGGATCAATTCAACAATTCTACACGGTATGTTTTATTTGACCCTCTTCACATTAAATTTCCATTATCTCAATCAAGAATTGGTGTAGTAGTCTTCTATATTGTCAACTACTCAGCAACCCTTGGATCAATTCAACAATTCTCTTTTTTTTTGGTTGAAATAGAGATATCATTTCATTAAACCCGGGGCCACCTACAAGAGTAAGGGGCATCAAAACATAGGATTTCCCAAAGAGGGGAAGGGGGGTTACAAACCTAGTTTCGGGGAAGGGTCTTACACCTTGACGCCTTTACAACCCAGTCTGCTAATCTATTTGAGTCACGGGTGCAAAGGACCAATTCTAAACTCTCAAAAAAAGCCAAGAGGTCAATACAATCAGTGATAATTGGCTCAACATCCCAAGGATAGAGGGAAGAATCTCTCAAACAGCTTATCAACGTTGAACAGTCAGACTCCAGCATTAGTTTTAAATGAGGCCGATCAGTAAAGTGTTTGAGGGCATAGAGACAGCCAAGGGCTTCGGTTTGAAGTGCGGAAGATGCTCGGACTGGTCGCGCAAGGCCTTCCATCAATCTTCCTTCTGAATCGCAACATACGCATGCAATTGCCCCTTCCATGGTCCTTGAGAGGTGAGATCCATCGATGTTTATCTTCAGCAAACCAGGGTCTGGTGGTCTCCATCTCGGTTTTAAGTTCAGTGGTACTACTTCACGCTTTAAGTTGGTTCTATTCCACTTTGCGTAATTACAATGCATGTTTAGAGCCGATTCAATTATGTTAATTGGGTCTGTCTGCTCATGATGGAATACTAGGGAATTACGCTAACCAGATTTTCCAGAGGGTGACTGCAATGATCTCGAAAGGTATGTTTTTCTGGGTCATATCATTGTAGTTTTGCAACCACTCAAATCTAGTGACTTGTTGGTGAGAAAAGTGGATGTTGAAATAGGGATTTGACCAAACTTGCTTTGTCTTATCGCAGAGAAGGAATAGATGCTCGACTGTCTCGGGCTTTTTTCGACACAATGGGCAAAAAGGTTCAGCTAATACATTTCTCTTGAACAAGTTTACCCTTGTAGGTAATGCATCTTGGCAGACGCTCCACATGAAAAGTCTGACTTTTAGGAGTGTTTTTAGCCTCCAAATTTTGCTCCATAGATCGTTGGGTATTTGGTAGGAAGAAGAGGGCTACCCTGAGGCATGTGTGCTCTCATTCTTTCGTAGCTCATTGTATCCGCTTTTGACAGAATAACAACCGGACCTATTTGCTGACCACACTAGGGAGTCTTCTTTCGGGGTAGATGGTAGTGGAATAGCTAGGAATTCATCCGCAACTTCTTCATTGAATAAGTTGTGTAAAAGTTGCTCATTCCAGAGATGTTCCGTTGGGGCGATCAAATTTGCTACCATGTTGGGTTCATGTTGGTTTTTTGGTCCTCCTAATTCGCCCCTTTGTAGCCATCTATCTTCCCTAATTCTAATATGTTGCCTGTTACCCACTTCCAACTCACCTCCTTCGAAATGGCATCTCTTCCCATAAGAAGGCTCTGCCAGCCCCATGATGGATGAGAACCCTTAACTGTATGCCAAAAATCATTGCTTGGAATCCTTTCTTCTTCTTCTTCTTCTTCTTCAGAATTGGCAACAATTCTACACGGTATGTTTTATTTGACCCTCTTCACATTAAATTTCCATTATCTCAATCACATTAAACTTCGATTATCTCGATCAAGAATTGGTGCAGTAGTCTTCTATATTGTCAACTACTCAGCAACCCTTGGATCAATTCAACAATTCTACACGGTATGTTTTATTTGACCCTCTTCACATTAAATTTCCATTATCTCAATCACATTAAACTTCCATTATCTCGATCAAGAATTGGTGCAGTAGTCTTCTATATTGTCAACTACTCAGCAACCCTTGGATCAATTCAACAATTCTACACGGTATGTTTTATTTGACCCTCTTCACATTAAATTTCCATTATCTCAATCACATTAAACTTCCATTATCTCGATCAAGAATTGGTGCAGTAGTCTTCTATATTGTCAACTACTCAGCAACCCTTGGATCAATTCAACAATTCTACGCGGTATGTTTTATTTAACCCTCTTCACATTAAATTTCCATTATCTCAATCAAGAATTGGTGCAGTAGTCTTCTATATTGTCAACTCTCAGGAATCCTCTCTTCTTCTTGTTTCCACGGAAAAAGGCATAGTTTAAATTCACTACAACCGGGAAGAGAGAGAAACGTGTTACGGCGCTGGATATTCAAATCCGATGGGTAATCTTAATTTTGCTCAAAAGGAATGCACACGTAATCATTAGAGAAATGCATTATGTCGATTTCATTCAACCACTTGGATCAATTCATCAAATATAGACAATGTGGGATATTTGACCCTCTTCAAAATTAATATTCTCTCAATCAAGAATTGGTGCAATACTCTTCTCCATAGTAAACTCCTCGGGAATTCTCTCTCTTTTTTCTTTTGGGAGGGGGGGGGATAGTCTCACTAAATATTGTACATTTTTTCTTATGAGATACTAATACCCAAAGTACCTTCCGTCTATAAAAATTCCAAGTGACAGAGTGCGTGATTGTTAAAAATCTAACGGGTCTACACTCTTGGTCGACATGACAGGGTGCTTCTATTACTGCGTCAGATCCTTTGACTAGCGTTGTTCACGAATGCTACCACGTTGGATTTTCAAGTGTCATTAGAGGCCGAAGTCTAATGGAAGGTGTTTCTGAGTCAGTCTACTTACAAGTTCGGGAGTATTGGTGAGACGAAAAAAATTTGGGTATCAGTGTCCCATAGGAAAAACTTTAGGATTTTTGAGGAGATTTTTCTTTGTTTTTCGGTTTCCATAGAAAAGGCTCAATTAAAATTCACACGATACCAAAGTCCAATGAGTAATCTTAAATCTTGATTTAGGTCAAAAGAAAAAAGCACAAGTAATCACTAGAGAAATGCATTATTATTTCTATTTCATTCAACCCTTGAAACCATTCAACAAATACAAAGAATAGGTCATATATGGCCATCTTAGGATTAAATTTTCATTCTCCCAATCAAGAACTGGGGCAGTAGTCTTCTCGATTGTCAATAACTCAGGAGTTCTCTCGTCTTTACCTTTGGGTTTTCATAGAAAAGGCAGAGTTCAAATTCACCGCAATCAGAGAGGGAGAGAGAGAGAGAGAGAGAGAGAGAGAGAGAGAGAGAGAGAGAGAGAGAGAGATGTATGTGACCAGGCCTCTGTCTGCGTACAGGAAGTCATCGAGCCCTCTTGAGGAGTTGCCAAATGAAGGTCCGTTTTCAGGCTACCTGGTGATCACTGACGAGGAAGCAGAAGCACAGAACACATGCTGTTGGGGGACATGCGAGATCAGGTCGGTCACGAAGCTGCCATTTCCTCAAGACAGGGTCCTAACTTTGAAGCCCGATTACGAAGAGTCCGCAGTCACCAAGCTCTGGTTCATTCCAGCACTCGATAGGCCTCTGTCGTTTAACATCTATTACATCATAACCGCAGAGGGCAGATACCAAGGGTACGTGCGTCACGTATTCTCTCCGACCAGATGACCCTATGCTTGTTTACCTACAAATTATGCATACTGCTAACTTCACTTTGCACTGAATATGTTCTTCGGATATGCATGCATGCGTTAATTTCTCTTGACCAATTCCTGTCCCAACAAACAGAAATAACGTCTATGTTATGTTAAACTACTTTCGTCACAATTAAATCTGGATTACAGCTTATTCGTCTGTTACGTTGTGATATTCACAGAGGCCTTGATTAACCCAGAGGCTAAGTGTGAGTCAAGTCTAGTCATTACCAGTTTCTTTCACTAACGAGGCCCTTTCATCTCAGCATGTTCAATGGATAAGATTGAGAACCATCTTCGTTCACAAAAGAAAAATTTGCTGACTGACAATACTCATATCACGGTCTAACCCTGCCTCAATTTGCTGGATCACGGATCACCCATCTTGATATTCCCACAGGCAATCATGCATATGTACAAGGGACTTGGACAAAACCCCATCTTGTTTCGGCAAATCCATCAAGGACACCAGACCGAGCCATTTCAACCCCAGAGACACATACCAAATGTTCCAGATTCACCGTCACAGCAGTGGCAGCTTCTTCGCTCGATCAATGGCTCCGAATGGTGTTCCTCTGAAGTACCTCCGAAAGAAATCATGGGAAGTTCATGCCTCACACTCTCTCCAATCTCACTTAGAAGAGGCCTTAGGCCTCAACACAACTCTGAGAGCCCGCCTTCCCGACTTCACTTTCCCAATCTCGGGCAAGCATCCAGCTCCTGCTCCTGTTGTTGTGGGCAAATGGTATTGCCCATGCGTGTTTGTCAGGGAGGCAGGTTGTGAGGCCAAGCACCAAATGAACAAGTCAATGTTCTACAAGATGACACTTCAGCAAAATTGGGAGGAGCTTCACACGTGTGAGAATAATGTGACCAACAAGGGCAATAATAAGGCCAGTGTGAATGTGGCTTTGCCAAAGGAGGCGGCTTCTGTTTTTGGCATGAGAGCAGCGAAGCTTGGTGATGGTGAGGAGACTAGTGATGGCTTTGTGTGGTTCAGGGTCATGACACATGAGAAGCAATGGAGAGGGGTCAGATTGGGGGTGAGTGAGGCCATTGCTGAGAAGATGAAGTGGGTGATGAAGGAAGGAGGTTGGGTTGATGATGGTGATGGATCAGGAAGAGAAGTGAGAGTGGAGAGAGTGGAAGTGTTTAAAGGTGACAGGAAGTGGAAGAGATTTGGTTGCTATGTCTTGGTGGAGAGCTTTGTTTTGACAAGATTGGATGGGAGTTTGGTGCTCAAGTGTGATTTTAGGCACACTGACAAGATTCAATGCAAGTGGGAGTGATTCATTCATTGGGTTCTCCGATGTTCTAGTGTCTCTGTCTTAGATATACATGGCTCATCTTCCTCACTCTATGTTCTTGATTTGCTCAGTTATACTCCCACTTCCTTTTTAGGGTGAGTGGGCATCATGTAGACGCACGATGGGTTGCTTTACGACCTAAGTAGCACCGACACTGACCTGCGACTTGCGACACGACACGATACGCCGATATATCGTTTCTAAAAAAATATAGAATTCTGACACGTTAGGACACTTTATTTCTTAAATGTATATTTTTATATATACATGATAAATTATCATTTTTAGGATTGTTTCAATTAAATTAATTTGATTCAAACCCACAAATAAATAAATAATAAAAAAAAGAGTGTCGGACGAGTGTCGGTGTCTAACATGTGTCCAACATGACATGGAGGCTCCCAAAGAGTGTCCGTGCTTCCTAGTTTACAACGACCGTAGAAGTTTTCTTGTCAGGGATTTTTTTCAAGTTGCCTCCGAATCCGTTTTCTTAACGAAGTGATTGGCTGTTGAATCATACAATCTGAACTGTTTATTGCATATTCTTCAGCTGTTAATGTTCTTCCGCCATGATAACCGCTTTTACAAATTGGAAATTCAAGAATAGCATAACTTGATCAAGAACAAGACACGATAAAATTCAAAATTGAAACACCCACCTGTCGTATGTCGCGAGGCCGGAACAAATACAATGAACCTATTGAGGTTAGGGAGCTCAACCAACTCTAGATTAGGGTTATATATTTGGAAAAAGACTACAATTTGTCCATGTACTTTATTGCTTTCTCTGAAAAGTCCATACATTTTTATTTTTCTTAATCATGCCTTTCGCAAAAATTGTCTAAAAGAAGTTCATGCAATTTATAATTTTCTTAATCTTGTCTTTCTCATGTGGCTGTCGGACGACGTGGAAGTACAATTGAGTCAATACTTTGCCAATGTTGCATCCACATGGACGCTGCCCTGGGAGATAAAAAATAGAGAACAACAAAAGAACTCCTCTTTTTATTTCCCATGATGGAGTCCATGTTAGCAAGATGTCATCGATCTCACACTCCGGGGTTATCTCACTACCACGTCACCTCGATTTGGCCAAATTTGATGCTGTGGAGACTTAATTAGACAATTTGTGCAAGTATGAAACGATTAGAAAAGTTACAAGCGCAGAGACATATTACAGGAAGCATGAAATTATAGGAACATAAACCATTATTTCAAAACTCAAGGCCAACACCCGCTCTCTTTTCTATTTATTGGTTAAAAGGTCGGGAATTGGTGACCTCGCCAGCGAACCCTTCTGGGCGTTGAAGTAAATGGTCAAAGCCCTTATCGTTCTGGACAGAATAAAGCAAACTAAAGGGAAGAGAAATGTTTCTGGCAATTACGTTTTCCTACCGTTTTGGTGTTATAATTATATTATCTATAATGTGATCCCACATTTAGTTTATTATTGTTCACATTAATTAATTTCATCAATGTTTATTGAGCGTATTAAAATACGTGATAACTATGATCGCTCATTATTACGATAAGCATCTTGATGGAAGAAATTATCTATAAAGTTATGTTTGGGGATATAAATAGGTCATTTAAACCAAACCCTCTCTTAAGCCAATAACCGGAGATATCAGAAAAACATACCATTGACGTTAAGAAGATAATTAGCTAGAAGTATCATTGTCAAAGCTTCGCGTATTAGGTTCTCGATTTCATCAATGGCTGGAGGTTAGTACAGAATTTTCCATGTTTCTACATTCGATTCTGATTATGCATGGTTATTATCTATACATGAATAATCGGAATCTTCAATCTTCCGCTATAGTAAAATTTCTAACATTTTGGGACCTCATTTTTCTGAGCTTTATGTTCTGTGATCTGTTGAAACCTTGCAGGCAGGCTTACGCTTGTTCAAAGGAAGAGGACAAACCCAGTGTAACTCTTCGAAGTAACTCGAGATGGAATCCCGAAGCCCTTCAACCATGACGACATCTCATCAACCATCCAAGATTAGTCGTGATGACAACTAGAGGTCCCCATGCAAAATCTGTAGCATCTGATGGTCTTCCACCGCAATTCCGAAGAGAAAGAGGACTTCGAGTTCAGACATCAAAACCACATTCATTTCAGCTGAATGAAGCTGTAATGTTTCACTCGGGACCTCTGGGCAAGTATAGCAGACTTCTTGATCTTCCCATTTCTCTGCCGGGGGCTCACCTGCTATTTCATGAACAATGCAGTTTTTTCGTGTGATCTTTCTTTTTGGTAGGATAAAAAGTAGGATGCCCTCGTAAGGTGCTACTTCTTTCTTACCTTATTGTTATCTACGTTTGCGATGTACAATAAGGTGCTAATTTCTTTTTGGTAGGATAAAAAGTGTATGCCCTTGTAATTGGCTTCAATGTGATGTACATACACTTTTAAATAGGGAAAATTATCCAAAAAGTCCAACACATGTTGCACTTTTGTCAATTTAGTCATAAACTTTTCAATTTTACCAATTGAGTCCTAAACATTTTCATTTTTTATTAATTAAGTCCATCTGGTCAATTTTAGCTGGCATTCATTGACGTGGAAGCTAGCCATCTTACGTGGCATGGCTGGTGTTGACATGATAATTAATAATAATATTTTAATGTTTTTTTCGAAATATTCATTGATTTTTTTTATTTTTTTTCCTTTTTCTCTTCTCTTCTTTTTTTCTTTTCCTTTTCTTTTCCTTTTCCCTTCTTCCCTCCACCAGCCACCACAAGGCCTCATTCCTCAAGTGAGGGCTACACTCGCCGGCCTTGGGTGAGGGATGCCCGAGCTTGGGCTGGTGATGGTCACTCTCCCATGTTCATTAATAACTATTTATCGAAGCTAACAGCTGCATGTTGCATTGTGACCTGTGACCACCCTAATGCTGACCTTGAAGGATCTGAGCCGACATTCGATTCCCTTGATAAAGCTCAAATTCGGCAAATCCTCGTATCTTATCAATGTCTAGAGGTAGAGAGGACTTGATTGCAGCCCGCTGGTTCATTTTCCTTCTGCTTTTTGGCACGAAACAGTTGACCCGCCACAGTTGGTCCATCACAGCGAGAAGAAAAAATGGCTTCTTGCTCTCTCTTCTCTGCAGATTCAGCTGCAACATTCCTCTGTTCAAGAACCCGAAATGACGGTGAGTTTGGACCACGTTCCTTTCGTCTTTTGCTCTCTTTTTCTTTTTTTTTGGGTCAAGTTTTCCTTCTGTATTTCTTGGTTTATTTGGGAAAAAATGGAGAAGGGAAAACAGGGAAAAAAAGTGATGAGACTAGCCAATATCACCTAGAGGAGGGTGAATAGGTGATTTGAACACTAATTGATCAATTTTAATGCGGAATTAATTGATCTCAAGTAAAGTCTGAACAATGTTCAGATTTTGATCAATCTTTGAATGTCAAACAAATAAATGTGCAATTAAATAAATAAAAGGAGTTTTAAGGAAGAGAAAATATGCATACAAATGTATAGTGGTTCGGCTTAGATCAAGCTTACGTCCACTTTCCCACGCTGACAACTTACTGGCTGGATTTCATTAGATCAATCAAGAGATTACAAGTTTTGAGTGATATTTTTATGTGAAGGATGGATCACTCTATCTCACTCAATCACTCTTACAACAAGTCTCTCAATATCATAAATATTAGCTCAAAATGGACAAGTTATAGTGAACAAAGTTTGCCCAGACTTTGGAATGGATGATTCTGGATATCGCTCTCTAGTTTTGCTCCTTGACAATTTGTCTCCTTTTATACTCTTCTACTTCCAAACTAGCCATTAGACAGTCTTTCGAAAATCATCTTCCAATCTGCACCTTAGACAAATTTGTATAAAAATGATTGAGTAGCCGTTGAGTGACAAAGTTTGAATTCCGCTAAATCTGGTTGACCATACAATCAGAACTTCTGTTTCCATAAGCAAAGCTTCTTTATTTGGAAATAAATTTGTCGTGGGGTTGATTTTCAATCAATCAAGGATATTTCAAGATGCAAATATTATTTGCAAAATAGCCTTTAAGATTGAATCAATCAATACTTTCCAATGGTGAAATCCAAGCCAGATTACTAGCCATTTTTTGAGTTTGCAATAGCATCTGGATAAAGTCTGATCCTTATCTTGTACTTTAGAACTTGAGTCAGAATGGTTTGTTCTTTAATTTATGAATCTTTTGTTTCCAATATAAATTGAAATTCTTCAACTGTCGTATGCAAAGTTTGAACTTTGTATTTTGCTGTGTAGAACTTAGACTTTTCCTTCTGATCCTTGTAAAGTTTGGACCTCCAGAAAATGACTTCCTGAACTTAGAAATTCTTCAAAAATATTTGTCAAAATTATAATAACTCTTGAACAGTTTTGTCAACTTCAAAATATATTAGGAGGTTTTCTCAACAAAAAGAATAGCAAGATTGAAGCTAGTGGATGTTCTAATGCTTTCCTTGGTGTTGGGCCACATGATAGGATGCCATTTTTTTCTCTGTTGATCATATTTTACGATGCTTCGTACTTTAGCTGTGTGTGTGTTCGGCAGTTTCATCTCGGTTTAGCTTAATACAAGAGTAGCAGTGGTAGAATAATGTTAATGTTTGCGGAAGCGTGTGTGCAAAGTGTGCGCGCGTGGGTTATTTGTGAGAAAGTACAAGGGTCGGCACTTCAAAGCAGAGAGATAGCACATAGCAACGGGACAAAAGCTTTTATAATTAGTTGGTATTACAAAGGATGGAAGGAGAGAGGTTTTCTTTTTTGTCTTTACCAAAAAAAAAAAGGAGAGAGGCTTGTTTTAGTTTGCTACTCTTAGATTGGACGTCCACCTCCCTATTTATACGCGTACATCACCGCCTCTCTGCACCAAATATCTCTGCATGTCAGAGAGATTTTCTGCTTTCATCCTTATCCACACAATACTAGAGATTTCAACACTATTCCTAGAAATTTCTTATGCATGCTAGACACTTCTACACACATTCATTGCTGCCTAAGACTAGATTATTTTTTGTAGGATTTTTCTAAACATTTCAAGACTCTAGAAATTGGATCGGCATTTTAACACTCCTACTTGATCCAATTTCGCAATACTCCGGGCATGCTTTGTAACATCTCGAACTCGGTTGGCAGTAGTGCTTTAGTGAATATGCCCGCAACTTGGTCCTCGGTCTTGTAATAGTTGAACTCGATCTCTCCATTACTTTGTCCTTCTCAAATGAAGTGATATTTGATGTCAATATGTTTGGTTCTTCCATGAAAAATTGGATTTCTCAAGATGGCGATTGCGGACTTGTTGTCACAAAATATCGGAGTCAATTCTGTTTGTATTTCTCCAATGTCTTCTAGAATTCTTCAAAACCATATTGCTTGACCGGTGGTCATAGAAGCCGCGATGTATTCAACTTCTGTGGTAGACTATGCCACTGAGTCTTGTTATTTAGATGTCCAAGAAAATATTTCGGAGCCCAGTGTAAATGCATAGCCAGTGGTGCTCCTCCTCTCATCAGCTAATCCTGCCGAGCCACTGTCAGTGTAGCCAATAAGCTTAGCCGTTACACTTGGCCGATATCAAATGCCATAATCAGTGGTTCCTTGTAAGTATCTTAAAATTATCTTGGCAGGTCCAAATTGAAGTTGACTCGAACTCTACATGAATCGTGATAGTAGACTTGTCACGAACATGATGTCCGGTCGTGTAGCAGTGAGATATAATAGATTGCCAATTAGACTTCTGTAGAGGGAGGCATCAGCTATTTTTGCTCCATCTTCCTTTAATAGTTTCTCGTTTGTCATGAGCGATGTCACAACTATTTTTCAATTATTCATCTTGAATTTCTTAAGGAGGTTGTCAGCATATTTCTTCTGTGAGATAAAAACTCCTTCATTTTGGTTGATCTCAATGCCGAGAAAGTAGTGCATCAAGCCCAAGTCTGTCATTTAGAATGTCTTTATCATTTCTTCTTTGAATTTTTAAATCATTTTCTCATTGTTCCCTGTATATACGAGATCATCCATATATAGAGAGACAATGATAGTGTCAGACTTACCCTGGGTCTTGATGTAGAGCGTTGGCTCGCTCATGCTCCTCCTGAATCCTTGCTTGGTGAATTATTCATCAATTCTGTTATACCACACTCGTGGTGCTTGTTTTAACCCATAGAGGGCCTTCTTGAGCTTGAGGACTTTTTCTTCTTGGCCTTTGACAATAAAGCCTTGTGGTTGTTCCACATAGATTTCTTCTTGAAGATATCCATTTGGGAACGCTGACTTTACATCTAGTTGATGGATCTTCCATTCCTTTTGTGCTGCTAGGGCTATGAGTGCCCGAATAGTATCAAGGCAACAAGAGCAAAATTTTCAATATAGTCAATACCTAGTTGTTGCAAGTATCCTTTCGCCACAAGTCTTGCGTTATGCTTATGAATAGATCCATCTGCATTGAGCTTTGTCTTGTAAACCCATTTAACGCCAATGATTTCTTTGTCATCGGGGCGATCGGCGAGCTCCCACGTTTCATTCTTCTCTATCATCTTGATTTCTTCATCCATGGCCTTAATCCAAACTTCTTCTTTGGCAGCCTCTTCATAGTTCTCAAGTTCTAAGCCGTAAAGTTGCATGTTTCATAAACTTTTCTAAGAGATTTTACCCTTATAATAGGAGATTCTAGAGTAGATTCTTCTTGCGTTGCGCCAGGAGAGGATGGTGGTGTTACATTGTTAGTGGTGGTATCTAACGCTTCACCTTCTTCTTTTGTCATTGGTTCCTCTTGAGCTAGTGGTACGTCTGGCAAAGTGACATACTTCTTTTCGATCTTCTCGTCCTCCTAGTTCTAGGCGGCATTCTCCTGAACTTGACATCTCGATTGATCATGAGCTTCTTAGTTCTTAGGTTGTAAAGCCGATAGCCTTTTGATTGGTCGCTATAGCCAGGGAAGATTCCTTTTTCCCGTCTTCTCATCGAGTTTGCTCCTCTTTTGAGCAGGAATGTGGACGTAACATATGCAGCCAAACACCCTGAGATGCTTCGTTGAAGGCTTCCATTCGCTCCATGCTTCAAATGGAGTTTTATTTTGGACTACTTTAGTTGGACATATGTTTAAGATGTATGTCGCCGTATAGACTGCTTTTGCCCAAAACATGTTGGGAAGGCCTTTCTCCTTTAGCATGGACCTTGCCATCTCCATGATGGTTCTATTCTTTCTTTTTGCTACTGCATTTTGTTCCGGGGTGTAGCCAACTGTTAGTTGATGATGAACTCCTTCATCTTCACAAAATCTATGAAACTCCTTGGAGTTGTATTCCATGCCTTTGTTGCTCCTTAAGACTTTAATTCTGCAACCACTTTGATTTTCGATATGGTTTTTGAATTTTCTGAAAATAGAGAAGACGTCTGATCTTTCTCGAAGAAAGTAGACCTACGTAATTCTTGTGTAGTCATCGATGAATAGGATGAAATATTTATTCTGACTGGGTGTAGGGGGCCTTATTGGACCACACACATCTGTATGCACTAGCTCCAATGGCTTCTTAGCTCTCCATGCACTGCCAAATGGGAAGGACTGTCTTTGTTGTTTTCCAAGCAAATAGCCTTCACAAACATCTGAAATTTCTGAAATAGCTGGAAAATCTCTCATCATATTTTTCTAATGGAGAAATTTTAACCCATCAAAGTTGAAATGGCCAAATCTTCGATGCCAAAGCCATGAACCATCAAGTTGAGCTTTCATGGCTATATCTCTGATATATTTCCATCGAATAGGAAAGTTCCTATTCTCCATTTTAACAGAGGCAATAATATGTTTATATTTATCATAGATGTTGCATGCATCTCCTCTAAAGTATAGATAATAACCACTTTGTATCATTTGGCCCACGCTCAATAGATTTTGAGCAAGACCAGGAACAATATATACATTATGAATATATTTTGGGCCTTTATTTGTTTCAACTGCGATACTGCCTTTTCCTTTCAATTCGACCAATATACCGTTGCCCAATTTCACTTGGGATTTCACCGATGTATAAATATCGATGAATATAGATTCGTCCCCGATCATATGATTCCTACACCCACTATCAATGTACCATGTATCATTTTTCTTATTATTTGCCACTTGTCCTGTGTAGATTGTGTTGTCTTCACTTTCTTTTTCTTCAACATAGTTGGCTTGATTATTTGTTTTCAAGTGACAATATTTTTCTATAGGGCCATATCTTTTACAAAAGCGGCGTTGCGGTTTATTTTTAAACCAACAATCTTTCTCCATATGATTAGTATTCTAGCAAATACCACAAGGTGGATATTTTTCCTTTTGGATAGTTTCTCCTCCTCTTTTACTTATCCATGAGCTCCTTCCACAATTTTTAGATTGATGAGACTGTATGTGCATTTTAGACTCAAAGGCACTTTCAATTGAATCTTCATCTTGTGCCATCAAACTTTTCTCATGTGCTTCTAGAGAGACAATTAATTCACGTACTCAAAGGTCGTTAAATCTTTAGTCGCTTCTATAGTTGTCACAATAGGATTGTACTTTCTAGTAAGTGACACTAGTATTTTTTTTCTACGACCATTTGATCGGTGATTTCATCTTCATAGGCTCTCATTTGATTAGCTAATTCTTCTAATTTTCCACGGTATTCTTGAACGGTCTCATTTGCTTTCATTTTAGAATTATCAAATTCTCTTCTTAGAGTTTGAAGTCGAATGGTGCATACCTTTTTTGATCCTTGGAAATCTTCTCGTAGTGTTTCCCATGCCTTCTTCACTGTCTTTGCTCCAATTATCCTCGGAAATACTATTTCCGAGAGTGCTTGCTAAATAACCCAAAGGATGGAAGGAGAGGTTTGTTTTAGTTGGTCTACTCTTAGATTGGATGTTGTCGCACCACGCCTTTTTTTTGGGCACGCTAAGAAGGTACTTCCATTTGTCATGAATGAGGAAACTATCCCTGAATGAGCTACTAAAGTCCGATACGGATATTTTGCCCAGACGTCCCACAGACATCCCATCACTAGACAAACGGGGGTCTCTCCCAGACTGTGACGCCCCGATCCCCACGGGCATGTGTCATCCCACCACGGTCATTAAGAATGCGACATCCCAAGATTTGTCGCCGATCCAAACTAACAAACTAAAGAGCAGCATATGCGGAAGCAATATCAAACTCTCCACGCAACAAACAATTAAATGGGTAGTAAGGAGACAACATAAACATATCAACAAAGCACTTTTATAAACATATCGTCAAATACAAATGCATAATTACAAGCCTTACCAGAGGCCATTATACAAGAACCACGCACCACAAAAAGAATTGGTGGTTGGTTAGTCTAGCTTCTCTACTAAAAGGAGTACTCAAAGGACGGGATAATTAGGCCTATAACAAGTCTCTGCGGTACCATGGTGATGTCTCTAGATCCACTGGTCCACATCCATGGGAATCCCAAAACGTTTAGGAGGATCATTTAGGTTCATGATCGGGTTTTGAAAGGTTTTGGGATACAACAATAAAAATAAATCTCAATAAGCCACTACCTAAGTCTCGTTTAGGCTAACACATATCACAGGACAGTTCAGAGCATGCCATTCAATCAATCAACGTGCCACATCAAACACAGGTGTCCTTACCTCATCTTGGCACATGCACACACCCTGCACGTTAGCAAACCGCCACATCAAGGCAACCATTCATCGAGACATAACAGCCCAAATCGAGGCAAGCACATGCATAGCGCACTTAAAAATCCAGACATACTCAACATTATGTCAAACATGGCATTCCATAATGCGGATCACACTCACGAAGTCCAGATTATTAATGGCCGAACCCGTATAAAGATGCATCAGGTTGTTGGGCTCCTTCAAACCCGCATAAAACACATCAGGTTATCGGACTTCCGGCTTAACCAACAATTGTCCCGCTACGTTAGCGATGGCATCGTCCCGTGTCACATGCATCAAGACGGTATTCCATGAGGAGCATCAATCCAGCCTCCACCACAATCGGCATCCAGCCCCTCGATAAATCAAGCACCGTCTCGTGTAAAACGCATCAAGATAGGTTATAACCCCGCGTAACATGCCTCGAGGTATCATGTGATCATACGGGCATTCAATCACTCAACCAATTCTCATCTTAACCCTGCGTAACACGCCTCAGGATATTATGTGATCATACGGGCATTCAAACACTCAAAACCCATTTCTCATCTTTCGATTAGCCAATTGCCATCCAATTCATGCTCAGCTCACAACTAGCCATGCCCTCACATGCAATAACAACATCGAAAGACTCCCGAGAGAGAGAATCCAATTTTGTATAGAATCGGGCTAAAAATTGGCAATTGCATAGTAACCTTTCGAAATAAATAGTAATCAAACTCCAAAAATTCTGAATTTTTTATATGTAATTGCAAACGTCTTGATGAACATTTTTTATAAAGGTCACCATATCCAATTCCAACTGTAAACATCTTATTTTGTCACCCAAAGTCAGATCGAAAATTTGCCCACCAGGGCAAACCATTTGGCTTTCAAAATTCATTTCAATTAGTACCCAAATCTCCTTGGAAAACCATGAATTTTTATATGTCATATACACAAGTGTCATTGACAACTTTCATGAAGGAATTTAATTGAAAAGACATATGGAAAATTTTATAAAAATTCTGAAATACACGCCGGTCGGGTGAACAGTAAATCCGATAGAGTTGTGATGCTTCGAAAATGGACTTCCGAATACCCCAAAAAAACCTCCAAAAATTTCAGATTTAATATATGACATACTTCAAGATGTTAGGGTAAACTTACATGAAGAACACTTACTCAAATTCGGTCCATATTTATCTCCACAAAAATAACAATACAATAGGGCACCTCTATGATTAATTCCGAGAAACATCTCAGCACCACAAATTATCAATCAAGCATAACCAGTCAACAAACCAACTTTAATCCACCCTAAATCAGCCCCTAAACATGCTATTGATAACCCCTTATCTTAATCAAGGCTTAGTGAGTACTTACTAGAGCCTAAACTCAAAACTAGCAAGATTAGCCCTGCAAGCAGTTGTTATTCCAGTGGTCGGACGGGAAGAATGGCGGGGGCTCCGGTCACGACGGAGGCAAGCACAAGCTAGTGGTCATGGTGAGGGGTGGTGTTGGCTTTAGTGTTGGCTGGTCTAGCGAGGAAAAGACTGGTCGCTGGCTGGAAACAAGAAGCAAAAGCGAAAAACAAGTAGCAGCAGTGAAGCAGAAGCATAAGTGGCGAGGAGGGACGGTGCACGGTGGTGGCTGGTCCAGCACTAGTTGGTCCGATCAGCAGTGGCAATAAGAAAAAGCAGAACGAGAAGCAGAAGCAAAAGCACAAAGCAGAAATGGAAGCAGCAAGGGGCATAAGCCAAGAAGGAGAGAAAAAGAAGAAGAAAAGGAAAAAGTGGAGTGGGTGGGGAGTTGGTGAGTGGTCAGTAGCGTGGGAGAAAGTCAGCAGGGGAAGGGAAAAGAGAGAGAGAGAGAAGAGAGAGAAGAGAGGGTGGGTTCCATCATTAACCCCAAAAGATATCTTCCAATTTCCGTTTTGCAATTTTTCTTAAATCTTGTCCCTCAAATTGCCATTTTGTTCTCGGCTTGAGTATCGAATTATGGATAGACTTAACCTTAACGGGCCTTAATGGCCGGCCCCCCTTAGGCGCAAGGCCTAACGGGCTTTGCTTGGTTTACTTTCGTTTCTCGTGTCGAATTTCCGATTCTTTGATCCTTTTCCGAAATTGAAATTTTCTACGGAAAACTCGTAAAATTACGAGGCAACGTCCGATAAATTTTCGTGAAATCTTGAAAGTTTGACATCCCATTCCGGATTCTAATTCATGGCTTAAACTAGTCAACTACGATTTTAGTATATCTCAAACTAACGGGCGGCTTTTAGAAGTAATATGTATCGACTTGTGGCCGATTCGATATTGAGCCACATCTAAGTTTACTTGAGCCATGACGACCTCGGTGGTCATGTAATTACGAGGATCAATTACTAGTTCCAATTAATGCGATCATTTGGGTTAGGTTTAGGATTGTTCGAAATTCATACAATGGTCAAGTAGAATCACCCACGATCTAATTATATAATATTTACGAATCTTCCATAGCCATCCTTGGATCGATCTATAATGGCCCAAAATATCCCCTCGTCAATTCTTATAGTCGAAGTGTCGATCCATGGCCAAGTTCTTAGGTCCACGTACTCGATTTCTAACTAGTTATTTTCTAATGGTTAGTCTTCTCTAGAGTGATCAATTTTCAGTGAGATTTAACTAAAGTGCATCGAAGATACAATCATTTCATAAATCCTGGAAATGGGTCGAATTTTAGAATGTCATAACTCTTCACCCTTTACAAAAATTTCATTATCGAAATTTACAACCAACTATACTACTCAAAAAAATGGGGATACTGACGTCTCATGATCTCTTTACTTTCCCATGTGGCTCCTTCAGTACCGTGATGTTGCTAAATGGCTTTAACCAATAGGATTGTCTTATTCCACAAAACTTGTTCCTTTTTGTCCTCTATCCAGATAGATCTCTCCATGTATGACACCCTATCATCCACGTCTATTTCTTCATAATTCAGCACGTGCGTCGGATTTTGCTCTTACTTTCTCAGCATGGACACGTGGAAGACATTGTGAACTTGAGATAAATTCGGTGGCAAGGCGAGTCGATAAGCTAAAGTTCCAATCTTTTCTAAAATTTCAAACGGATCTACATATCTCGGGCTTAACTTTCCTTTCTTGCCAAATCAGGACATTCCTCGCATTAGCGACACCTTAAGGAAGACATGGTCTCCCACTTGAAATTCCAAAGGTCTACGTTTCTGATCTACATAACTCTTCTGACGGCTCTAAGTAGTCTTAAGCCTATCTAGGATGATCTTAGCTGCCTCAACTTACTGCTATACCAATTTTGGACCCGTTATACTCAATTCCCCAACTCATCCCAACAAACTGGAGTTCTGCAAGCTCTGCCATACAATGCCTTAAGTGGTGCTATTTTGATACTCTGTTGATAACTGTTATTATAGGTGAACTCGACCAAATACAACTATTCTTCCCATCCTCCTTTATTTTCGACCAACTCGAGTGGTTCTCCATGAAGATAGACTATTCTTCGAGTGTCTGAATTGTCCTCTTAGATTGACCTTCCATCTGTGGATGATAGGCCGGGCTATACTGCAGCTCCGTCCTCGTAGTCGTCTGAAGACTTTTCCAATAGGTGGCTGTAAACTTAGGGTCTCTGTTTGACGTAACCGTCAATGGCAGTCCATGAAGACAGACCATTTGTCGCATATACAGCTCGGCGTACCTATCCATCGTGTAGTCCTTTCACATTGCTAGAAAATGTGCCGACTTAGTCAATTTGTCAACGATAACCAAAATTGAGTCGTGACCTCTCTAACTCCTCAGTAAACCCATGATGAAGTCTTTGGTGATATGCTCCCATTTCTATTTTGGGATTTCCAACGGTCGTAATAGTTCACCAGGCTTGCAATGCTGCGCCTTTACTTATTGACATGTTAGGCACTTTGTCATGTGCTTGGCTATGTCCACTTTCATTCCGTTCCACCAGTAATGCTGACACAAATTCTGATACATTTTCGCACTGCCAAGATTAATACTATAGTTACAGCGATGAGCTTTTACCGAGATTTTCTCCTTAAACTCCGCATCATTTGGCACGCATAGTCGTCCACAAAGCTTTAAGATTTCGTCCTCGGAGACTTGAAAGTTGGTGTTCCTCTTAGTTGCATCCATACTCAAGATCTTTTGCATCTCAGGTCTGTAGATTATGATACCTTAATTCTCGCCAAAATTTTCGGCTCAATCCTCAAAGTAGTTAATAGACTTGAGGGGTGTCCTCCCTCGAACTTGAATTCCGAGTCTTGTATTCCTTCTTGTAGAGTCCACTCTTTAACCATCAGATGTGCGATGCTTAACTTCCGACTAAGTGCATCCGCTACCTTATTAGCCTTCCCAAGGTGGTACAAGATGTCGCAGTTGTAATCTTTAAGAAGTTCCATCCAACGGCGTTGCCTCGTGTTTAGCTCCTTTTGGGAAAACAAATACTTTAAGCTCTGATGGTCCTTGTAGATTTGAAACCTTTCTCTACAAAGATAATGCCTCCAAATTTTCATCGCAAAGATAATAGTCGTAAATTCCAAATCATGCGTCAGGTAGTTTAACTCGCGAGACCTTAATTATCGCGATGCGTATGCAACCACTCTTCTATATTGCATTAGAACACATCCTAATCCCTTTATCAATGCATCATTGTAGATCTCATATCCTCCGGGACCTGACGGTATTGTCAATACAAGGGCGGTAGTCAACTTATGCTTAAGCTCTTGGAAACTTTTATCACACTTGTCCGTCCATTCGAATCTCGTTTCCTTCTTTAGTAGACGCGTCAAAGGAGTGGCTATCGCAAAGAACCCTTCCATGAATCTTCTATAATAGCCTGTAAGTCCTAGAAAGCTTCGAACCTTTGTCCCTATTGTAGGCCACGGCCAATTCATGACGGCTTTGATCTTTGTCAGATTGACTGAAATTCCATCTCTGGAGATCACATGTCCAAGAAATGCCACTCAATTTAGCCAGAACTCGTGCTTACTAAACTTGGCATAGAGTGCGTGTCCTCTTAAGTTCCGTAAAATCATCCTTAGATGTTGCTCATGTTCCTTAGGGCTCTTTGAATACACCAAGATGTCATCGATGAATACAATAATAAACTGATCAAAGAATTCCTTGAATACCCGATTCATTAAGTCCATGAAGGTGGCTGTGGCGTTAGTCAATTCAAACGGCATGACTAGTAAACTCATAATGCCCATATCTTGTACGAAATGTCGTCTTCAGTATATCCTCTTTCTTAATCCTTAGATAATGGTAGCCATTCTTAGGTCTATTTGGGAGAATACCAATGCCCCTTGCAGTTGATCGAACAAATCATCTATTCTTAGTAATGGATAGTTGTTCTTAACGGTCACTTGATTCAACTGCTGATAGTCAATGTATAAACGGAATGACCCATCCTTTTTCCTCACGAACAATACTTGTGCTCCCCATGGTAATGCACTCGGATGAATAAACCCCTTATCCAATAGTTCTTGCATCTGAACCTTCAATTCTTTTAACTCTGACAATTCCATTCGATAGGGCACTCTAGATATTGGTTCTATCCTAGACGCCAACTCAATTACGAACTCCACTTCCCTTTCAGGTCGCTATAGCCAGGGAAGATTCCTTTTTCCGTCTTCTCATCGAGTTTGCTCCTCTTTTGAGCAGGAATGTGGACGTAACATATGCAGCCAAACACCTTGAGATGCCTCGTTGAAGGCTTCCATTCGCTCCATGCTTCAAATGGAGTTTTATTTTGGACTACTTTAGTTGGACATATGTTTAAGATGTATGTCGCCGTATAGACTGCTTTTGCCCAAAACATGTTGGGAAGGCCTTTCTCCTTTAGCATGGACCTTGCCATCTCCATGATGGTTCTATTCTTTCTTTTTGCTACTGCATTTTGTTCCGGGTGTAGCCAATCTGTTAGTTGATGATGAACTCCTTCATCTTCACAAAATCTATGAAACTCCTTGGAGTTGTATTCCATGCCTTTGTTGCTCCTTAAGACTTTAATTCTGCAACCACTTTGATTTTCGATATGGTTTTTGAATTTTCTGAAAATAGAGAAGACGTCTGATCTTTCTCGAAGAAAGTAGACCTACGTAATTCTTGTGTAGTCATCGATGAATAGGATGAAATATTTATTCTGATTTGGGTGTAGGGGCCTTATTGGACCACACACATCTGTATGCACTAGCTCCAATGGCTTCTTAGCTCTCCATGCACTGCCAAATGGGAAGGACTGTCTTTGTTGTTTTCCAAGCAAATAGCCTTCACAAACATCTAAAATTTCTGAAATAGCTGGAAAATCTCTCATCATATTTTTCTAATGGAGAAATTTTAACCCATCAAAGTTGAAATGGCCAAATCTTCGATGCCAAAGCCATGAACCATCAAGTTGAGCTTTCATGGCTATATCTCTGATATATTTCCCTCGAATAGGAAAGTTCCTATTCTCCATTTTAACAGAGGCAATAATATGTTTATATTTATCATAGATGATGCAGGCATCTCCTCCAAAGTATAGATAATAACCACTTTGTATCATTTGGCCCACGCTCAATAGATTTTGAGCAAGACCGGGAACAATATATACATTATGAATATATTTGGGCCTTTATTTGTTTCAACAGCGATACTGCCTTTTCCTTTCACTTTGACCAATATACCGTTGCCCAATTTCACTTGGGATTTCACCGATGTATAAATATCGATGAATATAGATTCGTCCCCCATCATATGATTCCTACACCCACTATCAATGTACCATGTATCATTTTTCTTATTATTTGCCACTTGTCCTGTGTAGAATGTGTTGTCTTCACTTTCTTTTTCTTCAACATAGTTGGTTCGATTATTTGTTTTCAAACAACAATATTTTTCTATAGGGCCATATCTTTTACAAAAGCGGCATTGTGGTTTATTTTTAAACCAACAATCTTTCTCCATATGATTAGTATTCTTGCAAATACCACAAGGTGGATATTTTTCCTTTTGGATAGTTTCTCCTCCTCTTTTACTTTTCCATGAGCTCCTTCCACAATTTTTAGATTGATGAGACCATATGTGCATTTTAGACTCAAAGGCACTTTCAATTGAATCTTCATCTTGTGCCATCAAACTTTTCTCATGTGCTTCTAGAGAGACAATTAATTCACATACTCAAAGGTCGTTAAATCTTTAGTCGCTTCTATAGTTGTCACAATAGGATTGTACTTTCTAGTAAGTGACACTAGTATTTTTTTCTACGACCATTTGATCGGCGATTTCATATCCATAGGCTCTCATTTGATTAACTAATTCTTTTAATTTTCCACGGTATTCTTGAACGGTCTCATTTGCTTTCATTTTAGAATTATCAAATTCTCTTCTTAGAGTTTGAAGTCGAATGGTGCATACCTTTTCTGATCCTTGGAATTCTTCTCGTAGTGTTTCCCATGCCTTCTTCGCTGTCTTTGCTCCAATTATCCTCGGAAATACTATTTTCCGAGGGTGCTTGCTGAATAACACAAAGGATGGAAGGAGAGAGGTTTGTTTTAGTTGGTCTACTCTTAGATTGGATGTTGTCACACCGCGCCTTTTTTTTGGGCACGCTAAGAAGGTACTTCCATTTGTCACAAATGAGGAAACTATCCTTGAATGGGCTACTAAAGTCCGATACGGATATTTCGCCCAGACATCCCACAGATATCCCATCACTAGACAAACGGGGGTCTCTCCCAGACTGTCACGCCCCGATCCCCACGGGCATGTGTCATCCCACCACGGTCGTTAAGAACGCGACATCCCAAGATTTGTCGCCGATCCAAACTAACGAACTAAAGAGCAGCATACGCGGAAGCAATATCAAACTCTCCACGCAACAAACAATTAAATGGGTAGTAAGGAGACAACGGAAACACATCAACAAAGCACTTATATAAACATATCGTCAAATACAAATGCATAATTACAAGCCTTACTAGAGGCCATTATACAAGAACCACGCACCACAAAAAGAATTGGTAGTTGGTTAGTCTAGCTTCTCTACTAAAAGGAGTACTCAAAAGACGGGATAATTAGGCCTATCACAAGTCTCCGCAGTACCATGGCGGTGTCTCTAGATCCACTAGTCCACATCCATGGGAATCCCAAAACATTTAGGAGGATCATTTAGGTTCATGATCGGGTTTTGAAAGGTTTTGGGATACAACAATGAGAATAAATCTCAATAAGCCACTGTCTAAGTCTTGTTTAGGCCAACGCCATATCACAAGAGAGTTCAGAGCATGCAATTCAATCAATCAACGTGCCACATCAAACACAGGTGTCGTTACCTCATCTTGGCACATGCACACACTCTGCACGTTAGCAAACTGCCACATCAAGGCAACCATTCATCGAGACATAATAGCCCGAATCGAGGCAAGCACATGCATAGCGCACTTAAAAATCCAGACATGCCCAACATTATCTCAAACATGGCATTCCATAATGCGGATCACACTCACGAAGTCCAGATTATTAATGGCTGAACCCTTATAAAGACGCATCAGGTTGTCGGGCTCTTCCGAACCCGCATAACACACATCAGGTTATCGGGCTTCCAGCTTAACCAGCAATCGTCCCACTACATCAGCGATGGCATCGTCCCGTGTCACATGCATCAAGACGGCATTCCATGAGGAGCATCAATCCAGCCTCCACCGCAATTGGCATCCAGCCCCATCAAGCATTCGATAAATCAAGCACTGTCTCGTGTAAAACGTATCAAGATAGGTTATAACCCCCCGTAACATGCCTCGAGGTATCATGTGATCATACGGGCATTCAATCACTCAACCAACTCTCATCTTAACCCCGCGTAACATGCCTCAGGATATTATGTGATCATACGGGCATTCAAGCACTCAAAACCCATTTCTCATCTTTCAATTAGCCAATTGCCATCCAATTCATGCTCAGCTCACAACTAGCCACGCCCTCACATGCAATAACAACATCAAAAGACTCCCAAGAGAGAGAAACCAATTTTATGTAGAGTCGGGCTAAAAATTGGCAATTGCATAGTAACCGAAACCCTTTTGAAATAAGTAGTAATCCAACTCCAAAAATTCTGAATTTTTTATTTGTTATTGCAAACATCTTGATGAACATTTTTTTATAAAGGTCACCAAATCCAATTCCAACTGTAAACATCTTATTTTGTCACCCAAAGTCAGATCGAAAATTTGCCCACCAGGGCAGACCGTTTGGCTTTCAAAATCCATTTCAATCAGTACCCAAATCTCCTTGGAAACCCATGAATTTTTATATGTCATATACACAAGTGTCATTGACAGCTTTCATGAAGGAATTTAGTTGAAAAGACGTCTGGAAAATTTTATAAGAATTTTGAAATACACGCCAGTCGGGTGAACAGCAAATTCGATAGAGTTGTGATGGTCCGAAAATGGACTTCCAAATACCCCAAAAAGACCTCCAAAAATTTCAGATTTAATATATGACATACTTCAAGATGTTAGGGTAAACTTACATGAAGAACACTTACTCAAATTCGGTCCATATTTATCTCCACAAAAATAACAAAACAACAGGGCACTTCCATGATTAATTTCGAGAAACATCTCAGCACCACAAATCATCAATCAAGCATAACCAGTCAACAAACCAACTGTAATCCACCCTAAATCAGCCCCTAAACATGCTATTGATAACCATTATCTTAATCAAGGCTTATGGAGTACTTACTAGAGCCTAAACTCAAAACTAGCAAGATCAGCCTTATAAGTAGCTGCTATTCCAGAGGTCAGACGGGAAGAATGGCAGCGGCTCTGGTCACGACGGAGGCAAGCACAAGCTGGTGGTCATAGTGAGGGGTGGTGTTGGCTTTGGTGGTGGTTGGTCTAGCGAGGAAAAGACTAGTCACTGGCTGGAAACAAGAAGCAAAAGCGAAAAAGAAGCAGCAGCAGTGAAGCAAAAGCATAAGTGGCAAGGAAGGACGGTGCACGATGGTTGCCGGTCCAGCACCAGCTGGTCCGATCAGCGTGGCACAAAGAAAAAGCAGAACGAGAAGTAGAAGCAAAAGCACAAAGCAGAAATGGAAGCAGCAAGGGGCATAAGCCAAGAAGGAGAGAAAAAGAAGAAAAGGAAAAAGTGGAGTGGGTGGGGAGTTGGTGAGTGGTCAGTAGCGTGGGAGAAAGTCAACGGGGGAAAGGGGAAGAGAGAGAGAGAGAAGAGAGGGTGGGTTCCATCATTAATCCCAAAAAATATCTTCCAATTTCCATTTTGCAATTTTTCTTAAATCTTGTCCCTCCAATTGCCATTTTGTTCATGGCTTGAGTATTGAATTACGAACAGACTTAACCTTAACGGGCCTTAATGGTCGGCCCCCTTAGGCGTGAGGCCCAATGGGCTTTGCTTGGTTTACTTTCGTTTCTCGTGTCGAATTTCCGATTCTTCGATCCTTTTCCGAAATTGAAATTTTCTACGGAAAACTCGTAAAATTACGAGGCGATGTCCGATAAATTTTCGTGAAATCTTGAAAGTTCGACATCCCATTCCGGATGCTAATTTATGGCTTAAACTAGTCAACTGCGATTTTAGTGTATCTCAAACTAACAGGCGGCTTTTAGAAGTAACATGTATCGACTCGTGGCCGATTTGATATCGAACCAAATATAAGTTTACTTGAGCCATAGCGACCTCGATTGTCATGTAATTATGAGGATCAATTACTAGTTCCAATTGATGTGATCATTTGGGTTAGGTTTAGGATTGTTCGAAATTCATACAATGGTCAAGTAGAATCACCCGCGATCTAATTGTATAATATTTACGAATCGTTCCATAGCCATCCCTGGATCGATCTATAATGGCCCAAAATATCTCCTCGTCAATTTTTATAGTCGAAGTGTCGATCCATGGCCAAGTTCTTAGGTCCACGTACTCGATTCCTAACTAGTTATTTCCTAATGGTTAGTTTTCTCGAGAGTAATCAATTTTCAGTGAGATTTAACTAAAGTGCATCGAAGATATAATCATTTCATAAATCCCAGAAATGGGTCGAATTTCCGAATGTCATAACTCTTCCCCCTTTACAAAAGTTTCATCCTCGAAATTTACAACCAGCTATATTACTCAAATAAATAGGGGTACTGACGTCTCATGATCTCTTTGCTTTCCCATGTGGCTCCTTCGGTACCGTGATGTTGCTAAACGACTTTAACCAATGGGATTGTTTTATTCCATAAAACTTGTTCCTTTTTGTCCTCGATCCAGATAGATCTCTCCATGTATGACACCCTGTCGTCCACGTCTATTTCTTCATAATTCAGCACGTGGGTCGGATTCTGCTCTTACTTTCTCAGCATGGACACGTGGAAGACATTGTGAACTTGAGATAAATTCGGTGGCAAGGTGAGTTGATAAGTTAAAGTTCCAATCTTTTCTAAAATTTCAAACAGATCTACATATCTTGGGCTTAACTTTCCTTTCTTGCCAAATCGGGACATTCCTCGCATTAGCGACACCTTAAGGAAGACATGGTCTCCCACTTGAAATTCCGAAGGTCTACGTTTCTGATCTGTATAACTCTTCTGACGGCTCTGAGTAGTCTTAAGCCTACCTAGGATGATCTTAACTACCTCAACTGACTGCTATACCAATTTTGGACCCATTATACTCAATTCCCCAACTCATCCCAACAAACTGGAGTTCTGCAAGCTCTGCCATACAATGCCTCGAGTGGTACTCTGTTGATAACTGTTATTATAGACGAACTCGACCAAATACAACTATTCTTCCCATCCTCCTTTAAAAGTTGTCATGTAGCTCGTAACATGTCTTCGAGTGTCTGAATTGTCCTCTCAGATTGACCTTCCGTCTGCGGATGATAGGCCGGGCTATACTGCAGCTTCGTCCTCGTAGTCATCTGAAGACTTTTTCAATAGGTGTCTGTAAACTTAGGGTCTCTGTCTGACATAATCGTCATTGGCACTCCATGAAGACAGACTATTTGTCGCATATATAGCTCGGTGTACCTATCCATCGTGTAGTCCTTTCACATTGCTAGAAAATGTACCGACTTAGTCAATTTGTCAACGATAACCTAAATTGAGTCGTGACCTCTCCAACTCCTTAGCAAACCCATGATGAAGTCTTTGGTGATATGCTCCCATTTCCATTTTGAGATTTCCAACGGTGGTAATAGTTCACAAGGCTTGCAATGCTGCGCTTTTACTTATTGACATGTTAGGCACTTTGTCACGTGTTTGGCTATGTCCACTTTCATTCCGTTCCACCAGTAATGCTGACGCAAATTCTGATACATTTTCGTATTGCCAAGATTAATACTATAGTTACAGCGATGAGCTTTTGCCGAGATTTTCTCCTTAAACTCCGTATCATTTGGCACGCATAGTCGTCCACGAAGCTTTAAGATTTAGTCCTCGGAGACTTGAAAGTTGGTTTTCCTCTTAGTTGCATCCATACTCAAGATCTTTTGCATCTCAGGTCCATAGATTGTGACACCTTATTTCTCGCCAAAATTTTCGACTCTATCCTCAAAGTAGTTAATAGACTCGAGAGGTGTCCTACCTCGAACTTGAATTTCGAGCCTCGTATTCCTTCTTGTAGAGTCCACTCTTTAACCATCATATGCGCGATGCTTAACTTCCGACTAAGTGCATCCGCTACCTTATTAGCCTTCCTAGGGTGGTACAAGATGTCGCAGTTGTAATCTTTAAGCACTTCCATCCAACGGCATTGTCTCATGTATAGCTCCTTTTGGGAAAACAAATACTTTAAGCTCTGATGGTCCTTGTAGATTTGAAACCTTTCTCCACAAAGATAATGCCTCCAAATCTTCAACGCAAAGATGATAGTCGTAAATTCCAAATCATGCGTCAGGTAGTTTAACTCGTGAAACCTTAATTATCGCAATGCTTATGCAACCACTCTTCTATATTGCATTATAACACATCCTAATCCCTTTATCAATGCATCATTGTAGATCTCATATCCTCCGGGACCTGACGGTATTGTCAATACAAGGGCGGTAGTCAACTTATGCTTAAGCTCTTGGAAACTTTTATCACACTTGTCCGTCCATTCGAATCTCGTTTCCTTCTTTAGTAGACGCGTCAAAGGAGTGGCTATCGCGAAGAACCTTTCCATGAATCTTCTATAATAGCCTATAAGTCCTAGAAAGCTTCGAACCTTTGTCACTATTGTAGGCCACAGCCAATTCATGATGGCTTCGATCTTTGCCGGATTGACTGAAATTCCATCTCTGGAGATCACATATCCAAGAAATGCCACTCAATTTAGCCAGAACTCGTGCTTACTAAACTTGGCATAGAGTGCATGTCCTCTTAAGGTCCGTAGAATCATCCTTAGATGTTGCTCATGTTTCTCAGGGCTATTTGAATACACCAAGATGTCATTGATAAATACAATAACAAACTGATCAAAGAATTCCTTGAATACCCGATTCATTAAGTCCATGAAGGTGATTGGGTGTTAGTCAATCCAAACGGCATGATGGTAAACTCATAATGCCCATATCTTGTACGAAATGTCGTCTTTAGTATATCCTCCTTCTTAATCCTTAGATAATGGTAGCCATTCTTAAGTTTATTTTGGAGAATACCAATGCCCCTTGCAGTTGATCGAACAAATCATCTATTTTTAGTAATGGATAGTTGTTCTTACCGGTCACTTGATTCAACTGCTTGATAATCAATGTATAAACGGAATCACCCATCCTTTTTCCTCACGAACAATACTTGTGCTCCCCATGGTAATGCACTCAGATGAATAAACCCCTTATCCAATAGTTCTTGTATCTGAACCTTCAATTATTTTAACTCTGACAATTCCATTCGATAGGGCACTCTAGATATTGGTTCTATCCTAGATGCCAACTCAATTACGAACTCCACTTCCCTTTCAGGTGGCAATCCCGACAATTCCTGAGGAAAGACATCGGGAAAATTGCACACCATGGCTATGTCCTCTAGCCTCGGTTCCTCGATCGATGAATCAACCACAGTAACCAGGTAACCTTGACATCCTTCATCTAATAACTTAGTCACCTTAAGTGACGAAATTCAGGAAATCGAGGTTCCTTCTCGATTTTCCACAAATTCATATCTAGGGTGATCAATCGGATTAAATTGAATCACCCTATTACCACAATCCATTACAGCCCTTTATCTAACCAACTAATCCATATCAATAATAACATTGAAATCAAACATAGCCAAAATAGCCAGATCAATCAAATTCTCCCTACCAGCAATAACAATCTTACAGCTGGGCATGCTAACGAAATCAGCACTTTATCCATAAGAGGGGTGGCTGCGATTGCACTAGTAGTCTTACTTGACGATTCGGACAATTTCTCACTCGGTGACCATGTTGGCCACATCTAAAACATGCACCAGGTCCACTTAGGCAAGGGCCATTCCTGTGCCTCCTTCCACAAGATTGATATGTAGCATTGGAATAATGGTTCAGCTTTCCAATATTCTTTCTAAATGGAGGAACAAATCTCCTATTCCACGTCATTGGCTTCTTACCAAAGTTCCGATTGTCTCTAATTGGCGCGTACCACGATCCAGAAGCGGCAGCCCTTTCTGTCATGTCTCGCTTAACCATTTGAGCCCGCTCATAAAGTTCGTTATAACCTCTCAAGTTCAACAATATCAACTTATTGCGAAGTTCCGATTTCATACCATCCCGAAACCTCCTTGCTTTATCCAAAGGATTCTTGACCATCCTCAGCGCGAACTTAGACAACCTTACAAATTCCACCTCGTACTAATCCACTGTCATGTGATTCTAGCGAAGCCGTAGAAACTCTGCAATCTTTTGTTCTTGTGCACTCTTAGAGAAATACTTTCCATTATAGGCTTCAATAAAAGCATTCCAGCTTTGAACCATGCCTTTTGGAAAGATCTTACCTCGGGTAGCCTTTCACCAATCACTTGCATTCCCTTGAAATTGATACATAGCTAGGGTCACTTCTTCCTCCTCCGTGGACCTTAAAAGCTCGAAAGCCTTCTCCAACTCCTCAACCTAATAGGTGGCAGCCTTGGGATCTCCTTTCCCTTCAAACTTAGTTGGCTTTAGCTTTAAGAATTGCTCCATCAGTTGGTGCATCTGGCAATTTCCATATCCCTAATTCCCATTGTTTCCATTTGCCCCATTAGCAGCAGCAACAGCGGCCTGAGCAACAGTGGCAACTCACTCCTAAGCTTGCCTTCCCATCAGATTTTCGATTTCCTCTAACGCTCTTATGACCCTATCTACTTGCAGGTCTTTCGCCACTTCAACCTAACAACTAGACTGGCCCCTTGACCCTATGCCTCGCCTGTTCATTCTCACTAAGTTCTTGCCACACGCCTAAACTGCTATAATTCCACCTAGGAATTAGAGACCTAAGCCAACTACTCAAGTCTAATATTCCAAAGCAGCAAATCACACCAACAATCATGGCCAAGCAATCATGAGGAACATAGAATCAATAGGGCTCGCGCTTTTACCTTACTCCTTGCAACACCTGCAATTTAGTACAATAAACCATCTAGCAATCACAAGCACACAATCATTGAGCATACGTGAAACATTTTAACTTGTGACCACGATAGGTCTCCTTAGTCAAGTACTCCAAAGGTCATCACTCCTTATCACTCTAGGTCTCGAGCAAACTCAGATTAAGCTAATATTGCTCTGATACCAAATTAACGAGGATGTCACATCCTAATCTCCATGGGCACGCATCATCCCACTACAGTCATTAAAAATGTGACATCCCAGGATTTATTGCCGACCCAAACTAACTAACTAAAGAGCAGCATGTGCGAAAGCAATATTGAACTCTCCATACATCAAACAATTAAATGGATAGTAAGAAGACAACGGAAACACATCAACAAAGCACTTTTATAAACACATCGTCAAGTACAAATGCATAATTATAAGCCTTACTAGAGGCCACTATACAAGAACCATGCACCACAAAAAAAATCAGTGGTTGGTTAGCCTAGCTTCTCTACCAAAAGGAGTATTCAAAAGACGGGATAACTAGGCCTATCGCAAGTCTCCGCGATGGCATCTCCGGATCCACTGGTCCACATCCATGGGTATCCCAAAATGTCTAGGACAATCATCAAGTTCATGGTCGGGGTTTTGGAAAGGTTTTGGGATACAACAATGAGAATAAATCTCAATAAGTCACCACCTAAGTCTTACTTAGGTTAACGCGTACCGCAGGAGAGTTAAGAGCATGCAATTCAATCAATCAACGTGCCACATCAAACACAGGCATCCTTACCTTGCCTTGGCACATGCACACACCCTGCACGTTAGCAAACCGCCACATCATGGCAACCATTCATCGAAACATAACAGCCCAAATCAAGGCAAGCACATATATAGCATACTTAATAATCCAGACATGCCTAACATTATCTCAAACATGGCATTCCATAATGCGGATCACACTCTCGGAAGTCCAAATTATTAACGGCCGAACCTGCGTAAAGACGCATCAGGTTGTCGGGCTCCCCCTAACTTGCGTAAAACGCATCAGGTTGTCGGGTTTCAGGTGTAATCGGCAATCGTCCCGCTATGTTGGCATTGGCATCGTCTCGCATCACATGCATCAAGACGACATTCCATGAGGAGCATTAATCCGACCTCCATCGCAATTGGCATCCGGCCCCACCATGCATTCGATAAATCGAGCATCGTCTCGTGTAGAACGCATCAAGACGGGTTATAACCCCGCATAACATGCCTAAGGGTAACATGTAATCATATGGGCATTCAATCACTCAACCAATTCTCATCTTAACCCTGCGTAACACGTATCAAGGTATTATGTGATCATACAAGCATTCAATCACTCAATCAATTCTCATCTTAACCCCGCGTAACACGCCTCAGGGTATTATGTGATCATACGAGCATTCAAACACTCAAACCCGTTTCTCATCTTTCGATTAGCCAATTGCGATCCAATTCATGCTTAGTTCACAACCAATCTCGCCTTCACGTGCAATAACAACATCGAAAGACTCTCGAGAGAGAGAAACCAATTTTGCACAGAATCCAGCTAAAAATTGACAATTGCACAGTGACTGAAACCCTTTTGAAATAAATAGTAATTCGTCTCCAAAAAATTTTGAATTTTGAATATGTCATTGGAAACATCTTGATGAACATTTGTTTATGGAGGACACAAAATCAAATTCCAACTGTAGACTGCTTGTTTTGTCACCTAAAGTCAGATCGAAAATTTGCCCACCAGGGCTGACCGTTCGGCCTTCAAAATCTATTTCAATCAGTACCCAAATCTCCTTGTAAAATGTTGAAATTTTTATATGTCATATACACAAGTGTCATTAACAAATTTCCTAAGAAATTTTGTTGAAAAGAGGTTTAGAAATTTTGAAAAAATCTCAATTGGACATATGTTTTTCTCAAGATTGGGCAAAATCAAACCCAAATTGGACAAAAAAATGAAATTAGATCTTTTCTAGTCTTTTTTAAGTCAATGTGTCTTCACAACAGATGATTCTGGAATCTTGAATTACTTAATGGTTGGTCCAATTGCACAATTTGTCAAAAAATAAAAAATTCCCAAAATTCAATTGAAAATTAGGAATTTTGAGCCCAAATTGGGAATTTTGTCCAAATCAAAATTGTCGAACCATGAGACCATCATTTTAGGGTTAATCAGATGTGGGTAATTCAATTTTGGCACCAATTTTGCCTAATCAAGTCATTAAGGCATTGAATTGAACAAAATCCCAATAACCCAAATACAAAAGTTCAAAATCTTGAACATCATTATGTCCAAAATTGGGGAAAATCACATATTTTGATTCAAAATGTAACGAGGAATTCAATTTTGGGGTTTAATTTTGAAAATCCGATCAAAATTGAGCTCAATTTGACTTTTTAGTCAAGATCGGGCTTACCAGGTCAGCCGGGTCAACCTGACCTGACCCGGGAACCTGTCTTCTTCACCTGGTTCATCCCAAAACACAATAAACCCAGAAATATCTTTTCAAACCCCGAACTTCATGAATCTTCCCCGGTCAATCTAGCACTTGTAAATTGACTTGGCGAGTTAGAGAATCTCCGGCTGGCGCCAGGGAATCAATCCAACCGATCGGAAGTCGATTCTAACTAAATTTGGGTGGGAAATTAATCAACAAAAACTAAACATTATGCACAGAGAGTGCTCGAGAAAATTCCAAAGAGAGAAAAAAGAATTTGAGCTTGAGAGGTTTGTTGAGGTTCCCAGGACCGAGTGATTGGCGTTTTTCTCACGAGAAAAATGCCGGCAAATTGGCTCCAATGGTGAACCTCCTCACCTGGAAAGCTTGTGTCGAAGCTGGTCGTGAAGCTCAGAAACTCGAGCTCAACTGGCGAATCTAGACCTTTTCCGGCAAGACGGCGACCACTGCCTTGAAGAACTGATATCAATAGATCATTTTATAGTCATCATTGGGTTCAGAAACTCCATTTTTGTCACTTTCAAAGCAGGTAAAGTTTGATGTCTATCACGATTTTCCAAAATTCTAGAAAATGAGTTTGAGTTTAATATGGATGATCATGCGATTTCCTTGATGATTTTGAATCATTTGATGTCTATAAAACGTTTTTGATCATATTTGTGTTGTTTGATTGTATTCTTGGCCATTAAACATGCATAAATTGAGTCAGCTATGCATTAAACCACCTCGTCGGAGCTCATTCATCATCGCCGGAGTGTTGCGATGGCCTTAGGCCCCCCAAGTTAGTCTTCCTTGATCCTTGTTTGATGTTTTGTTAGTAGTTAGAACCGATTTAGATAATTAGAGCGCTCTGTGTTGTGATTTGTAGGTTTGACTAACTTGTTCAAAATAGTTCGCAAGTTAGGGTTTTTAGATTAGTTCTACGTTGGCCGGCGGTGGTCCGACGACAAGTCGATTTAGTTAGTTTGATAGGGGGTGACATGGTCTTCACATTGAATCAACCAGAATGGTAATGAACCCATTGGAAGGTTGCCGGAGATCAATCCAAACTGGTGGCCTCAAAAACACTAAACTTAAAATTGTGCCCACCAATTGCTCGATGAATTACCCCAAAGAGAAAATCTTGAAATGGCACCGTTTTGGTGCTGTCTCTCGCCAGAGGATGATGATCGATGATCGGATCGTGTGGGGTGGGCCGGTTTGTCCAAGCTGCATCAGTTGAACCAGGCCAGTCCGGTTTGTTTTCGAGTGGGAAAATAATAATTTTTTTTAAAATCCAAAAAATCAATAAAATTAGAAAAAAATTAGAAAATTCATAAAAAATATATATATATAATTTTAAAAAATTCGAAAAATTTCAGAAAAATAGAAAATTTCATAAAAATTCAAAAATTTTTAGAAAATTCATAAAAATCCAGAAAATCCAAAAAAAAATACAAATAAAAAATGTAAAAAAAATTCAGAAAATCTAAAAAATTGAAAATTTTGAAAATTCATAAAAATTTTCAGAAAATCATAAAAATCAATTCTCGGCTAATAAAATTCTCAGAAATTCAATTTTCGACAAAAAAATCAAAAATTTCAAAAATTCACAAAATGGTCCAAAAACACTGTGCCCAACCTTGAAATATGAAATTTGAATTTTCGAAAGTGCTCAAGTGGCATTTTTAGAAAATCTCAAATTCAAGGGTTATAACCCCTAAAAAACCCTAAAACCCTTAAAAAACAGAAATCATGAAATAAACAAGCCTTTAAGACTTCATTAGGGTTTGGATATTTTGGTTGATTTTGATTGTTAGAGACAATTTAAGAATGTTTGGTTTGATTGACATTGATTGCGCATTTAATTCTTGATTGATTTCCCCACAATTAGAATGGATAGGATCAGTGGATAAGCTCCGGAAACTTGCATGACACGTTAAACATCGAATCGTTCTTAGGTATCTAAAGGGCATTAGAGATCTTAATTTGAGATCATTAACGTAATCAAGTCCCCATACTCAAAAACTCTGGTTTGTAAAATCGTGGTATTTCTTCCATACCCCGATTAGGTTTCTAGTCAACCTATCAATAATGACTAGTGGTGACTTCAAAATCGAAAACTTAGATCAAATAGGAAATTACCATCCATTGTCATTAGAGATATGATCTGGGAGAGACCCTTACACGGAAATAGCTCCTTACCACACAAATCCTAAAAGTCCCAAAAGTGCACCGTGCGACAGGCTTGGCAACTCCACTGGGGATTTACCCTTTCTAAGTGGACTTAAGCCTAGATAGAACGATATGCTTGTAATTTGTGCTCACAAGAATCCCAAGTACGTCTTGCTAACAATTGTGTTAAATGTTTTGCAGACGGGAGGTATAAGGGGTGTAGTCTGTGTTAACCTTTATTTTGCAAGATGGTGTCGGGAATGAATGTGAAACGATTACTTTAGAAGTGCTGTTTGATTACTAATTGCTACGCATGCATTTGAATAGCTTAGGCACTACATCATTAACATACACCACCCATGGCCTAACCCTGACTACAATTAGGTTTACCTTTTGGAGGTATATGTTTAGGCGAAACTGTGAGCCAATTGCTAATAGGATTGTTTAAATATAATACCGATCACTGAGATGAATAATATTCCTTCACTTTATGCCGATTGCCTATTGGGATGGAATCCCTTATCCATTAACATGGTGACCTCAAGCCTTTAGAATACCTTACTCTTTTAGGTGTCAGAACCTCACTAGTTGCATTTGCTTGTCTTTGTGGTTGGTATACCTAAAATCAAATTGAAACATTTTGATAAGCAAGTATCGTTCCATTTACTTCTTTTATAATTTTGCAAATTAGTTAGCACATTTTCAAAAAATGCATAAATGGTGATCAATGATTGGTTTAAATGCCCCTTCGTATTAGAATGAATGATTAAGACGTTGTACTCCATTATGACCATTCTTTCATTTTTAGATGAAAAGTATAGGTCCGCAGTATTCAATTATTTATCCATTCATTTCGATGTATTCGAGATTGTAAATCATAGTTTAGGACTTTATGGTCTAAATGGAATGTGATGAAATGGGCATTTACATCAAACATTGAATTCATCCGTGATTTCAACTATATATTCTTTTAATGCCTAAACGGATTTAAAGTAATACTTGCATTACTTTTTTAAGCATACAAGTGTACTTTACTTCCATTTTATCTCAAAAGGACATATAATTGAAATGGAGGCATTAAAATTAATCGGTAATCCATGATGAATAATAATCAATTTCTTTTATGTGCTTTAGATAGAAATGGGGAAATTAGATATACAAGTCATTCCGATTCCAAAGAAGAAGCTTTTGGCACGGTGGGTAAACATGACAAAAGACAATAAAGCATACGTAAAGGAAAGACTCGGGTATTTGCTCAAATTCAGCAACCTGGAGTACCAAATGAGCTTAATTCAAGCATTATCCCATTTCTGGGAAGTTACCATAGCCACATTTCAATTGAGTGAGCACGAGATGATACCTACACTAGAAGAATATAAGGCAACCATTGGAATTGATTTCGATTCAAGAATCATCGAACCCCCAATTGGATTAAAGCCCACAAGTGTTATAGTCGAATTCTTAAATTTGAAGACCCTTCAAGTGGAAAAGTTGATCAAGTCAAATACTGGGAGATTTCCTCTATCTTACTTAGTGACCAATTACTCCAAATTGCCGAAAGAAACTGGAAATACTTCCGCGAGGGTTTTCATTCTTGCCTTCTTCGAATTCGTCTTATTCCCCGTATCAAGGACTAGATTAAATCCTCTCGTTGTAGTAATTGCTAAGCAAGCTTGCCTAAAATAGGACTTCTCCATTATGCTCTTGGCAAAAACTATCATTTCGTTAAACAAATACCAAAATCAGCAAAAATGTGTACTTCAAGTCTCAGCTGGGTTACTTTCTGTGTGATTTATTTCCCATATCTAACCTTGGTAATGTCATATCCGCATTCGAGAGATTGACTCATCTACCAACCCTATCGAGAAATATTTGAAACTCCAAGACAAACTGCCAAAATACTCCTTTCATGAGTGGGCAAACTTCATTAAGGCATTAACTCCTGATGAATTTCAATTGAGAATTCAATGGCTGAAGATAGTGAAAGCTTAAATTACTTCCCAAGAAGGCAATTTGGTGCCTTTGTTTGGATTGAGTAAGGGGACCGCTTATTACCCACTAAGAGTCATATGGCAATTCAGAATGCTTCAGCAAGTTCCACCTATTTGGTATCATGAGGAGTTCACATTTGAGATGCCACAAAAATCTCCATCGTAAAGGGAAAGAAAAGCACTGCGAATAAGGGTTGATGAGATCATGGATTCCTTAAAGAAATCAACCAAGCAAATTATGCAATGGCCTGAAGATGTGGAAGGAGAAATAAAGCTCTTCTTGGCATCCAACGAGTATATAAAGTGGTTGAAAGCTAAACGACCAATCGACGTCGAACCATATGTGCCCTTGAGTGTTACTACCCATTTTGATCAGCCATATATCCCAGAGTACATTGTGCCAAGCACGCCAGGTGTAGAGCCGTATGTTCCCCAAGTGATTGTAATCGACATGGAAGAATGGGAGACACTAGCCAAGGAATATGAAGAGGCTGAAGCTACCTTAGCTAGCAAGAAGCCTAGATTTGTTTAAGCTAGTGTTCCTCTATTTTGATGTATAGCATTGCAATAGAAATTTTCAAAATTGAAACAATTGCTTGATGAAGTTTCAAAGTATATTTCGCAAAAAATCACCATGGATTACAATTCTTTGAATTGTATGATCACTTAAGAAGAATATTGATAAGAAATTCTATGCAAGGCGAAGGCTTACATAAAAGATCTTATACTTGTTAATCATAAGAAACTCATACTTGACTAGCTGAGGTTGAGAACCAAATGACCCAGATGGCCGCCATGATGGCAAAATGAAGGTTTTTATTCTCGCATCTCAAGGATCTTATCCTACTACTCCAAATGTGAGAACTTCAAAGCTACTGAAACACCGATTGAGGACCCGGCTAGAAATCAAAAACCAGTTCGAGAGAACTCTCCAAAGACTACGCCTGAAGTAGTGAATTTGGAAGAAGACAACCCAACCAAGAAAATATCCAAACCAAAAGATGAAGAAGAGGCCAAAAGATTAGCCAAAATTGCATAATGCCTTGCAAGTCAAAGTTATGAATTTCAAATGTTCGATAAGTTCTTGCCATATGCGAAAGTTATTGTTCCAAAATATTATAAGGAGCCGAAATTCATGAACAAGTATGATGACACTAGTTGTCCCAAAAGCCATTTGAAATATTATCTCTGTAAGATGACGAGATATTCAGATAACACGCCACTTCCTATTAATACATTTCAAGATAGTTTGAGATGAGCGGCCCTAGCATGGTACATCGCCCTTGACATAGAAGTCTTCACTGAATAGGGCCATTTGACGGAAGAATTTCTTCGCGGGTACAAGTTTAATACTAAAGTACTCCCAACTAGAGAAAATCTCATTAGAACCAAGAAATGGAAGAATGAAGGTTTTAGAGCCTATGCTCAAAAGATGGAAAGCTGTTGCCTCACAAGTAAAGCCTACCATAAGTGAAGATGAACTCATTGAACTCTTTCTAAAATCATTGCTAATTGAGTACTATGATAAGCTTCATGTATTAGGCCGTCGTCAAATATTCACCATGTTAGTAAAGGTAGGCGAGAGAATTGAATGGGGATTGAAAGAGAAGAAGGCTCAAGAAATAGTAACACGAAGGCCTTACCCTGGAAAGAAAAGACAAATAACCCATCCGAAAAGTGGCTATGGTGTCTAGCCCAAATACTCATCAAGCATCATTTCCAAAGCAATCAAATGTCGCTTGAAAAAACCCAAGGCAGTTTGAGCCAAAGAAAAGGCCCGTGAGGCAATACACACCGTTGCCTCGACCTCTGTCAAAACTATTACCAATGTTTCTAAAAAGACATTTGGTGGCCAAAGAGGTATCGAGAGACAATCCTACAAGACTTCCTTGGTACGATGAATCAAAAACCTGCACCTATCACGTGGGAGAAAGGGGACATGATGTAGATAACTTTCTTATTTTAAATTACAAGGTTCAATAGCTCATCGACAAAAAGATATTGAACTTCCAAAAGCCTGAGCCAAATGCACATCAAAATCCTCTTCCTAAACATAATACAGTAAACATGATCAAAGATGAAGAAACAATAATCAAGCTTGATGATGAAGATGAATATGAAGTCAAGATTAAAGCTTCTCGATTAGGAGATGCCCGCTTTCGTCAAGAAGCGTTCCTAAAAGGCATGTAGACAACTTGAGAGAAGATTTCGAAAGGTATAGCTTCCAAGTGAAATATACTCCACCGCCATGGGCATTCAAAAATGAAGTAATTATGCCTGATGGCTGGGGTGATATGGATGACGAAATCGATCTTGAGGAGAAAGCTCCATCTAAGAAGGAAATGCTCCAAAATAAAATAGATGGGGATGAAAAAGGAGAAAGAAAAAGTCCGATAAGGTAAAAGGCGTTTCACCCAGAAGTTATCTAGGGAAGGTGAAATCGTAGGCTTACTCGATCAAGATAGCGATGAAAACAATTACCATGTCAAATATACTTCACCACCATGGGTGTTTTAAAATGAAGACATTGTACCTGATGGACGGGGTGGCATGGACGAGGTCTCGATTAGTTAACTAAATCTCAAAGAGAATGAAGATCGAGAAGAGAAAAAGAAGAAAAAGACTCGCCAAGATGATAGGCGATTTGCTTGCAAAGCACAGAGACAAGGTGAAATTGTTGATTTCCTAGGTTAGGATAGTGGCCGGTATAATTACTGTGTTAAATATACACCCCATCTGTGGGCATTCAAGAATGAAATGATCACATTTGATGGCTGGGGTGGAATAGATGCTGACGAAGCCAATAGAAGTATGGTATCCATGATTACACCATTTCTGATCAAGCTTGATGAGGTAGATAAATATAAGGAGGAAGAAGGTCTTGTCGAATCAATCACTATCCAACTTCCCATTGATCAACTAAAGATTAAAGGAAAAGAAACACAGCCTGTGATTATCACTCTCCCTCCAAAAGAAAAGTTTGATACTAAACATGTACCTTGGGATTACTCTCCTAAAGAAATTGATGTCATAACCCGATCGGAGAGATGCTATGTCCTGAAAGAAGGTGAGCACGAAAAAAATGGAGTAATCGAAGAAGATGTCAAAGAATTGCTTTCGGTCATGAAGACGAAAACAAGCGAATTTGAGGTAATTGAATAGCTAAAAAAGATGCCAGCACGGATTTCTCTACTAAATCTCTTCAAGACTTCAGAAAGCCATAAAATAGTGCTTATGAAACTTCTTAATGAATACACATCCTAGAGACAATTAATGAAGTACAATTAAAAGACTTTGTTGGCACTATTCTTCTAAAAAGATCAAATTGCCTTCTCCAATAAAGATTTCCCAATCGACGAGCGTTCCCATAATAAGGCTATGTATATTACTATCAAATGCCAGGGCAAAGAGGTATCACGTGTACTGATCGATAATGGTTTCACACTTAATTTGTGTCCACTAAGCACACTGCATCGCTTGGGGATTAGCAAAGAGCTCATCATATCTTTTAAGGTAACTGTGCGCTCGTTTGACGGAATGAAGAAAGACGTTATTGGCGATATCGAGTACGAGATCAACATAGGCCATGTGCCTTTCCTAATTGACTTCTAACTAGTAGATATTCCGAGGACTTTCAACTTGTTACTCGGAAGACCTTAGATTCATATGGCTGGTGCTATTCCTTCAAGTCTCAGAAGGTCAGGTTCATTATTAATGGCAAGATGATCACCGTACATGGAGAGACGGATTTCACCACTTACAAAGAGAGTGCAATACCGTATGTCAAACCCGAAATAAAAGAAAAACCAAGCTATCATTCCTTTGAAATGATCTTAATGGTGCAAATCCCTACCGATTGCATCATAAAATCTCTAGAGTTCTCAACATCTTCCATTATGTCTAGAAGGGTGTTATGCCAATATGAATTTACTCCTGGTAATGGTTTTGGATTGAAATCCCAAAAAATCAAAGAACCTATCACTCCACTTGCTACAAGAATGAAAAACAGAGTAAGTTATATTCCAGATAGCTTTAAAGATCACCATGGAAGCCAAAGCCGAGGTCGAAAGAATTATGGAGGCTATGGAAGCCGAGATGATCGCATCATTAATCCATCCGTATGGAAAGGTAAAGCTAAAGAGCTTCCCTATCATCAGATTCACATCCAAGAAACTTTTCCTAGACCTTCTAAGCCACTTCAAGAAGAAGACTTACATGCAAAGGAAGAATTTATTCTGCCTGGTTTATTCAAAGAGAATACCATCAATGTCATCATAATCGAAGTAGAAGATACCTACGCACTGGAGTAAGAAGATTCTCTTGAACTTTTGCTACCAGCCTTTTCCATTGCATTTTGTTGATTACATTTTCAAATTTCTTGTGATTTTATTTGCAATTTTAGTTCAATTGCAATTTACATTCCTGTTGATATAGATGTAATCACATCTTTCAATTCAATAAAAGTGAGCAAATATTTTGTTAAGGACATATAGAAACAAAACCAAGCCTATGATGAAAATTGTCCTCATTCGTGAGGCTTGAGGCTTTAGGTTTCTATATTGCTCCTTATTGCGAAAATGATTTTAAGAGCAAGGAAGTCTGATGATACGAGGACTAGCTCTATCTTTATATTCTTTCCAAAATAAATTTCAAAATGAATTTCCAAAAGGTTTTTCATAAGACCACATACATTATTTTATTTTGTATGCAATTATTAATCATGTTTGTTACATGTCAGGCATGAGTATTCGTATATCCATAATAGGTTCTTTGGTGGTCCAAATCTTTCCAAGGAGATCGCTTGCAATATTGAAGAAGATAACGAGGATGAGGAATGAGTCAGAAAGGAATGAATTCATCATGAAGAATCAAAATTTTTGTAGATCTGGCCCGAAACAAAATTGGCTTATCTTGTAAATGCAGATGCTATCAAGATTTTCTACCTATGAAATGATGACGAACATTCAAGAAGAGATTTGGGTCACTTTAGAACATGTGCATATCATACATATCATGCATACTATGCATTTTATGAATATGTTTATCTGTTTTGCAGAAGAAAGCAAAAGGAGTCCGAACTAGTCGATAGTTTTAGAATCCCCAACGTAGTTGTCAAATAATAGAGGGAAGTATCGCTTCCAATTCAATTTTTCTATTGATATTCCCTAATGTGCTTTTCTTTTTTTTTTATTATCCCAAGGAAGACAAAGAAAACGGAATAACAAAAGAAGAATCCTCAGTGGAACCAAAGCAAAAACATGCAAACAAGAGGGATCTGGGTAAGTTGATCAGACATGTATCCCTAAATCGTGAGTGCATGTATTAAAGAAGTTGTCTTTCTAAGAAAAAATTGAACTTCTTCTTCCCTAAGCGGAATGACACTAAGACTGAGCAAAACAAAACAGATTTTTTGAAAAGAAAATACCTCAGAAATTTTTCAAATCAAAAGTTTTGAAACACGCTTTCTTTGATAATGCATTAAGTATCAAAATTCCCTAAAAGGGATAATTTGACAAAAGGTTTTGAAAAATTTCAAAGAAAAAGTTTGGATCAAATCAAATGGAAAGGCCATCAAATGATGAAAGATAAGCCGTATCCAAACACATCCCCTATATACTCAAAGTCAAAGTAAAGTAGTGAGTGAGAAAAAACTCATCCAAAGGAAATAAGGGATGTTCGCAATGATTACGTGAATTGAAATGATGAAAGGCAGTCATTTCACTATCCCAAACACATGTTTATCCTTTGCAAATCAAATTTGAGCTGAAATAGTGGAGAAGTTTTTCCAAAATAACCATGTGAAGAAACACCTCACATTGGGGCAAATCAGGAGGTTTGTGGATGATAGCTATGGAGAATATAATCAACAAAGATTTTGTTGCATACTCTTGCATCAATCTTTCTGTGATAACTTCAGATGAAATCATATAGAAGCTCAAGACATCCCAAGAGGAAGAAGAGCACTTCATTTCTTACATCCAAACACATTACTTATGGCAAAGTCCAATTGAACTTGAATATTCATTTCAGAACCCTAAATTGATGATCATCTCTTCACACTGGAGCATGAGCATATGATCCATTTTGAATGAATAAGAAACAAAAGGCATGACACAGAGTCCTTAGAAAAAAAAAGTCAAAAGCAAAAGAATCAGGGCCATGAAAAAGCAATGTGCCTGGTAAAAACAAGGCCAAATGTCTAAGAAAAATGAGAAAGAAAAAGAGGGTTCAAAAGAAAGCTTGAAATGAAAAAAAAAGTCATGATAAAGCAAAGCCAAGATTGTGAGAGAACGTAAATCACAACAAGTGTGTCTAAGTGAAAAAGGAAATCTTGATAAACATTTAGAAGACTCTGATGTTCATAAAAAGAAAGATCCCTAGTGAACAAAAGAAGAAAAAAGGTGGTAATGCCAAAAAGATCATCAATTTCATAAAAATCCTAAATTCAAACAAATGAGGCTTTTTTGAACCTACCCAATACCAACAATACAACCTCTCCCTTAGCTGAGTCATCGCTGGCCGACCGCGCGGACACCTCGATTACCAAAAAAAAAAAAACAATACAACCTCTCCCTAAAGACTCTTCAGATTGAGATATTGAGAGTAGAAACGTGACTTTATGACAAGAAGTCATCGCTCAAAAAAGTATATGTAATAATATCTTGTCTTGTCTTAGAGGTTATTAACTTGTAGACCCGAAGTCACATATGATGAAATCCTTTTTCCTGGCCTCAAAATGTCTATTTTTTGAATAACCATTGACTAAGCCAACACTACAACCTTTTAAAAAATCTTATCGGATCAATTGGATTGTATACATTGCGAACATCTTCGAACACCTAAGGATTGATTAAGAGAGATAAAATTGAGGGATATCAGACAATTCCCATTTCAATCAGATAAAGAAAAGATCAAGTTCATAGATTAAGACAAATTCTTTCTAATGAAGGTCTTCCAAATGATCATTTCAAGCATTTCTTGAAAGATTGCAAGAACTTTGTTCAAATAATTTCTTGAAAAGGAAATTTGATTGTCTGAAATGCATTAATGCAAAAGAATGCGTGTTTCCAGACCATGTTTCAAAAGTTTATGATGAACTTAAAATCAAGTTTTCAAACAATTTGTGATAAGCTAAAAAAAACCTACACTTTAAAAGTTTTTGATTAATTTCAACACCACTTTTCAAAATAGTTTTTGGTCAACTAAAAACCATACAAAGGTTAGTGAAACCATAAAATCACATAACTCATGGTCAAGGCACTCATTATTTGAAGCCTTCTCAAATCCTACTGGCGATGAGTCACCAGGAAAATCATCAAGACCTCAAGCAAGAAACCCCAACTACACATTGTTCAAATTCTTTTTAAAATCCTACTGGTGAGGAACCACTAGGCAAATTTTCAAAGTTTTATTGGTGAAGAGCCACTAGGTAATTTCCAAAGTCTTATTGATGAAGAGTCACTAGGCAATTTCCAAAGTCCTATTGGCGATGAGCCATTGGGCAAATTTCCAAAGTTCTACTAGCGAGGAGCCACTAGGCAAATTTCCAAAATCCTATTGACGAGAAGTCACTAGGCAATTTCCCAAAGTCCTACTAACGAGGAGTCACTAGACAAATTCTAAAGTCCCACTGGTGAGGAGCCACTAGGTAAATTTTCAAAGTCTTACTAATGAGGAGTGTTAACACCTAATTTTTAGCTTATTTTTTTTAAAATTTTCAAAAAAATTTCAAAATTACGACTAGGAATCTTGGCAAATCCTAGAAACCTATTTCTAAACCAAAATAATAATTTTTTAGCATTTTTCTGCATTTTTTCTTAATTTCTTTTAGTCAAAATAGGTGAGAAAATCAAGAAAAATAGCAAATGGAATCAGAAAATTCCATAAAAATAGTCATTAGTCTTATTTTAAATTTAATTTCATGAATACATTGTCAATTTTTAAAAATATCGATCGGGTAAATGTTTTCCCTAAAATTGAGCAAAATTAAACCCAAATTGAATAAAAAATGCAATTAAATTTTTTCTAGTTATTTTTAAGTCATAGTATCTTCACAACAAATGATTATGGGACCTTGAATTGCATAATGGTTGGTTCAATTGCACAATTTGACATAAAAAACAAAAATCCCCAAAATTTGATTGAAAATTAAGAATTTTGAACCCCAATTGGGAATCGTGCCCAATTTGAAATTGTCGAAATATGAGACTATAATTTCTAGGATTAATCAGATGTGGGTAATTCAATTTTGGCATCAATTTTGCCTTATCATGTCATTAGGACATCAATCTAAATAAAACCCTATTAACCCGAATATAAAAATGAGAAAATCTTGGACACAATTATAATAAAAATTTGGGCAAATTATATATTTGGGGAATTCAATTTTGGGTTTAAATTTGAAAAAAATCGGTTGAAATCGGGTCTAATTTGAGAATTTAGACCAACCCGGGTCTATCGGGTCGACCGGGCCAACCCGACCAGACCCACAGGTAGGTCATCTTCTTCACCCAATTTTTCCCGAAGTGCACTAAACCCAAAAATACCAAATCAAACCCGTGATTTCATGATCATTTTCAACTATTTTGGCACGTTTTAATCGATTGTGCCAGTTAGAAAATATCCAGCTGGCACCAGATAGTCATCTCCAACCGATTTCAAGTCGATTTTAACTGAATTTGGGCAGGAATCGATCAACAAAAAAATGAGGAAAAATTGAAGGAACAGGAGGAGACCTGTTCGACAAAATTCTAGAGAATGAGAGGAGAGAGAAAGGAGCAAAATCAAAGTGGAAAAGTTAGAGAGAGAGGGTTGAGAGTCCCCTCATGAGTGCTCGGTGCCGTTGTGGATGGCGAAGTATCGGCGAATCGTGGTTTGGCCATGATTCTCCCCTCACCGTTCCGGTCACTCCGACTGACTATGAACGCCTAAAAACAAGCTCTGTTCGGCTGATCCAGACCTGTTCCGACGAAACCAAGACCACCACGGTGAAGACCAAGTGTCAAGGAACAACCTTCGGGGCGCAGATCACTTCGACAATTTCATTTGGTCATCGAACGAAGTAGGTAAATATCGCTCCTGGTCATATTTTTTCCAAAACTCCATAATAGTGTTTTCATTTGTTTGTGCATGTTTTTCTATGGTTTTACTATATTAAGTGCCTAAAATGTGTTCTAATCTTGTTTTACTTGATTTGATCACATTTTCTATTGGAAAACACGCATAAACTGAGTTAGCCGTGCATAAAAACCTTTCGCCGGAGCTCCGATGACCCCGCCGGAGCATAGCCATGGCTGTAGGGCCATTCAAGTTAGTTTCCTTGATCTTTGCTTGATGTTTTGATGTTTTTTTTGAACAATTTAGACGATTGGGGCGAATAGAATTGAGACTTGAATTTTTTAGGAATTAATCTAGAATTGTTGCGAGTTAGGTTTTTTTGGTTGGGTTTTTCGTCGTCCGGTGAAGGTCCGGGCACGCTTTGGTTGGACTAAATTGCTAATAGAATACACAAACTTCATAGTTGTGTAATCGGAATGGTGAGATAGTCATCGGAAGGTCGCCAGTAGTGGGCTCAAAGTCGCAGCCTCGAGAACGTTGAATTGGAAATAATGCCCACCAGGTGTTTGTAAAAGTGCCTAAATGAAAAAATGGCAAAACAACGCCGTTTTTGGTGTTGCACCCGCCGGAGGGGATAATCGATGATCAGCGTCGGCGACACCTGGTTCGGTTGTCACGCCCCGAACCCCATCAAGCTCACGACATCCCTCTTCGGTCAAATTAGAGCAACGTCCTAAGAAACATCGCCAACCCAACCCAAATGTCAGAATCAAATGTAGCAGAACTGACTACACAAATCCATAACAATAAAAATCATAGGGTAATAGAGAGAGACAGATCGCCAATCCATCAAATACTATATTACACCAGCAATATATACACAATATCTGTTACAAGCTAGCACACCAGCAAACTTCCGAAACTAACGACCGCCAATAACAAAAAGGGACTAGCGGCCTGGTAGACTAGTCTTTTGTAAAAAAGGCTCCTCACCAAAAACAGGTCCAACCCCTAAAACTCCTAACTAACCCCTAGCCGCTCTAGAGAGGGGGGTCCACTCAAAGTTAGATTCATCAAAGTCAGTCTGATTCCCCGAAGGCTCCGAAGACTCAGCAAGCTCAGAATCAACTTTGATCACAATGGGGTTATCTATATCTTCCGATTCCCAGGGGACCTCCATCGGTTCCTCCTCCTTAAGCTCCACGTCTTCAAGCTCTTCCTCCTGTTCCGCTTCAGGCTTTCCTTCCTCAGTTTACTCTTCAGGCTCTTCCTCGGGTTCTACCTCTAGATTCTCCACTGGCACCATCTCTACGGGTTCATCATCTGAGCCTAAATCCATTGGAATCGGTCCTTGGTAAGGTACCTCGGGTTCGAGTTGTGGTTCAGCCGCTATAGGTGCGGACTCAACAGGGGTAATCGAAGAGGCTGACTGTGTAGAGTCAGGGTCGATACTAGTCAACTCGCCATCAAGGGGAGGAAACAGTATAAGGATCCCAGTCCCCAAATGCATCGTAGGGAGCATCAAAACCTCTAACAGGCCCAAATTCCTCTTCCCTATCCCGGAAAGTCTAGGCTGTAGTAGTGTGAGTCTGCCACTCTAGAACACCTACGTCTACCAGAATCTCACTAGTGTGCTTAATCCAAGTATACTGTTCATCTACATGGAACTCTACTATTGAGTGGTCAAAAAGCATTGGTATTCCAAAATGGTGAGGCGGCTGATTATCCATCATCCAGGTCAGGGGTCTGAAATGGTTTTAAATAAAACCAAGAGATCACATATCAGCAAGTAAACATTCTAAACCCCACTTAGGCTAACACGTACCTCCAAACAAGTCCAAACACAATATCACTCAATAAACACACAACATGCACACAATTGCACTTACCTGGGCTCTTAATGTACACAATCTGCAAGTTAGTCTCAATTCCATAAATTTCAACCACATGCATTTCCCAATTAATTTCATGTCCAAAAACAAAGTTGAACATATGTCATTTCCAAGTTCCGCATTTCACACATTCTTTCATGCACCCCACACCAATTTCATTGGACTTGCCAACGACCTGCGTAATTACACCTCAGGTCCACTTTCAATTCACGGTTCACACATGACCGTCTCATATTCACAACACTCCTTAGCCCGTGTTCTAGTACACACCTCAGACTATGTTTCTTGCCCACGTTACAATACACGCCTCAGGCTCAACATTCTCCACCTACGGCACAACCCGCGTTATAGTACACACCTCAGGTTGGCGGTCTTCCGATAATACCGGGCATCGTCCCGCATTAACATACATGCCTCAGGATGGCTCAATTCCCCACATTACATTACAAGCCTGAGGGACTTTCGTGGCCACACGCACAATATATCACACAAATTTTTCACCCATTCACATGCACGAACATCATACGAACCTCACGCATTTCACATGATCGATTGACATACAAATAAGCCCAATTTCCAGCCAATCCAATTTAGCCCATGCACATATAAACGGGTCCACATTTCAACCAATTATTCCACAATCCGACGAGCATACAAGGTCGCCACTCGACCCACAATCACAACCACTAATATGAGCATAAAATCAACATATTCATGTCTATTTCAAGCCGCAATAACCACACAAACTAGCCACGGCACCCCACACCAAACCGACACGTTTAGTCCCCAAATCGAACCATACACTCATCATTTTGAACCACAATTTCCAGCACTCAATCTAGCAACCAATCAGCCCCAAAACCATCACAATTTCACCCACAAATCAGCCAAGATCAGCCCCCAACTCAGCCTACCAAAATGACTCCTAAACAACCACTAATAAACCCAAATTAGCCCCTAATCAAGTCCGTTAATACCCGTAGTCCTAGGAAGAGTTTAGAATGCCAATCACTTGAAGTCCTATGCAAGCTCAGGCAAGAAGGGGGGGCGGTTGCACAGCGATGGCTGCGGACGGCTGGCTTGGCCGGTCGGCTAAAGGTCACGGTGGGAGGGGGAGAGGGCTCGGTCGAGAGGGAGTGAGAGGGAGAGAGAGATTGCTAAGAGAGAGAATGAGAGGGTGAGAGAGAGAAAATGAGGAGAAAAACCAATGACACCAATAATTGGTGTCTACCCCCTTGTAAAATGACCATCCTACCCTTCTTTCTATTTTCCAATCAACGGCCACGATTAAACCTTATCTTGAGATCAACGGCCATGATTAACTCTTACCAAAAATATCCAAGAGCAAAATTGGAATTTCACAAAAAGTCCAAAAGCAAAATTGTCCAAAAACTTTTATCTCTGAAGTTAGGGTGAAATTACCAAAATGCCTTTCTCACATTATACTTGGCCTTAACAAAGTCCTAGGGGCAAAACGGTCATTTTTCATTTCTTGCCAAAATTCGAATTTTTTGGAGAATCCGAACAAATCTGAGGCTGGTCACGCTAATAATGACGTCGTCCAAATTATTGTGTCGTGACTTTCGAAGTTTTCAATACCCAAACTTGATCTTTAATTAATGACTAAATTTACATAACATAACGTGAGCGTATCTCAAACTAACATGTGGCTTTTGGGAAATTCGCATATTCGACCCGTGATCAATACTGAATCAAGCCACATTTAAGTTCACTCGGATCGTGACGACCTCAGTTGTCATGTAATCGCGAGGATCGATCACTAGTTTCGACGGGAGCGATCGTTTGGTATAGGTTTAGGGTCATTCATCAACTCATCTTATGGTTAAGCAGAATCACCCACAATCCACTTGTATGACAGCGGTGAATTGATCCCTAACTATCTTTGGATCGGCCTACATTGGCTCAAAATGTCACTTCGACAATTTTTATGGTTGAAAGTCAATTCACGATCAAGTTTCTTTGGTCGCGCGAATTTAAATTCTTAATTAACCATTCCTTAATGGTTAGTATCCTATGAGTGATCAGTTTTGGGCGAGATCTAACTATAAGCACATCCATAAAATCATCCATTTCATAAATCCCAAGTGGGTCAAATTTCAGAATCTCATAAATCTTCCCCCTTTATAAAAATTTCATCCTCGAAATTTATAATTTAACCAAACTACTCAAACAAGTGGGGGTATTGACGTTGTATTAGCTCCTCACTTTCCCAAGTCGAGCTTTCTGTCCCATGGTGTTCCCAAACAACTTTGACCATCAGGATCATTTTGTTTCTTAAAAATCGTTCTTTTCGATCTTTGATCCTTATTGACCTTTCGACATACGACACCCTGTCGTCAAATTTTATCTCTTCATAATTCAACACATGAGTCAGGTCCGGTTCATACTTTCTCAGCATTGACACGTGGAAATATTATGCACTTGCGATAGATTTGGCGATACTGCAAGGCGATAAGCTAAGTCTCCAGTCCTTTCCAAAATCTCAAAGGGTCCTATGTATCTCGGACTTAACTTTTCTTTTTTGCCAAATCGGGATAATCCTCTCATGAGCGATATCTTAAGGAATATGTGATCTCCTACTTGAAATTCCAAAGGTCTTCGCCTTTTGTCTGCATAACTCTTTTGACGGCTTTAAGCTATTTTCAACCTTTCACGAATGATCTTAACCGCCTCAACTGACTGTTGAACTAATTCTGGCCCAGTTATACTCCTTCCGCCAATTTCGTCCCAACATATGGGCGTCCTACAAGCTCTACCATACAACACTTCAAATGGCGTCATTCTGATACTCTGCTGAAAATTATTATTGTACGCGAATTCCACTAAGGGCAATTGCTCTTCCCACTTGCCTTGAAAATCCAATACACATGCTTGAAGCATATCCTCTAGAGTCTGAATCGTCCTCTTAAACTAGCCATCCGTTTGGGGATGATAAGCTATACTAAACTACAATTTTGATCCTAATGCCGTTTGCAGACTTTTCCAAAAGTTGGCGGTAAACCTAGGATCACGATCCAAAGTAATCGTCACTAGCACCCCATGCAAACGAACTATCTGTTGTACGTACAACTCAGCATACTGATCCAATGCGAAGTCCTTTCGTACGATCAAGAAGTGCGCTGACTTTGTCAATATCAACAATCACTCAAATGGAATCATGGCCTCTTTAGTTCCTTGATAATCCTATTATAAAATCATAGTAATATATTCCCATTTCCATTCTGGGATTTCTAAAGGTCGCAACAATCCTCTGGGCTTACAATGTTGCGCTTTCACTTGCTGGCACGTTAGACACTTAGCCACGTGTTTAGCTATGTTCACCTTCATGCTATTCCACCAATAGTATTGTCTCAGAATTTGATACATTTTCGTACTCCCCGAATGGATACTATAATTACTACAATATGCTTCCAACAAAATCTCTTCCTTAAGTTTTGCATCGTCGAGCACACACAATCGTCCATGGAACTGCAAGATCCCATCCTCGGATACTTGGAAGTCCGATTTCCTCTTAGTAGCATCCATCTCTAGAATCTTCTGAATCTCTTGGTCCATAGATTATAAGGCCTTGATCTTAGTCTAAATTCCGGTTCAATCCTTAGTACAGCAAGTAAACTCGAGACTTGACTTACTTTACACTTAAACTCTAAGTCTCGCACTTCTTCTAATAGTGTCAATTCCTTGACCATCATATGTGCGATACTCGACTTCCGACTCAACGCATCCACTACCCGGTTAGCCTTTCCGGGGTGATGCAAAATATCACAATCATAAATCTTTCAGCAATTCCATCCAACAATGTTGCCTCATATTTAACTCCTCTTGAGAAAATAGATACTTGAGACTTTAATGATCTGTATAAATTTGGAATCTTTCCCCATACAAATAATGTCTCCAGATCTTAAGGGCGAAAATGACTGCGGCTAATTCCAAATCATGCGTAGGATAATTAAATTCATGCAGCCTCAACTACCTTGATGCATAGGCTACTACTCACTCATGTTGCATCAGCACGCATCCTAATCCTTTCAACGACGCATCACTATAGATTTCGAAACCTCCAGATCCTGATAGAATAGTCAGTACCGGTGCCGTCATTAATTTATCCTTTAATTCTTGAAAGCTTCTCACATTTGTCGGTCCATTCAAACCTTGTTTCCTTTTCCAACAAATGTGTCAACGATATTGCTATTGCCAAAAACCCTTTTTATGAAATGTCAGTAATATCCTACCAAACTTAAAAAGCTTCGAACCTCTGTTACCGTCGTTGGTCTCGACCATTTCATTACAGCTTCAATCTTTGCTGGATCTACTAAGATTCCTTCCCCAGAGATTATGTATCCAAGAAATGCTACTCGATTGAGCTAGAACCCGCACTTACTAAACTTGGCATATAGTGCGTTTTATCTTAAAGTCTGCAAAATTTTACTCCAATGGAACTCATGCTCCTCTGGGGTCTTCAAGTACACCAATATATCATTTATAAAAACTATAACAAATTGATCTAAAACTCCTTAAACACCCAATTCTTTAAGTCCATAAAGGTAGCAGGGGCGTTTGTCAATCCGAACGGCATTACTGTAAATTCTTAGTGTCCATATCTCATCCTAAATGTCATTTTTTTGGTATGTCCTCCTTCCTAATTCTCAATTGATGATATCTCATCCTCAAATCAATCTTAAAAGATACCGAAGCCCCTTGTAACTGATCAAACAAATCATCTATCCTTAGCAAGGGATATTTATTCTTGATCGTCACTTGATTTAACTACCGGTAATCAATACATAACCTTAATGACCCATCCTTCTTCCTCACAAATAAGACTGGCACTTCCTATGGAGACGCACTTGGACGAATGAAATCTTTGTCCAATAATTCTTGCATTTGTACCTTTAACTCTTGTAACTTTGACAACAACATTCTATAAGGTGCTTTCGAGATTGGCTCAGTCCTAAGGGCCAACTCAATTACAAATTCCACTTCCCTTTCAAATAGCAATCGCAGCAATTCCCTTTCATTTGAGAAGCACTACTCTTGTAATCTTCTAGTGATTCAATAGTGAAACGCAGCCAACCGGTTGTCAACCAACCGGCTGTCAACCACTATAAAGATCTATACACAGTATTCTCTATCTCTAAACTTTTATTGCTGACATTATACTGCATACATATCTGTCAAATAAGTTCGTCAGAACATCATCTTAGTCATCAGGCACAATCATCTAATGATAACTTTTATATAAGTTTGTAATCTGCCATCTATCTGATATTAATCATATGAGTTGTTGATCTCGACTACATTCATTCCGCACGTTTAAATGATTCAATTCGATAAAATCATCTATTCACCCCCTCTAGGTGATAGCACTGGCCATGACAATTGGTATCAGAGCCTAGTGCTCATTTTTCTTTGAAGTGTTATTTTACTTCTAAGCAAACGATTCTTGATGGCTAGTAATGCTGAGTCAGGTTATAACAATAAACCACCTTATTTCAATGGAACTGAGTACAGTGTCTAGGAAAATAAGATGAAGACATTCATCTTGCGAATAGATCAAGACATATGGGATATCATTGAATATGGAATCATTCCAAACGAAACAAAATCTCCAAAAACTTCAAAAAGGGAAAAAAGAGACATCTTCTTATGAAGGAGTTAGAGAGCAAATTAGACCTCAAGTTTTACCTCTCTTGGCCAAGGAAATTTTCAGAAGAATCCATATGGATGCAAAGATTAGAACGACCATATACAATGGTCTAGCAAGTTTTGAATACAAACGAATTGCAAATCTCAAAACTGCAAAAGAAGTTTGTCCATGAAGGAATAGAAAGAGTCAAGGAGACAAATCTCAACATTCTCCTTGGACAGTACGAGTCCTTCACTCAGAAACCAAATGAAACAATTTTTGAGATGCAGAGCAAATTCACTGAGATCGTAAATGGGCTTGAATTCCAAAACAATCCCATCTCAGAACCGTGAACAAGTTGCTGAGAGCTCTTTCAAAAGAGTGGAACAACATTAAAGTTTCTATTCGAGAAACTCAGGAGATCAGTCCACTCATGGTGGATGAACTTATTGGAACTCTTCAATCCTATGAAACTAAAAAGTTCTTAGAAATTGAAGAAACCAAAGGTAAAATGTCCATTGCTTTAAAAACTACTATTGATTCTTATGACATAGATACGGATTTAGATGAAGATGAAGATGAAGAGTTGGCTCTAATGGTCAAGAAACTGAGAAAGATAGCAAAGAAGGTAAAGATGAATAAGACAAAGAAGCAATTCAAGAATTCTGAGCCATCAAAAGCCAAGAAGCTAAATTTTCAGAAGAAATCTAGTGTCAAAGATGAAGAAAACAAAGATGTGATATGTTTCCACTGCAAAAAGAACAGACACATAAAGCCCAAATGTCCTCTTCTCAAGAAGAACAAAGGAAAATATAAACGATATAAGAAGGCTTTCAAAACTGAAACATAGAGTGATTCAGAAGATGATGAAAGCGAGCAAGAGTTTGCCAATATTTGTTTGATGGCAAAATCAAACTTAGAATCAAGTTCTGATGAAGAAGATGAGGTAAGTAATTCAAATATTTCTGAAGCAGTTGCAAATTATATTGATGAATTAATCTCTGTTAATAAAACTGCCTTAAAAAGATTTATGTCTTGAAGAAGGAGATTGTGTCTCTAAGAAGTACAACTCAAAATAAGGAAATTGATGAATCAATTGAATGTTTAAATAAAGAAAATAATCTTTTAAAACAGTAAGATATTTTGCAAAAGGATAAGATTGATTTCTTGCAAAAAGAGTTTAATCTTATCAAGAAGAGTAAAGATTTTCTTGAAAAGGAAAATGATTCACTGAAAAAGGAAATTTCTAATCTAAAAAATATTTCTATGGAAAATTTTGATTACATCTTTAATGAAAAAGAACTTTTGAAAAATGACATTTCTAATATAACCAAGAAATTCTTAATGGGTTCGAAAAATCTTCAACATATTTTATCAATTCAAGTTCCTTATTATAATAAATCAGGTATGGATTTTGAAAAAAATACTGAATTGAAAAATATTTTTCTGACTGTCAAAGAAAGACTAAAAGAAAAGACTTTCTAAATTTGCTTATAAAAATCACTTTCAAAAGCAGTTTGTAAAATTTAATGGTCAAACTTCCCAAAAATGTTTAAATTGCAGTGATTCAAATCACTTTAAGAGTTACTGTCCTAAGGTTTGGAGACCTGTTCAGAGAGATATTCTGAGAATGACTGATCCTAACCAAAATGGACCCAAGAAAATACGGGTACCAAAGAAAAAGTGAGTTACTTATTTTTTGTAGGTATCAAAGAAAAGAAAGAATAAGTGGTACCTTAACAGTGGTTGCTTAAGACACATGACCAGAGATCCTCTAAAATTCATTAAGTTAGATAGAATTAAAGGAGGAAGTGTATCCTTTGGAGGCAATGACAAAGGAAAAATAATGGCAAGGGAACTGTCAGAATCGATAATCTCATCACAATGAAGTCTCACTTGTTAAAGATTTGAATTTCAATTTAATTAGCATTAGTCAATTATGTGATATTGGTTACAGAATTACTTTCCCAGAAAACAAATGCTCTGGGATTAGCAAAGACAACAAGCAATCATTTATAGGTCGAAGACATGGAAACATCTACATACTAGACACAAAGTCTAATAACTTGCAATATCTCGTTTCCATAAAAAAAAATAATCTGATCAGTGGTACAGGAAATTCTGACACATCAGTGTCAAGTTAATTTTCAAAATAGCTTCAAAGAAACTTGTCAAAAGAATGCTAAAATGAAATTTTAAAAGCACAGAATTATGTTCAGCTTGCTCTAAAGGCAATCAGGTAAGAAGTTCATTTAAATCAATAAATTATGTCAGCACTAACCGAGCTTTGCAGTTGCTTCATATGAACATTTCCGGACCTACTCAAACTCTAAGTATTTGAGGTAAGAAATACTATTTATTTATTGTAGAAGATTATTCAAGATTTACTTGGATATTCTTTTTGGCTCATAAAAGTGAAACATTTGACTATTTCTCAAAATTTGCCAAAAAGGTACAGAATGAAAAGGGTTACATTATTTCGAGCATTAAATCTGATCATGGAAGAGAATTTGAAAATCAAAATTTTCTTATTTCTATGATGAAAATGGTATTCAACATATTTTTTCCTCACCTTATACTCCTACACAAAATAAAGTAGTTAAAAGAAAGAATAGAACTTTACAAGAAATGACTAGAACTCTTCTATTTGAAAACAAATCTCCAGCACATTTTTGGGCTGAAGTTGTTTCAACAGCTTGTTATATTTCAAATAGAATTTTTCCAAGACAAATTCTTGAAAAGATCCCTCATGAATTGTTCAAAGGTAAAATTCGCAATGTTTCGTACTTTTGGATTTTTGGATGTAAATGTTTTATTCTTAAAAATCCTAACGATCGTATTGGTAAGTTTAATGAAAAGTCAAATGAAGAAATATTTCTTAGATACTCAACAACAAGCAAGGCCTTCAGAGTATGTAATAAAAATACTCAAACAGTGGAAGAACCATTAAATGTCAAGTTTGAAGACTCAATTCAAACTCAACAAGATGATTCTGACATTGAAAACCCAGCATCTGAAGAACCGGATATAGCATCTGATGAATTGACGGCAAGTGAAAATGATCAGAATCAAAGATCTAATAAAGCTCAGGAATCATCAAACCAACAAGACAATGAAGAATCATCAAATCTCAAATGATGAAAGCGATGAAAGACAATAGAAATTGGAAGCAAAAATCCAGTCATTCCAAAGACCTCATCGTTGGAAATTTAGATAAAGGAATCAAAACCAGAGCAAAGGTAAAAGAAGTCATAAATACAATGGCCCTCATCTCTGAAGTTGAACCAAACAATGTTGAAGATCCATTGAAAGATGAAAGCTAGAATGAAGCTATGCAAGAGGAAAGTTTACAATTTCAGATTAATCAAGTATGGGAACTTGATCCTAGACACAAAAATCATTCGGTTATTGGAACAAAATGGGTATTTCAAAATAAACTGGATGATCGAGGAAAAGTCGTCAAAAACAAAGCAAGACTTCTGGTCAAAGGATGTTCATAAGAGGAAGGAATAGATTACAATAAAACCTATGCTCCAGTGGCCAGGTTAGAAGTAATAAGAATTTTACTAGCTTATGCTTGTTTCTGTGATTTTAAACTGTTTCAAATGTACGTTAAAAGCGCATTCTTAAATGGCTACACCCAAGAGGAAGTATATGTAGAACAACCTCCGGGTTTTGAAGATCCCCACAAGCCTGATCAAGTATATACTCTCAAGAAAGCATTATATGGTCTTAAACAAGCACCACGTGCTTGGTACGAAAGACTAAGCAGCTTTCTAGAATAAAATAGATTCACAAAAGGTATTGTAGACACTACCCTATTCATCAAAAGAAAAGGTAAAGATATTTTAATTGTTCAAATCTATGTAGATGATATCATTTTTGGTTCTACATATGAAAAATTTGTGTAAGAATTTCTCTAAAATGATGCAAAGTGAATTTGAAAGGAGCATGATGGGTGAGTTAACTTCCTTTCTTGGATTACAGATTAAACAAACCAAAAATGGCACCTTTCTTTGTCAAGAAAAGTATGTTAGGAAATTACGAAAAAAGTTTGGTTTGGTAAATTGCAAAAAAACAGATACTCCAATGTCATATTCCATTAAATTAGACAAAGAAAAAAGGAAAATCAGTAGACCAAAAATTATATAGAAGCATGATTGATTCTCTTCACGACCAGATATTCTGTTCAGCATTTATTTGTGTGCAAGATTTCAATCAGAACCAAAAGAATCTCATTTTATTGCAATCAAAAGAATTATCAAATATGTTAGCATCAATCGTACACTTGGGTTGTGGTATCCTAAAAGATCAAATTTTACTCTTATTGGATATTCTAATGTTGATTATGCTGGTTGCAAGATAGACAAGAAGAGCACTTCAAGAACATGTCAATTGTTATGACACATGCTTGTTTCATGATATTCAAAGAAGCAATAAACTGTAGCTCAGTCAACGGTAGAAGCAAAATATGTCTCACTTGGTAGTTGCTGTGCTCAAATCCTTTGGATGAAACAACAATTGAGAGACTTCAATATCAAAGACTCAACTATTGAGATCAAGTGTGACAATACCAGCGGGCATCAATCTGACCAAGAATCCAATTCTGCAGTCAAGAGCTAAGCATATTGACATTAAACATCATTTCATTTGTGACTATATTTTAAAAAGAGATATTTATGTTCAATTCATTGACACTAAACAGCAATTAGCTGAAATTTTTACAAAACCTTTAGAAATTTTTTTTTTGAGCTTATTAGAGATAAACTAACATCATTAACAATTCCTATCAATAATTGATGGTTACTGTTCATCGGGTAGAATGCTCCCCAAGGTGATTCTCGCGGGTACCGTTCACCTGCTAGAAATTCCTTGCTTCTGACTGATTCCGATGATAGTTTAGCCTATTCTTCGGAGGTTGAGTCCCTTAGACAACCATACTCCACCCTTCCGAAGGATTTTCCTTCTCGTCCAACACCGTTGCTAGGCGATCAGATCTGATTTTCGCTGGCTTTCTCTCCCTCGCGTGAGCTGGTCGTCCAGTTGGACTTAGGCGTTGAATCTGGAGTCTCTTCCCCTAGGTAACCCTCTCAATTACTTCTTCTCCTGTAGTCCCCTTCTTGCTGATCGGGATTTGAAGGTTGAGTTGAGCCCATATCAAAATTGGGTTTCTCTGGATACACGTATTTTTAGCTGGTCTGCGAACGTTGTGCTGAACTACTTACGTGGTTGTTGCTGGCGATTGATTGCCTCTTTTGGTTTGGGATTGGTGTTTTTCTGCTGCTCTTTGAGTGTATTTGGAGGTTGTGGGCTTAGCGTTGTTCCTTTACTGGATGCCCCTGTTCTGGCCTGTTTGGGAGAATGGTGGAGTTGGTTTGACCGGTAGGTGTATGTGGATTTGTCTTAATGGAGGGATCTACGTCAAATGCCTTGCCTGGCCCGTCCCCCCATCCTGAAGTTGAACCACTGGTTATGGAGGTTGAGCCGCCCCCTACTGCTAATGCACACCAGGTGATAGACGGTTCTGGAGTTCTTTCGCGCAATCTGGTCCTACTATAACTTCCAAAGCAGCTCTTCCTAGGGGGAAATCAGTAGCTTTTATCAAAAATAGCCCCCGTTGGTTCCAGTTCTGTCCCGAAAGGTAATGCTAGGAGAAGCGGGGAGGCGGGGGCTCTAGAAGCAGACTTGCCTCCTCTAGACATACCCACATAGTTAGTCCTCCTGGGGGGACTGACCTTCGTTCAAAAGAAACAGGCCATACCAATCAGGTCAGACAGAACTCTAGTAGTCATCCTCCTGCACAGATGACCAAATCTTGGGCAAATGTTGCCAAGGTTTTAACCAAAGGCTATAACCTTACCTATGTCCCTCCTATTATGGAAAATGGTGAAGCCATTATTGATATTTCCCAAGTAGTCACTGAACAGAGTCCGAGGTGGAAGGAATGCATAGTCGGGCATTACATTGGTAAGAGAATCCCGTTCAAGTTGACTGAAGAGGCCGTTAAAAAGGCCTGGGGCGATCAAGTTGTGGATATAAAATTGCATGAGAATGGGTTTTACTTCTTCCATGTTCCTAATGTTGATTTCCGCAAAATCTTAGAGATGGGACCTATCTCCATCTTTAGTTGCACACTAATGCTACAACAGTGGCATTCGAAAATGATTCTGAAAAAGGGTAGGCTGGACTCTCTCCCTGTTTGGGTAAGACTGAGGGACATACCCTTTACACTCTGGTCTCCAGTGGGCATCGGGCGTTTGGCAAGCGCCATTGGCAAACCGCTTTACGTGGATTCACAAACCGAACTTCTGACCAGAATTTCCTATGCCCGCGTGTGTATAGAACTCAAAGCCACCAATCCTAGGGTGGACTTTGTTAAGTTCAGATGGGAAGGTGAGGTTAACTCCATCAGTGTGGAGTATGAATGGAAACCCTTAGCATGCCCCTCATGTGGTATTTTCGGCCATAAACAGGGCACCAAAGGTTTTAGATGTACTCCCCCAACAACCCCAAACTGAAATCCGAGCCCGCCCCCTAGATCCATGGCAATCGATGAGTGGACTATGGTCAGGAAGAAAAAGGTTCTCGCCTCCTCCTTCAGTGGGCCTCAAACCAAAGGGCAACATCCTCCCCACCCCAACTGAACGCCACTTGACCAAGGAGGCTCCCTCCCCCCCGACCGCGACTGCACCCATCTCCGTCCGTCTTCCGAGGCGAACTCAAGGAGGGAGGGTTCTTCGCCTCATGCTCACGCCTCTTCCTCTGCTCCAGGCCCCGCCTTTGCTTCCTGTCCCGACCGGCCCTAGAGAAGACCAAGGCTGGTGTGTATGGAATGGGGCAGACGGTACTTAGACTTGAACCCGGGATTCTCAAGGCCCAAATTCTCCTTGCCGAGGTTCAACAAACACCTTACAACAAGCGTGTCCTGGTGTGTCCGAAATAGCCGTGACCTCCTTGGAATTGAACTCGGGGCGATGGTCCCTTTGGCGCCATGTCTGTTTTCAGCCCCGACCAGAGGTACTCAAAAACGTTCCAAGCCCCTCGGTGAGACCCAACACGAAGGAACTCCCCTCTGTTGCCTCCAGCCCTCTCGATTGTACTCAACAAAGAAGTACAGGACCTTGACACTAATTCTCAAACATCCTCTGAAGCTTCCTCTAGTGCACTTGCTGCAGGGGATAATTGTGACATGGAAGAGCAAACCTTGGGAGAACATTCAGTTTTTTCCCCCCTAACTACTCGGTCGTGAGCATTGGCATCCTATACTGTCGAAGACCCGTCCAAGGCATCCTTGGGGCCTGTCCTTAGTATGAGCTCCCACGGTACAACCTCAGTTCCCTCCTCCTCAAAGAAGAAAGATAAAAAGAGGAGGGCAAGGAGATCTAGGAGGTAATTAGCTCGGACATAACATCTCCTTTACCATATATGTTTTTTTGGCATTTGGAACATAAGGGGACTAGTTGGTCCCCTAAGGCAAGCGGAAATTCGGACCTTCATCAAGGCCAATCGTCTTTCTTGTATCGGTATTGTCGAGACTAAAGTCAAACACTCCCTTTTTGCTGGTATCTCACAAGGCTTATGTGGAAACTGGCAGTGGATTTCTAACTACGATTCTTCACCACTGGGTAGGATCTGGTTTGGATGGAACCCTGAAGAGTTGGAAGCTACTCTCCTTTCCTATTCTGACCAACTGATCCACTTTCAACTCAGGCTTCGCTTCTTGAATAAACCTTGTCTCCTCACTATTGTATATGGGGAGCACTCTTTTGTGAAAAGGCGTCCGTTATGGGCTGACCTCGTTTCTCTCTCCTCCTGCGACCTACCTTGGGTTGTTGCGGGGGATTTTAATGCAATCAAGGACCCAACTGACAGAGTGGGCAGCACTACCCCCTGGATCCCGGCCTTTGATGATTTTGGCAAGTGTCTAAACCAGGCGAGGCTGGAGGATCTTCGGTACGTGGGGTTTAGATACACCTGGACCCATTCTTCTTGAGAAAGCCGGAAGCTCCGCAAGATTGACCGAGTTCTTGTTAATGACTTATGGCTACAACAGTTCTCGTTCTCCGAAGCCAGGTTCCTTTCTCCTGGGATCTCAGATCATTCTCCAATGGTGGTAAAACTTCTATCACCACCTAATTCCAAGAAACCATTCAAGTTTTTCAACTTCTGAGCATCTCACCCCAATTTCTTGGAACTTGTCAAGCAAGCTTGGGATTCACAGCTTTCCGGTACACCTATGTTTATCTTTTGTTGCAAACTGCGAATTCTTAAACAAAAGCTGAAACAGCTTAACAGGAGTTCCTTTTCTGACATCTCGGCAAGAACCAACCAGACTAGAGAAGAACTCTACCACTGCTCAGCCGCTTTGAGCTACACCCCTTTGATCGAGCCTCCAAGACAGAGAAGTGGAGCTTACTCGCTCTTTCTCCACATTGAGAATACAGAGGAGTCCTTTTACAGCAAAAGTCCCGTGATTCGGGCTTAAGGAAAGAGATCTAAACACGCTTTTTTCACCATTTTGTTGCCAAAAGGCGTGGAACCAATCGACTTCTTTCGGTCTCAACGGAAGATGGGTCCTTAGTTCTTGACCCTCGGCGGTAAGGACCATATTGTGAATCACTTCGAGAATCGCTTAATGGTGACCCCCCTTACTAGGCCTCGATGCTAGTGAGCTGAATGCTTTCCTAGGGCGGACCCTTGATGAGAATCGAGGAACACGCTTTCCTCCCCGGTCTCGGATGAGGAAATCCGTCCACTCTTTTCTCCCTATCCAAGGGCAAAGCTCCCCGGACCTGATGGTTACAATGTCGATTTCTTTAAGTCTAGCTGAAATCATTGGACCCTCCACTCTCGGGCGGTAAGAGACTTCTTTGAATCAGGATGTATGCTTAAAGAGCTAAACAACACCATTCTGACGCTAGTCCCGAAAACCCCAAATGCTTCAGCTATGTCGGAATTCCGTCCCATTGCTTGTTGCAATACTCTATACAAGTGTATCTCCAAGATATTGGCTAGGCGCATTGCACGAGTACTTCCTTCACTTATTAGCCCTAGCCAATCGGCGTTTGTTAAAAAACGAAGGATAAGTGACAATATTCGATAGCCCAAGAGCTATTTGCGGATTTCCACCACCGCCTTACCTTCCTAAATGTGCTATTAAAGTAGATTTCCGGAAAGCATATGATCTTGTGGATTGGAACTTCTTAGAAAAAGTTCTTATAGCCTTTAAATTTCCCACTCCCTTTATCAAGCCGGGTGATGGCCTGTGTTTCGTCGTGAAATTTTCGATCTCCATAAATGGGGAATTGCATGGGTATTTTGGGAGTTCTAGAGGCATCCGCCAAGGAGACCCTCCGTCGCCCTACCTCTTTATTCTAGTCATAGAGATTTTATCGGGCATCCTCAAAGTTAAAACCGATATATACCCGATTTTCATTGGTTCTCAAGTGCAAGAAGACCCGGCTTTCACACCTCTTCTTCGCGGATGATGTCTTTTGCTTTTCTCGAAAGGCCACTTGAAGTCGATTGAAGTAATAAAGGATTCTCTCCTCTTGTTCTCTGACCGGTGCGGCTTAAACCCGAACAAGACTAAAAGCAATATTTTCATCTCGGGAGGGACTCGGGGTTTCTGGGACCCGATTAACTCAATGTCTAGGGTTCCAGCGGGGTACTCTACCTTTCCGGTACCTAGGTGTTCCTATCATTTCAACTAGATTGCGTAAGATGGACTGTCAAGTGTTGATTGACTCGATCACTGCTCGAGCTCGGTCCTGGACCCAACGCTTTCTTTCTTTTGCTGGTCGTCTACAGCTTATAAAGTCTGTATTGCATTCCATCCAAGTTTACTGGGCCACCATCTTCTCTTTACCCAAAACAGTATTGCATAGCATTGAGGCCATCCCGCGACAATTCCTCTGGAAAGGTCCTGACCTTGGAATTGGCGGAGCTAAAGTAGCATGGAATGCTGTTTGCCTACCCAAAGAGGAAGGCGGCCTAGGCATCCGAAGACTTGTGGAATACAACAATGCCATGCTTTTAAAGCACATTTGGCTTCTCTTCACCGATAAAGAGTTGTTGTGGTGCAAATGGGTACATTCCACTTTCTTAAAGAAATCAAACTTCTGGGTTGTGTCCAAACCTTCTATCTGCTCATGGACATGGAAGAAAATACTCGATATGCGTGCTTGTGCCCATACTATGTTCCGATGGAACATCGGAAATGGACGCTCTGTCTCTTTCTGGTTTGACTCGTGACACATTAGGGGGCCGCTTTACCTTCTTTTTGCTAATACCGAGATCTACCAATCGCGGATTCCTCGGGGAGGCTACGATTCGATCCTTCTATGAAGGCTCTTGGCAACCCTCTTATGCGCTGACCACTCTCATGAGTTGGATGGATAGCCCTCCGCGATTTATGGATAGTACGATGGACCAATTCGTATGGACACCTCATCCATCTAAACCCTTCTCTGTTAGTAGTGCTTGGAATCATATGGCATTCTTTCATCTGGGACCGACACATAGCACCACGGTATGCTTTTCTTCTATGGTTAATCTCTCTTAACCGATTACCTACCCAGTATTCCTTTTGCGAGAATCACGGATTGAAGATGCTTTGTGCGCGTTACGTGGGGGCTACTCCGGACTCAATCAACCATCTTTTCTTTGAATGTACCTCCACCAGCGTTATTGGCGTCTCTTTGGGTGATAAAATGCAACCTACCTTGGCGAAATCGTCCATGGCAAGATCATATATTATGGGCGATGCAAGTATGTGGAGGCTCCTCTTTTGCACACCGCATATCTCGTTTTTCTTTTGGGGCCTTATGTCACATCATTTGGACCGAAAGGAATAATGCGATCTTTAGGAACAAGAGTGTTTTTATCCCAGGTATGCGAAAGCACCTTTTTAAAGCCGTCAAGGACAAGGTCGTCTCTATGGGGCGTATCGAGGACACATATAGAAATCGACTTATCTGAGAAAGTGGGACCTTCCGCCGCCTATCTTCCGTTAGTCTTGATCCCAGCTACACCCGGGACCTCACTATGGTTGTCCCGAGGCGGGGTCTACGCCTCCAACCTTCAGCTTTTATGGCTATCGCGGCCACGGGTTTTTGGGCGGTGGCCTACTTCTCCATGATTGGTTTGGTTAACTCGGCTTTTGGTTGGGGTTGTTTCATCTGCTGGTTTTTCGGCATTGTATAGTTCCTGCCGAACCCTCTGGACCTTGTCGGGACATTACTATGTCCTAATATGGTCTTGAGTTGGTTTGGGCTTAGGTTGTACTTGGTGTTTGAAAAGTTATACATATACTTATCTTACCAAAAAAAAAACTAACATCATTAACTCACCACCGCCCGCAGCGGCAGTGCTGGCTTGGGGCTCTCTTCCCCTCACGAAGGGTAGGAGTTCAAATCCCAGCGCTGGCGTTAGAGATTCTTAAGTGTGGCGCCGTGGTGGTGGGTCCTGCGCTAGCGTCACTCGAGGATTAGTCGTGCATCACCGCCGATTTCTAGCTGAGTCATCGCTGGCCGGCCAACCGGACACCTCGATTACCAAAAAAAAAAAAACTAACATCATTAACTCATTTTATTAAGCTGTGCAGCATAAAGTCTCGTTGCATTTGATGACTTATTTGATCAAGCATATATTTGAAGTGTCTGATTGTGACGCGTAACTTATCTTATAAAAGGTATGTATATCTCATATATTTTAAATATCATGATTGTTTGAAACTAGTTGCTTTGATTGATACCGTTTGAGAAATATAATCCCAAAATTTTCGGAATATAATTTCCAAAATTTCCCATAACTATCAATTGGCAGTTTCCAAAAAGGATTTTGCAAAAATCGATATATTGTACTCTTGGGTTTAAAACCTTTTTCATCTTCTCTCTCACTCTCACACTCTCTCTAAACACACATTCTACTCTCCAAAACCCTAAAGATCTCCAAACACACGTTTTACCCTAAAAGATCTCATCTTTCTCTTCGGAAACTAAAAAAAACTCTTCAATGGCACCAAAATCGACCACTGAATCAAAGAAAGGAATCAAAGGTTCCAGATGATCGAACTAAATCGCGGGAATGTTCACTAGAGCAGAAAAAGAAGGAGAAGTAGAGAAAATCGATATCTCTTATTCGGGCTTTGAGCAAGAGTGACCTATAGGTAATAAATCTTCACCTATCCCTGTTCAAGAACGTGATCGTTTTGTTATGGCAAGACAACTGATAAAAATCATTAAAGTACTTCGAGAAAATCGGATTGATTAGAGTGCTGTAAATGCGGTGTGTAAAACATTAGGTTTTCTGTCTAAACGTGAAGTTATGGAGGAATATGAGAATGGTATAAGGCTTGGAAGATTACTTATTGCTGATAAGGGGATAGTTCTTAAAGAGACCTCTAATGTTCAAGAACCCCTGTGACTATAAAGAAAGGAGTTTCTCGAAAAGGGAAAGAGAAAATAAGAGAACATTCGAATGTTAGAGGAGATAAATTCGTTGGTGAGGAGGAACTGCAGACTTTGGAGAAAAGCAAAAATATTAATACTAGAAAAGAGGATAATGATGAGAAACTATTTGCTAAGTTTGTGCCCATTTCTGGAATTCCTCCTGATGACAAGAAAAGTGACAGCTTATTTAGAAACAAAACTCATCAAGTTGCTTACAACTCTCTTCTAGCCAGAGGAATAATGAATAACAGAGTTGTAGACTTCAACTTCTTTGAAAATTTCAATATCAAAATTCAAAGTCTGATTGAAAATCTTGATTTTCAAAGAATGTGCTCTCTCTCTCACAAAGTCTACCTTAAACTCACGGCTTACTTTTATTCAAATATATCATTCATTTCTCCTGCTGAAATTGAGTTCTCTATTTTTCAACAAGATTACAAGTTATCAGCCTTTGATCTCTTTACCATTCTAGGAGTAAAACATACAGAATTTTCTTTTATTCCTATTGTGACATTCTGAAATCTGACCCACTTGAATTTTATGAAACGGATGATTTATGGACGTACTTATAGTTAGATCTCGCCAGAATTGATCACTCCTGGGATACTAACCGTTAGGGAAAGGCTAATTAGGGATTTAAATTTGCGTGACCAAAGAAACTCGATTGTGAATCGACTTTCGATAATAAAAATTGTCGGGGTGGCATTTTAAGCCAATGCAGGCCGATCCAAAGATAGTTAGAGATCAATTCGCCGCTGTCATAATAGTGGATCGTCAGTGATTCTGCTTGACCACGAGATGAACTGACGAATGATCCTAAACTTATATCAAATGATCGTGCCTGTCGAAACTAGCGATTGATCCTCACAATTAAGTGACAACCGAGGTCATCACAACTTGAGTGAACTTGAACGTGGCTTGATTCAATATCAGTCACGGATCAAATGTGCGAATTTCCCCAAAAGTCACCCGTTAGTTCGAGATCCACTCAAGTTACGTTAGTTAAATTTAATCGCTAATTAGAGACTAAGTTTGAGCATCGAAAATTATGAAGGTCACGACAGGATAATTGAACGATGTTGTTATTAGCTCAGTTAGTCTCAGATTTATCTAGATTCCTTAGAAAATTTGAATTCTTGCGCGAGAAATGAAAAATGACCGTTTTACCCCCGAGATTTTATTAAGGCCAAGTATATTGTGAAAGGGGCATTTTGGTCATTTCATACGAGCTTTAGAAATAGAAATTTTTTGATAATTTTGACCTTGGGAATTTTGTGAAATTTCAATTTTGCCTCTGGATTTTTTTGGCAAGGATTAATATGGACCGTCGATCTTAGGATAAGATCAAATCTTGGCCGTTGATTGAAAATTAGAGAGAGGGGGAGGATGGTCATTTGGCAAGGCGTGAGACACCAATAATTGGCCTTTAGTTTATTTAATCTCATTTTCTTTCTCCCCCTCTCATTTCTCTCACTCTCTCGGCATTTCTCTCTCCCTCTCCTGCTCAGCCGAGCCTCCCCCTTCCCCTCACGTGGCCCTGTCTAGCTGCCCCGGCCAATCGTCGCTGCCGCTCACCCGCCTAGCCGGAGCAACCGCACGCCCAAGCTACCGTCGCTCGCCTCACCGTCTCTCTCTCTCTCTCTTGTTTTCCCCTCACCGAACACCACCATCAACCCCTTCGGTTTTGTCCAACCGTGAAAGATCAGCCACCATCCAGCCAGTCGCTCGCCATCGCCGTACATCGCCGTTCAACCGCTCGCCATGGTCGTCCGCCGCTATGTGACCACCTGCTGCCGCCCCTCCTTTTCTGCCCAAGCCAAACTAGGACTTCGTGTAAGTAACATCCTAAACTATATTTAGGATACCGGGTACCGACAGATGTAATTAGGGGCTAAATCGAGTTAATTAGGGGCCGATTTGAGTGAATTAGAGATAGTTTAGGGGTTAATTTGGGGGACTGATTGGGGGTTTGAACTTGGCTGATTTGTGGATAGATTTATGATGGTTTGGGGCTGATTTAATGTTGAATTGAGTGCTGAAAATTGTGAGTTGCGATGATGAGCATTATGGTCTAATTCAGGGACTAAAGGTGTCGATTTGATGTGCGTGGTGTCGTAGCTCGTTGTGGTGCTTAGTATGGCTTGACATGCACCTAAATATGCTGAATTTATGTTCACGATAGCGGCTGTGATTGTGGGCCCGATGGCGGCCTTGTATGTTTATTGAATTGTGAATTGATTGATTGAAATGTGGATTGTTATATGCGTGCATCGGCTGAATTGAATTGACTGTCAATTGGCCATGATTGGGTGTTAATTGAGCATGTGAAATGCATGAAGTTCGATGCGTGCATGGGCCGAATTTGATCGGTTGGTGATATAGTATGTTGGAATGAAAATCAAGTGAGTGAAGGAATGGAAAATTTTGTGAAATGTCGTGCGTGTGGTCACGAAAGTCCCTGAGGTGGTACTATAATGAGGGGAATTGCGCCATCCTAAGGCAGTACTTTTACGCAGGATGATGCCCGGTATTACCGGAAGACTGCCAACATGAGGCGTGTACTTTAACGCAGGTTGTGCTGTAGGTGGTGGATGTTGAACCTGAGGCAGTACCATTACGCGAGCAAGATACATAACCTGAGGCGGTACCATTACGCAAGCTAAGAAGTGTTGTGAATATGAGATGGTCACAGTTGACCTGAGACGATACCATTACACGGGTCACTGGTGAGTTGAGTAAAAATATGAGATGGTCGCAGTGGACCTGAGGCGGTACCATTATATGGGTCACTGGCAAGTTGAGTGAAAATATGAGATAGTCGCAGTGGACCTAAGGCGGTACCATTACGCGAGTCACTGGCAAGTTGAGTAAAAATAGTGTGATGAGACATGAACGAGTATGTGAAATGTGGAAATGAAATGCCGAGTGTGGAAATGACACATGTTCGACTTTGTCTGCAGGCATGAAATTTACTTGAAATGTGTATGTGGTTGGAAATTGCGTTATTATGGCTAATATGCAGGTTGTACGTATTAAAAGCCCAGGTAAGTGCAATTATGTGCTTGTGATGTGCTTATTGAGTGTTGTGGTGTTTGAATTTGTCTGGAGGCACGTGTTAGCCTAGATAGGGTTTAGGGTATGTGCTTGTTGAGATGTGTTCTCATGGTTGTTTCAACCAAACAATTTCAGAATCCCAACCTAAGCAATGAACCTTCCACCATCGCTGCCGTAGCGCTTTGGTAATCCGATGCACATCGACCATAATGTAGTAGAGTATTCGATAGATGAGAATTTAGCCTGGATCAAGCATACGATCGTAGTCTGGGTAGACATAGGGCAACCCCTTTGGTAGGCCCATATTTATACCACCTAGATGTTTCAGGACAAGATGGATGACTTTGGCCCCATCTGTGGCTTTGATGTTCCGTTTGACGGAGTAGGGGATTGCGATCCGTTAGCCATATCCCCTCCTGACGGTGAGATGACTAGTCTGGAGACTAGCCTAGCACAGTCCGGACATCAGGCCGCACCTGAAACTTCAGTGGTTGAGCTGGAGGAATCCTAGGTAGGGTATGATCCTATGGAAGTGAATCTAGGTGTAATACCAGAGGAGGAACCCAGAGAAGAAGACCCTAAAGAAGTACTGGAAGAAGAACCTAAGGACAAGCCAGAAGAAAACCTAGAGATGGAACCAGAGGACGAGTCAGAGAATGAGCCAGAGGAAGAGCCGAAAGAAGAGTCTAAGAAAGAAGAGCGAATTGAGGTTCCGATGGAATCGGGTGATGAGAACAACCCGATTGAGATTGAGGCTAATTCAGAATCCTTAGAGGAGCAGGTGGCTCAGGGGAATTCAGACTCAAGTTTTGGGGAGTCGGACTCAGAGTGGACGCCATCCAGAAGGCATAGGGGCTAGTTTAGGGGTTGAGCGAGGTCTTTTGAAGTGTCCTATTTTTGGAGTTAGGGTTACCCAGGCCACTGATCCTTTTTGATATCGGTGGTGTATAGTTTAGCAGTTCGATGTGCATGTATAATGTGTGGATTGTATATGGTGGATATTGTATAAGTTTGAATCGCTAATGGATGTTTATTCTCCCTTGTACCCCTGGTCAAATATTGTCTGGGTATTTATAGCTTTTACCGGTGCTCTATATCTCTAATGAGTTGATTAGGGTCGGCGATATCCTGGGACGTCGCGATATCCCACTAGAGAGGGATGCCATGAGCTCGATGGGGTTGGGGGCGTGACACCTATCACTTCTGATTTGGCATATCGATCTTTGTTTGGTGACTCATCTTTCATCAGAGGTTCTACATCTCATGTATCTCACACTCTTTTTCCTCTAAATTCTATTGTCATCCACAAAATCATCATCAATTGTCTCATACCCAAAGGATCTTCCAAAATTGATGTCTCTCGATATGAGGTCAAGTTGATTTGGGCAATTCAAATCACATTTCCCATTTCTCTATTCCATATGATTCTTCTTCAAATGTATAGAATTGTCAAGATGAGTAAAGGACTCCCTTATAGAGCTTTGGTCACTGCTATCTTTGAGTATTTGAAAATCTTCATTCCTGCAAAATTCAAAGGTAAACCTCTTCAAACTATGACTATTGGAGAACTCATGATGACTAAGATGGGATATAGATTTGATGGTGAAAATTGAAAGGATAAGAAGGGTAAGATTATTCCTGCAGAAGTGATGAGTGCACAGAACAAGGGCTCTGTTAACATTTTTCATGAGTCTGATAAGGAGGAATCAATTGAACCCTTAGTAAGAAAGAGGAAAGTGTAGCCGATAGCCTCCAGAACTGACAGACCAGTCAAAAGAACTTAAGCCGTGGCCAGTGATTCTTATGAGATGCAGATATCTGATGAACAATCTGCTGAACAATCTCAAGCTGGTGAAAGAAGCCTTAAGGATTCAAGGTTTATGCAATGGCTAATTATTCAAGATGCCAAGCATAAAGCCCGTGCAGACAGACATGTTGCCACTCAGCTTGAAATTCAAATATTGCGAGATGAGGAGGAACACTTGATGAAATCACTAAGTGACATCATCAACAAAGTAGTCATGGAAAATCAGCAAGAACACATGGCTACTGCAGAGAAAGAAGCAGAGGAAGGACCCTCTAGGAGACAGGGGGGAGTTTGAACATGATCATGAAGCTGAAGTGCATGAGGAGTTTGAGCAAGAAAATGCTCACAATGATGAGGAAAATAGCATTAATCTAGCTAAAATGCAGGAGCGGTTCAAGGAAGAAAATGCTCAAGATGTTTAGGATAATGACTTTAATCTGCTTAACATACAAGAGGACCACAATCAGAATGCACAAGAAGCAGCTCCTTTAATAGCAACTTCTGCAGATTTTCCTCTTTAAGGAGATGATTGTGAAAACAATCCATCCGAAGCTCAACAAAGAGGCAAAGGGAAGGAAGCAACATCTATTGACATTCAGGCAACTCACACTTCTTCTGGATACAATATCTCCTCATCCATGTCAGATCATGCAGCCATTACCAATCTAAGATAGAGATAAGCTGCAGTTCAGAATGAAGTCCGGGAACTCCGCAATGAACTTAAAGAAGGAATTCAGGAGATCAATGATTTGAAGACTCAAGTTAGAACTGATGTACAAATTGTAGCAATTAACACTACAGGCTAGATTCATCAACTCTCATCACATATTGAGCAACAATTGAACCAACTTTCTAGTTTTCATCTTGTCCAAGTGCCATTTCTCTTTGCACCTTTTGGAACTTCTTCATCTGAACCCACAGGACCCTTAGCCCCTCCAGCACATCAGCCAAATTGATCACATCTCTTCCTAACTTATCATTTCTAAGTTATTTGTTTCAACTTTCAATATTGGTTTTGGTTATGTGTTTGACTTGGTGTGAACTTTGAATATTGACTTATGATTCGACAATGGTTGTTTGACTTAACTCTTATTGCATTTTTATTGATTATACTATTTATCCTTTATGTTGATGTCAAAAAGGGGGAGAAATATTATAAAGGATGGATGTGAATGCAAGTGATGTGAATGCAAGTATGGGAGCGGCAGAATATGAATTGATATATTTCAGAGCTTAACAATGTCGTATATGCTTCGAAAGTTATATCATCTAAATAAACTATTTTGTTTATAGATAATTTTGTCATCATCCAAAAGGGGGAGAATATTGAGAAAAACTCCTAATGAGTTTTAAGGAATGACAAAACAATCTATTACAGACCAGAATTACACTTGAGTTATTTCATGCAGGTAAATGCTGAGTCATCAGACTTAGTCGATGAAAGAACTTTGTCATCAGACTCAAAATTACTCATCAGATTTAATGAATGTTATTTTTGGGAAGTTTATTATCACATCCTCAATTTCAGTCCTTGGAAAATGGCTATGGTTTAAGTTTGGTGGTTTTCCAATCGGAACTAATTTTTACACTGGTTTTGGAAAACCCAGTTTTTGATCCTTGTACCCCCTTCGTTTTATTATATTTTAGGAGACTTTTATGGTCCGAATTTCCAGACACTTTCTTCTTGAAAGTTGTTCCAAACATCTTGACGTTTTATATACTTTAATTTTAGAATTTTTGGAATTGATATTGGTGGTACGATGGCTTGATTTTCGGACCGTGTGAAATTGCCCAGAATGGGTATTTCAGTGATATTCACACTTGATTTATTTTCTACAAGCTTTTATGGGCCAGTTTTGGAAAAGTTTCCTTCACAAAAATTGTTGAAAACTTCCTTCTCTATAACGTGTATAAATTTGGGAATTTTCTGAAATGATTTGGATTCTGGACAGAGTTTACTTTGAGAAACAAGAATTCTGTTCTAGCAAACTATTTTTAGTCTGTCTTTGAGCTACTAAAAATGGTGTTTACAAAGAGATTCAAATTTTGTGTTCTTTATGAAAAATATTTGTTAAGGCCTTGTTTATGACATATTCAAATTTGATAATTTTTGGAGTCTATTTACTATATTTTCAAGTCCGATTTCGTGAACAGTGCAAAGCTATCCGATTTTGTTAGATTTCAAAGATTTATAAATTACTATATGAGAACGTTGAAATCTCGACTTGATGTCTTTTGACGATATTTGAGGACATTATCGCGCCGAACCTTGGGTTGAGCGAGATTATTATACATGTTTTGTCGTGAAAAACCCTCGGAAATCATGGAATTGATTATGATGCGGGTTTACAACTTAAGTGTCGATTAGTTGTTGTTGTGCAAACCGATGGTGCTGAGTCATTGTGCGCCAAACCGACATTTCTAGAAGACCAAAATAGGCTCCGTATTTGTTTTATTGGGAAGAAACTAGAAGATAAGGCTTTGACATGGTCAAAGCTTCTCCTTCAAGCTTCCATCGTTAAGTTTCATTAATGCCATTAAATGGCCCTTGACTTAGAAGCCCTATTTCATGATGACAAGCATTAATAATCTTAGACTTTGGAGGCCCTATCATTATGGGACACAAGGCAAGGCCATTCGGCCAAGCCAAGGGGAAGTCGAGAGTGAGAGAGGCCATTCGAGAGAGAGAGAGAGAGAGAGAGAGAGAGAGAGAGAGAGAGAGAGAGAGAGAAGCTAAGGGATAAGGTCCAATTTAATGCCCTTAATTGCTATACATCATGACTTTTGACTATTGTGCATTAATGCACATTAATACTTGGCTTCTTCTCCAAGCCTATTTGGCTATAAGGAAGCAAGAAGTCTCACGTGAAACCCCCCATTTCTCCCTCATCTCACGCCAACATCTTCTTCTTCTTCCTTTGTTTTTGTTTTTCTCACTTTTGACCAAGAAGCTTGCCCCCAAAACAATCCCGAACCAGCCCGTGTCTCTTCTCATTCCTACCCAAGAGCCACAGCTTGGCCTTCGTAGGCCTAGGTTTGCTCGGCCAAGCAAGAAGGAAGCAAGGAGAAAGCCCGAAATTTCCCGAGCTCACCCATCTCGAACCTCGTTCTCTAGTTTTGTTTGTCGTTGAGTAAGTGAATTCCCTAATACCGGGAAAGGAATTTAAGATTTGTTGTGACGTGGTTTGCTTGGACCGTTTCTTGGTCGTTTGATTGGTCGTAGTTGGCTCATTTCTTAGTTTAATCATGTTTCATGTTTAATATTATTTGAGATAAAACCGAGCCTTGATTGGTAAAGTGTACATGATGTGGCCATGTGTGATGTTCTCTTGTTTGAACTTTGCTATTGATCTGCCATCGATGCGGATGCGGTAAGGGTCGATTTATGTTAACAGCGATTGATATATCCTCGCTTGATATTAGTGTTTTCACTTGCTGAGTCTCCCCGACTCATCCCCCGTTGTTTTCCCTTTTTTAGGTCCGTAGGGATGGCATCTCCCCCAGCCTGCGTTAGCAATCCCGTGAAGCCGAGAGCCGAAGTGCTGACCGTGATAACTGTCAGAGAAGACCGCGCCTACCGCCAAATCACGACGCTTGTGATGTTCAATGAGGGCCTAACGGACTTGGTGCCTCAGAACGGGCCAGCTCCAGGATAAAGCCACGGGTGGGATGTGAGATGGCCAGGTGGACGGGACTAGGGTGGAGATGAAGAAGCGAGGAGCGAGAAGTCATAATGGGTATAAGATAACCCAAGTCAAGATTTGCCATTTATAGTCGGCTGTGAAACATGTTTTGTTTGCCATGACCCGAAAGACTTGTTAAAACATGTTCGTATGCATTGTAAACATAAGGTTTTATCATATGCCAATCAACAATCACAAGTATCCTTACCTCACCTTAGCACACATGTTATGCGTGACATCAATCAACAAATATCACAACAATGTATCCAACATAACACGTACTTAGAACACATAAAGAGATTTCCTATGTATCATACATCCACACTTGCGTGTGTCTCGATTATAAGGTAAAATCCACTTGGGCACGTCCCATACCATACCTAGCAGTTTTCATCCCATAATAAAAAAACTATGCAACATGCGTGTTCCATCTATCATGACCCCTTTAGGCCACTACACATCAAGCAATTTGTAACAAGATGACAGTCTTCCGGCATGACCGGACATCGTCCCGACCAGTCGAGCATAGCAACATCAAACGGTCTACAAAATAACGGCATTCCAATACAACAACATTAAACGATCTACAGTAAAATGGTATCCGGTAAGGTGCATCAAATCCGCCATCGAGCTGCGATTTGGCATTCGGAGTATTGGAAATCCAGATTATCTCTAGGCATTCGATAAAATCGAGCGCAATCTGTAGTAGACCTTGATAAATCGGGCATCGTCAAGCGATCTACAGCAAGACAGCTTCCACATGTGACCACACGAACATACAAGCATTCAAACCAATTCTTATCATTTCAATTAGCCAATACAAACATAAATTGTGCTCGAATCGATGCCACATAACAATTCTTCATGGTTACATATGCAAATAATCGCTCGACTTTGTAAAAATATCATTGTTGACACTTGATTTTTAGCTTATTTTTTTTATATTTTCAAAAATCTCAAAATTAGGACTAGGAATCTTGGCCAAGCCTAGAAACCTACTTCTAAACCAAAAATGATTTTTTGTAGCTTTTTCCCACATTTTTCCTTAATTTCCTTTAGTCAAAATAAGTGAGAAAATCAAGAAAAATAGTAAATGGAAAAATAAAATTACATAAAAATAGTCATTAGTATTCTTTTAAATCCAATTTCATTAATACATCATCAATTTTAAAAAATCTCAATCGGGTATGTGTTTTTCCCAAAATTGGGCAAAATCAAACCCGAATTGAACCAAAAATGCAATTAAATCTTTTCTAGTCATTTTTAAGTCATAGTGTCTTCACAACAAATGATTCTGGGATCTTGAATTACATAATGGTTGGTCCAATTGCACAATTTTTCAAAGAAATCAGAAAATCCCAAAATTCAATTGAAAATTAAGAATTTTGAGCCCAAATTGGGAATCATGCCTAATATGAAATTGTCAAACCATGAGACCATCGTTTCTAGGGTTAATCAAATGTGCGTAATTCAATTTTGGCACCATTTTTTCCTAATCAGGTCATTAGGACATCGAATTGAACAAAATCCCAATAACCCTAATACAAAAATTTAAAAATCTTGGACATGATTTTATCAAAAATTGGGGAAAATTACATATTTTGATTCAAAATGTGACAAGGAATTCGATTAAAATCGGGCTTAATTTGGATTTTTAAATAAAATCGGGCCTGCCGAGTCAGCCAGGGTCGACCCAACCCGACTCAGCTACTCTTCTTCCTTACCTAACTCACCTGTTGACATCTATTTTTTAGGTCATTTTTTTTATATTTTTAAAAATCTCAAAATTAGGTCTAGGAATCTTGGTTAAGCCTAGAAACCTATTTCTAAACAAAAAAAAAGTAATTTTTTAGCATGTTTCTGCATTTTTCTTAATTTCTTTTAGTCAAAAGAAACGAGAAAATCAAGAAAAATAGCAAATGGAATCAGAAAATTCCATAAAAAATAGTCATTAGTCCTATTTTAAATCCAATTTCATGAATACATTATCAATTTTGAAAAATCTCAAACGGGTATATGTTTTTCCCAAAATTGGGTAAAATTAAACCCGATTTGAACCAAAAATGCAATTAAATAAGTCATAGTATCTTCACAACAATTGATTATGGGACCTGAATTGCATAATGGTTGGTCCAATTACACAATTTGACATAAAAATAAAAAAAATTCCCAAAATTTGATTGAAAGTTAAGAATTTTGAACCCAAATTGGGAATTGTGCTCAATATGAAATTGTTGAAATGTGAGACTTTCTAGGGTTAATCAAATGTGGATAATTCAATTTTGGCATCAATTTTTCCTAATCAGGTTATTAGGACATCAAATTGAACAAAACTTATTAACCCGAATATAAAAATGAGAAATCTTGGACACAGTTATAATAAAAATTCGAGCAAATTATACATTTGAGTTCGGAATATGATGGGAAATTCAATTTTCAATTTGAAAAATTGGGTCAAAATCAGGTTGAATTGACGAATTTAGACCTACCAGGTCTGCTAGGTCGGTCGGGTTAACCCAACCCAACCCGGGTAGGTCATCTTCTTCACCCGGATTTCCAACATATGCACAAAACCTAAAAAACAGACTCAAACCCAAAACTTTACCGATCATTTCCAGTTAATTCAGCACTTTTTAATCGATCGTGCCAGCTAGAAAATATCCAGCTAGCACCATATGATCATCCCCAACCAATTACAAGTCGGTTCCAACAAATTTTGGGCTAGAATCGATCAACAAAAAAAATGAAAAAAACTGATCCAAGAGGGGGAAGGTATTCGAGGGAATTCCAGAGAGAGGGAGGAGAGATAAAGGAGCAAAATCAAAGAGAGAGAATCAGAGAGAGATGGTTGTAGGTCCTGCCACAAGTGTCCGGCGCCGCCCTAGACGGTGGAGTGCCGGCAAATCGTGAGTTGATCGTGACCTCCTCTCTCCATTCTAGTCAACTCGACTAATCCAGAAGGTCTAAAACCGAGCATATTCCAGCCAATCCAGACCTGTTCCGGCAAGGCCAAGACCACCAAGGCGAAGATCAAGTGTCAAGGAACAACTCTTAAGGTGTGGGACAGTTCGACAATTTCATTTGATCAACGAACGAAGCAAGCAAAGTCGGTTCACGGTCAATTTTTTCAAAATTTTCCAGAATTTGGTTTTGGCTTCAATGTGCATGTTTGAATGATTTCATTGGTGAATATTGGCATTTTGATGTTCATTACTCGTTTCTAATCATTTTTTATATTGATTAATTGCATTTTTGGGCATTAAAATGCACAAACCGAGTCGGCCGTGCATTAAACCACCCCCTCACCGGAAAACCCGAAGCCTCGCCAGAGCATCACCGTGACCATAGGTCATCCAAGTAGGCTTCCTTTCAACTTTGTTTGATGATTTGATGCTGATTGGAACCGATTTAGACGGCTAGAGCCAGTAGGATAGCCATTTAGGTTCTAAAAATGAAAGTTTAGTCGGTGAAAGTTAGGGTTTTTGGGACTAAGTTTTAGCTGACCAGAAAATGTTCGACGGCAATCCAATTGGTTTAGATTGATACTAGAACATGTGACCTTAATGATGGTCCAAGTGGAACGGCGAGATAGTTGCCGGAAGATCGTCGGCGATGAGCCCGAAGTCATGGCCTCGAGAGAACTAAACTGAAAATCATGCCCACCAACTGTTTGTAGAAATACCCCAAAGAAGTGGAGCCAAAATGGTGCCGTTTTGGGCACTATGCCCACCGGAGGAGGTGACCGGCAACCGACGCCGATGACGCCCAGTTCAGCCAAGCCAAATCGGGTCGAACCAGATCGGTCCAATTAGTTCCCCGGTGAGAAAATTTAAAAAAAAAAAACAAAATAAAAAAAACAGAAAATTCCAAAAATTCCAAAAAACAATAAAAAAATTTCAGAAAATTCATAAAAATTCAATAATTTTATAAAATTCATAAAAATTCCAAAAAATTTCAGAAAATTCAAAAAAAATTCAGAAAAACCAAAAAAAAATTGAAAATTGAAAATTCATAAAAATTTTCAGAAAATCATAAAAAAAATCGATTCTCGGTTTAAAAATTTTTTCCAAAATAGAAAATCAAAATATCAAAAATTTTGAAAATTCATAGAATGATCCAAAATCATCATGGCCAGTCATAAAAAATGAAATTTGAATTTTTGGAAATGTCTAAATGAAAAAAAATCAAAAAAATCAAAAAAATTTGAAAACTCACAAATTGGTCCAAAATCATCATGGCCAACCATAAAAAGCGAAATTTGAATTTTTGGAAGTGCCCAAGTGGTATTTTTAGGAAATTCCAAATTCAGGGGTTCTAACCCTTAAAAAACCCTAAAACCCTAAAATGTGTAAATCATGAAATGAACAAGCTATTAGAGCTTCATTAGGGTTTGAGGTGTTTTGATTGATTTTTGTTTTAGAGACCACTTAGGATTGATTGACTTGATTGATTTTGATTGTGCATTTAATAATTGTTTGGTCTTTCCTGCGATTAGAACGAATGAGATTAGTAGGTAAGCCTCGAAAACTCACATGATACGTTAGATATCATATCGTTCTTAGGTACCGAAAGGGCGTTAGGAATCTCAATTTGGGATCAATAACATAACCAAGTCCACATACTCAGAATCTCTGGTTCATAGAATTGTGATATTTCTTCCGTACCTCGATTAGGTTTCTAGTCTACCTACCAATAATGACTAGTGGCGACTCCAAAATCACAAACCTAAACTAAATAAGAAATCAACTTCCATTGTCACATAAGGTATGGTCTGGGAGAGACCCTTACACGGAAATACCTCCTTAGCGCGCAAATTCCGAAAGCCGAAAAAAATGCGCACCGCGACAGGCTTGGCGACTCAGCTGGGGAAACATACTTTTTCTAAGTGGACTTAAGCTTAGATAGAACGATATACTTGTGTTTTGTGCTTGCAAATATCCCAGGTACGTCCCACTAATGATAGTGTTAAATGGTTTTGTAGGTGGGTGTTATAAGGAGTGTTGTCTTTGCTAATCCTTGTTTTGCAGGAAGGTGTTGGAATTGATTGTGTTTGAATAAATTTTAGAAGTGCTGTTTGTTTATTCATTGCTATACATAATTTTAAATTGCTTTAGCACTACACCATTAGCACACACCACCCGTGGCCCAACCCTGGCTACATTTAGAATTACCCTTAGGAGATATGTGTTTAGGCGGAACTATGAGCCAATTGCTCATGAGATCGTTTAAATGCAATACCAATCACCAAGGTGGAATAATATTTCATTACTTTAAGTTGATTACCTATTGGAATGGAATCTTTTGTCCTTTAAGGTGATGACCTTGAGCCTTTAGTATATCCTACCCTTTTAGGCGTCAAAACTTTACTAGTTGCATTCGCTTGTCTTTGTGGTTGGTATACCTAAAACCAAACCAAAATATCACGGTAAGCAAGTATCATTCCATTCCATTCCTTTACAATTATGCATGATAGTTAGCGCATTTTCATAAAATGCCTAAGTAACATTCAATGCTTGGTCTAAATGCCCTTTTCATTTTAGAATGTATGATTGGGATGTCATACTCCATTTGACTATTCTTTCATTTTTAGATGACATGTATAGGTCCATGGTGGATTTCTTATGTAATTCAAATGCTTATTTGTTCATCTCCTTGTATTCGAAGTTGTAAACCACAGTTTAAGGCTTTATAGTCTAAATGGAGTATGACAAAATGAGCATTTACATCATACATTGAATTTGTCCATAATCTCAACTATTTGCTCTTTTAAGGTTTAAACGGACTCAAAATGATATTTACATTACTCTTAAGGCATGCAAATGTACTTTACCTCCGTTTTATCTCAAAAGGAAATATGATTGAAATGGGGACATTTAAAATTGATTCACAATCCATGGTGATTAATGACAAATCTTTTTGCATGATTAGGCTCAATGGGTAAACAAAACATCCAAGTAATTCCCATTCCTCGAAAGGAGCTTGCCGCTTGGTGGAAAGGCATGTCCAAAGACAACCAAACTTATGTCCAAGAAAGGCTTGGATACCTTCTCGAGCTTATACATGTAGAACATCAAGTCAGTTTAGTCCAAGCTTTGGCACATTTTTGGGAGGTTTCCACCGCCACATTCCATCTTAGAGAGCATGAATTGGTACCAACATTAGAAGAATATCAAGCCGCCATTGGAATTAACTCTACATCTAGGGTCGTAAAGTCATCTATTGGACCTAATCCGGTGAGCCTTTTAGTCGAATTCCTTACCATCAAAACTTCCAAAATCGAAAAGTTAATCAAATCAAACACGGGTAGATTTCGTTATCCTTCCTAGCGGACAACTTTTCAAAACTTCCCAGGGAAATGGGACTTTAGCCTAGGTATTCATTCTACCTTTCTTCGACTTTGTTCTATTCCCTGTGTCTAGAACGGGATTAGACTCTTTAGTAGCTGTGATCACAAGACAAGCGTGTCTTAAATGGGACTTCTCTAATATACTTCTTGCTCAAACTGTCATCTCCCTAAATACATACCAAAATCATGGGAATGGTATCTTTCAAGCTTCTACTAGTCTTTTGTCATTATGGTTCATCTCACACATTCGACCTTGGTGTCATTTCATGAATATTCGCGAAACTTGTTCGGCGATAAATCGAATTGAGCGATACATTCGTATCCAAAGAAAATTACGTAAATAATCTTTCTTAGATTGGGCCAATTTCATTAGAGCCTTAATTCCTAATCAAATCCAATGGCGAATCAATTGGCCAAAGATTAGCAAGGCAAAGATTACAAGCAGGGAGGGAAATGCAGTACCATTACTCAGTTTGAGAGGAGGAGCAGCTTATTGCCCTCTGAGGGTCATTAGATAATTTGGGATACTTGAGCAAGTACCACCGGTATGGAATCCCGAAGAGTTCGCCTTTGTCATCCCTAGTGGAATCATACCAGAGGAGGAGAAGAATGTCCTTTAAGATAAAATTCACAAGATCATCTTATCTTTGGATAACCCACTCGAACAAATAATTGAGTGGTCAGAAAGCTTGCAAGAAGACATGAAGATTTGCATGGCCTCTAAAAAATACATCAAATGAATAGAAAATAAGCGTCCAATTGATGTCGAATCATATATCTCGTTGAGCATAGTACTAGATCCTGTGGATGAGTATGTCCTAGAATATATCGTTCCAAACATGCCTGGAGTGGAGCCCTACGTCTTAGAAGAGGTTGTGATCGATGTGGAGGAATGAGAGTCTCAAGCTAAGGAATGGGAAGAATACCAAAAGGCGGAAGCTATCTTAGCTTGCATAAACCCTAGGGCTAGATAATTTAGATTCCCATTTGAGTTCAAAATCATGATGTCAAACAATTTCAAATTTTATATGTAATGATAAATTGATCATTTTCTAAACATGCATAGATAATTTCATAATACAATTTCAAAACATAAAGGAATCACCATGGATTGCAATTCTTTGAATGGTACGATTCCTTGAGAAAGACATTGATGAAGAATTTTATACAAGGCTAAGACTTGTATAGAACTTCTTACCTTGACAATCTCATAAAATCATACAATTAAAAGAATGTAGGATTTCATGATCATTTTACTATGCTAATATTGGGTTTTTTTTATAAATCAGGTTGCTTAGCAACGAAAAGTAAAAGACCCCAGACTCGCCTACAAGTTAGAATGGCAGAAGAAGAAACCCGTGCTCGACTAGCTGAAGTTGAGAATTAAATGACCCAGATGGCTATCATGATGGCAGAAATGAAGACTCTTATTCTCGCATCTCAAGGATCTTTTCCTACTATTCCAAGTGTAGGAACTTCAAATGCAATCGAAACACCAGTTGAAGACCTAGTCAGAAACAAAGAACCGGTTCAAGAAAATCCTCCAAAAACTATGTTTGAAGTAGTGAATTTGGAAGAGGATAATCAAACCAAAAAGGCATCCAAAATAAAGGATGAAGAAGAAGCTAAGATGTCATGCCCCGAACCTCATCAAGCTCGCGACATACCTCTTTGGTTGATTATTGCGATGTCCCAAGAAGTCACCGACCCCACACATCAGAGATAAAGCACTAATGGAAGTAACATACACCTAAACAATATTTAGAGAGGGGTAATAGGGAGAATATATACATTTACTACCGAGTCAAACTCATACAATACACCCCATTTACAAAACACTTAATATACATGCACACCGACTTCTGAAGTTTACTCCGTCGATAACAAAAAGGATCAGAAGTCTGGTTATTATTTAGCTCCAAAAATGGGACGCTTCAAAAGTTTCACTCTACCCCTAAACTAGCCCTTGCACCCCCTAGATGGTGTCCACTCCGAGTTAGACTCCCCCGAATTCAATCTGAATCCCCCTGAGCAACCTGCTCCTCTGAGGGCTCAAAGTCTACCTCGATATCAATTGGGTTATTCTCATCACCCAACCCTAATGGAACCTCAATTCGCACCTTTTCTTCAGCCTCCTCATCTGGCCCTTCCTCTGGCTCATCCTCTGGTTCCTTCTCTGGCTCTTTCTGTGGATCTCCTTTTGGTTCCTCCTCAGGCTCTTCCTCTGGTTCCTCTCCTGGGCCCTCTTTGGGCTCTTCTTCGGGCTCTTCCTTTGGCACTGCACCTAAGTCCACATCCATTGGGTTGAATTTGGCTTGTGATTCCTCCGGTTCCGGATCAGGTTCAGCCACCGAAGGTTTGGGTGCTGCAGGTATATGCTAATGTCCTGACTATGCGAGACTAGTATCCAGGCTAGTCATCTCACCATTGAGAGGGGGTATGGCCAACGGTAATCCCCTACTCCGTCAAAAGGGACATCAAAGCCTTGAACTGGACCAAACTCGTCCATCCCATCCCGAAAACACCAGGCGGTGTAAGTGTGGGCCTGCCATAGGGGTTACCCTATGTCTACCCAGACTACAGTAGTATGCTTGATCCAGGCCATATTATCGTCTATCGGGTACTCTACAACTTTATGGTCGGTGTGCATCGGAATACCAAAACATTGAGGTGACAGCGGCGGAAGATTCATGGTTCAAGCCAAAGTTATGAAATGATTTGGTTAAACAATCATGAGACACATCTCAGCAAGTAAACACCCTAAACCCCACCTAGACTAGCACGTACTTCCAGACAAATCCAAACACAATCACACTCAACAACCACATAACAGGCACATAATTGCATTTACCTAGGCTCTTAATGTGTACAATCTACACATTAGTCTCAATTACACAAATTCCAACCACATGAACATTTCAAAGGAATTTCCATGTCCATAGACAAAGTCGAATATATGTCCTTTCCAAGCTCGGCATTTCACATAAACTCGTTCATGCACCACCATATCACTTTCATTCGACTTGCCAAATGACCAGCGTTCTGAAAGACAGCCCTCGTGTCCACTTTAAATTCACGGTCCACACACGACCATCTCATGTTCACAACACTCCTTAGCCCGCGTTACCATACACGCCTTAGGCTATGTCTATTATCCGCGTTATAGTACACGCCTCAGGCTCAACATCCTCTACCTATGACACAACCCGCGTTATAGTACACACCTCAGATTGGCAGTCTTCCGGTAATACCGAACATCGTCCCTCATTACAGTACATGCCTTAGGACGGCTTAGTTCCCCGCGTTATAGTACACGCCTCAAGGACTTTCGTGACCGCACGCACGACATATCACATACATTTTTCACCCATTCACTCACTCAAACATCATACGAACACGCTTGATTGACACACCAACATGCCAAATTATCAACCGATCCAATTCAGCCCATGCGCGCATCGAAGCCCATGCATTTCACATGCTCAATTAACACACAATTATGGTCAATTTCCAGTTAATTCAATTCAGCCCATACACGCATATAACGAGGCCACATTTCAATCAATTACCCCACAATTCAATGAGCACGCAAAGTCGCCATTGGACCCACAATCACAGCCACTAATATGAGCATAAATTCAACATTTCCATGTCTATTTCCAGTCATAACAATCACCACAACCAACGACGACACCACACAACAAACTGACACACTTAGTCCCCAAATCGGACCATATGCTCGTCATTTCAAACCACGATTTTCAGCACTCGATTCAGCATCAAATCAGTCCCGAAACCATCGCAATTTCACCCACAAATCAGCCAAGATCAATCTCCAATTCAATCTACCCAACCAGCCCTTAAACAGCCACTAATTAGCCTTAAGCAGCCACTAATTAACCCGAATCAGCCACGGCGGCGGACGGCGATGGCGACGGCTTAACGGTGGGAGGTGGTGGTCAGATGAGCAATTGATCTACCTCGGCTAGCTGAACCAAATGAAGGCTGGTGATGGTGATTTCGGTAAGGGGAAAACAAGAAAGAAAGAAAGAGAGGAATGATGAGGCGATGGTGGTGGCGTGGTCGCGGCTTCAAGGGGGATGGGATGATGGCAACCGTGCACGGCAAGGGAGCAGCGACGATGGCTGGCCTGGTTGGTTGGTCACAATCACGCTGGGAGGAGGAGGAGGTTCGGCTGGGAGGGAGAGTGAGAGAATGAGGGTGAGAGAGAGAAAATGGGAAGAAATACCCATGACACCAATAATTGGTGTCCACCCTCCTACAAAATGACCATCCTACCCTCCTCTCTATTTCCAAATCAACGGCCACGATTCAATATTATCCTAAAATCAACGGCCAAGATTAATCCTTACAAAAAATATTTAGGGGCAAAATTGAAATTTCACAAAATATCTAAGGGATTATCCAAAAATTTTTATCTCTAAAGTTAGTGTGAAATGACCAAAATGCCCCTCTCACATTATACTTGGCCTTAACAAAGTCCTAGGGGTAAAACGATCATTTTCCATTTCTTGCCAGAATTCGAATTTTCTGAAGAATCCGAACAAATCTGAGGCTGACTAAGCCAATAACAATGTCGGCCAATTATCTTATCGTGACTTTCATGATTTCTAATGCCCAATCTTAATCTTTAATTAATGACTAAATTTAAATGATGTAACTTAAGCGTATCTCGAACTAACGGGCGGCTTTCGGGAAATTTGCATATTCGACCCGTGGTCGATATTGAATCAAGCCACATTTAGGTTCACTCGGATCGTGATGACCTTAGTGGTCACGTAATCGCGAGGACCAATCTCTAGTTCCGACGGACACGATTGTTTGGTATAAGTTTAGGGTCATTCGTCAACTCATCTCGTGGTCAAGCGGAATTACTAGCAATCTACTCGTGTGACAGTGGCGAATTGATCCCGAACTATCTTTGGATCGGCCTACATTGGTTCAAAATGTCACCTTGATAATTTTTATGGTCGAAAGTCGGTTCACGATTAAGTTTCTTTGGTCGCGCGAATTTAAATTCCTAATTAGCCTTTCCTTAACGGTTAGTATCCCAAAAGTGATTAGTTTCGGTCGAGATCTAACTATAAGCACGTCTATAAAATCCTCCATTTCATAAATCCCAAGCGGGTCGAATTTCAGAATGTCACACAAAAGATTGGCCAAAATTTAAGAATGCTTAGTAAGTCAAGGTTATGAGTTTCAAAGGTTCGACAAATTCTCACTATACGCAAAGGTAATTGTTCCAGAAAATTATAAGGAATCGGAGTTCGTGAGCAAGTATGATGGCACCGGTTGTCCCAAAAGCCATTTGAAGTATTATCTCCATAAGATGGCAAGATATTCAGACAACACGCCACTTTTTATTAGCACATTTCAAGATAGTTTGAGAGGGGCAGCCCTTACATAGTATACAGCCCTTGACATAGAAAACTTCACTGAATGGGATCATTTGGCGGGAGAATTTCTTTGCCAGTACAAGTTTAATGTTGAAGTACTCCTAACCAGAGAGGATCTCATCAGAACCGAGAAACGAAAGAATGAAGGGTTCAAAGCATATGCTTAAAGATGGAAAGCTGTTGCTTCACAAGTAAAACCCACCATAAGTGAAGATGAGCTCATTGAGCTCTTTCTAAAATCATTGCCAACTGAGTATTACGACAAGCTTTATGTATCAGGCTGTCAGACATTCGCCATGTTGGTAAAAGTATGTGAGAGAATTGAATGGGGTTTGAAAGAAAAGAAGGCTCAAGAAATAGCAGCACGAAGGCCTTACCCCGGGAAAAAAGACAAAGAATCCATTCGAGAAGTAGCCATAGTATCGAGCCCAAGTACTCATCAAGTATCATTTCCAAGGCAATCAAATGTTGCTTGGAAAAATCCAAGGCAATTTGAGAGAAATAAAAGGCCCGTGAGGCAATATACACTGTTGCCTCGACTCCTGTCAAAGCTATTACCAATGCTTCTAGAAAGGCATTTGGTGGCCAAGGAAGTACTAAGAGACTATCCTACAAGATTTTCTTGGTATGATGAGTCAAAAACTTGCGACTATCACATGGGAGAAAGGGAACATGATGTGGATAATTGTCCCGTTCTAAAGTACAAGGTTCAACAGCTCATTGACAAGAAGATATTGAACTTCCAAGAGCCCGAGCCAAATGTACATCATAATCCTCTTCCTAAGCACAATACAGTAAATATGATCAAGGATGAAGAAAATGGTGAATGAGTACGATGATGAAGATGAATATGAAGTCAAGATTAAAGCTTCTCGATTAGGAGATACTTGCTTTCGTCAAGAAACACTCTTAAAAGGCGAGATGCTAAACAACTTGGGAGAAGACTCTGAAAAATATAACTTCCAAGTGAAATATATCATGCTACCATGGGCATTCAAAAATGAGGTAATTGTACCTGATGGCTGGGGTGGTATGGACAATGAAACCAGTCCTGAAGAGAAAACTCTATCCAAGGAAGAAATGCTTCAAGATTGTCGCACCACACGCTCGCTTGCTTTTCTGATGGAAGTACTTTTCTATATGGGCCTCTCCCAGGCCATACTTCACGTGATAACGGGATTTATTTAATCTAAATTTAAATTTGGAGTCGCCACTAGTCATTTACGGTAGGTCGACTAGAAATCTAATTGTGATACGGGAGAAGTACCGCAATCCTACGAATCAAAGATTCTAGGTAAGAGACTTGGTTACATCAGCGATCCCAAATTGAGACCATTAATGCCTTTTCGGTACCTAAGAACAATTATGGCATGTCTAGTGCGTCACACGGATCCCTAAGTTCAATTTTCTAATCTAACCATGGACAATCAATTAAGCATTCAAAAATCAATTGCACATTCAATGGCAAATCAATCACAGCATCCCTAATTTAGTCACTAGAAATGAAAAAATTTACCAAAACCCTAACCAAAGCTCTAGCAGCTTGTTCATTTCATTTTTAGGGTTTTTAAGGGGTCTTAGCCTTACATTTGGAATTTTCCAAATTATGCCACTTGAGCATTTTGGCAAATCCAAATTTCTCTTTTTTATGACTGGCCGCAATGATTTCTAATCATTCTGTGGATTTTCAAAATTTTCAAAAAAAAAAAATTTCGGCATTTGGACACTTCCAAGAATTCCAATTTCCTTTTTTATGACTGGCCATAATGATTTCTAATCATTCTGTGAGTTTCTAGAATTTTTTATTTATTCTTAATTTTTATTTTCGAAAATTCAAATTTCAATTATATGACTGGCCATGATGATTTTTGGACCTTCTGTGAATTTTTAAATTTTTTGAATTTTTTGAAATTTTTTTTGAATTTGTTTTTCAAAACCGAAAATTTATTTTTTATGATTTTCTGGAAATTTTTATGAATTTTTCCATTTTTCAATTTTTTATTGATTTTCCAATTTTTTTCAAATTTTTATTTGTATTTTCTCAATTTTTTGAAATTTTTATGGATTTTCTGAAAAAATTTTGAATTTTTCTGAATTTTCTGTAATTTTCTAGTTTTTATAAATTTTTTGCAAAATTTTCGAATTTTCTAAAAAAAATCTAATTTTTATGATTTTTTGTAATTTTTCTATTTTTTTAGAATTTTTATAATTTGTTTATTGATTTTTTTTATTTTTTATTTGAATTTTCCCATTGAGGGGAATGAACCGGACAGGACCGGTTCAGACTGGTTCGGCCGAGACTGAACCGGCCGTCGCCGGCGCTGACGTCGGTCACCTCCTCTCGCGAACACAACGCCAAAAAGGCGTAGTTTGGGCATTTCTCATTTTGGCATTTTCATAAATACCTGGTGTGCATGAATTTCGGTTCAGTCTTCTCGAGACTGCCGGTTCTAGCTCACCGCCGGCGACCTTCCGGTGATTGTTTTAACATTTCACTTACACCATTATGAAGCTCACATATTGTAGTTTCAATCTAGCCTATTTCGGTCACCGTCGGACCTTCGCCGCTCGGCGAAAAACCGATCCAAAAAACCTACTTGCACTGTTTTAAATTCTCATTTTTTAGAATTCAAATCCTAACACTAGCCACCCTAGCCGTCTAAATCGAGTCTAACAATCATCAAAACATCAATCAAGGTCAGGAATACTAATCAAAATGGCCTTACAGCCACGGTGATGCTTCGGCGAGGTCGTCGGAGCTCCGATGAGGGAATTTACATGGGGGCCGACTCGGTTTATGCATTTTTTAATACCCAAAAACACAATCAAATCACACAAAATTGAGTAGAAACTAATAATAGACATGAATATGTCAAGATTCATCAATGAAATCCCTTAAAAATGCATATTGAAACAAAAATGAATTCTGGAAAATTTTCATAAAGTTGACTGTGAACGATTTTCACCTGGTTCGTCCGTCGACTAAATGAATTTGTTGAAGTAATCGAAACCCCAGAGATCGTTCCTTGGAATTTCCTCTTCCTCCCGGTGACTTCAGCTTCGCCGGAACAGGTCTAGTCGAGCCGGAACACACCTGGTTTTAGAACTTCCCGATCAGGTTTCTTGGCTTGGCACGGCGAGGGGAGATCACGGCCAACCCATGATTCACCGGCGCCCCGCCATCTAGGGCGGCGCCGATCACTCACGGGGGGACCTCTGATCCTCTCTCTCTCTAGATTTTGGCACGATTCACTTTTTCTCTCTTCTCTCTCTCAGGAATTTTCTCGAGTACCTTCTCTTCTTCTTCTTTAGTTTTTTTTTTTTCTGTTTTTCATCTTTGATTTCCCGCTTAAAATTCGATTGGAACCGAATGCTAAACGGTTTCGGTTGTTCACCGATACCAGCTGGATAATATCCAGCTGGAAAAACTAATTAAAACATTCTCAGTTGATCAGGATAAGTCGGCAAAGTCATGTGCATACGCGCGGGAAATTCTAGGTTTTTGCGTTTTGGCCGAGTCGGGCGAGGAAGAAGGAATGTTCAGGTTAGGTTGAGTCGACCCGCCCAACCCAACAGTTTCGGTTTTGCCTAAATTCACAAATTAAACCCAATTTCCACCAAATTTTCGAAATTCAACCTCAAAATTGAATTTCCCAGCATATTCCAAACCCAAACATATAATTTTCCCCAATTTTTATTATAATTGTGCCCAAAATTTTCTCAATTTTATACTCGGGTTAATAGGTTTTCATTCAATTCGAGGTCTTAATGACCTGATTAGGCAAAATTGATGCCAAAATTGCATTGCCCACCCCTGATTAACCCTGGAAATGATAATCTCACATTTCAAAAATTTCATTTTGGGCACGATTCCCAATTTAGGTCCAAAATTCTTAATTTCTAATCAATTTTTGGGGATTTTTTTTATTTTTGCATCAAATTGTGCAATTGGACTCACCATTGTGCAATTAAAGGTCCCAGAATCAATTGTTGTGAAGACACTATAACCTAAAAATGTCTATAAAAAATTTAATTTCATTTTTGGTTCAATTCGGGTTTAAATTTGCCCAATTTTGGAAAACACATATACCCGATTGAAATTTTCTAAAATTGACAGTGCACTTATGAAATTGGATTTAAAATAAAATTATTGACTATTTTTTTGGAATTTTCTGATTCCATTTACTATTTTCTTGATTTTCTTGCCTATTTTGACTAAAAGAAATTCAGGAAAAATACAGAAAAAAGCTAAAAAATTACTTTTTGGTTTAGAAATAGGTTTCAAGGCTTGGCCAAGATTCCTAGACCTAATTTTGAAATTTTTGAAAATATGACAAAAATGAGCTACAAATTAGGTGTCAACAAAGATGAAATAGATCCGAATGAAAATAAAAAGGAAAAAGTCCGTTAGGGTGAAAGGTGTTTCGCCCAGAAAACGGCCAGGGAAGATGAAACTATAGACTTACTTGGTCAAGACAGTGATAAGTACAACTACCGTGTCAAATATACCCCACCACCATGGGCATTCAAAAATGAAGATATTGTACCGGATGGATGGAGTGGCATGGATGAAGTCCCGATCAGCCAATTGAATCTCGAGGAGAATGAAGATCGGGACGAGGAAAAGAAGAAGAAGACTCGCCGAGGTGATGGGCAATTTGTCCAAAAAGAACGAAGACAAGGTGAAATTATTGATTATCTGGGTCAAGACAGCGGTAAATACAATTATCGTGTCAAATATACACCTCCTTCATGGGCATTCAAAAACGAAACAATCACACTTGATGGTTGGGGTGGAATGGATGCTGACGAAGCCAACAGAAGCATGGTATCTATGATTACACCATTTCTAATCAATCTTGATGAGGTAGATAAATATAAGGAGGAGAAAGGTCCCGTCACACCAATCACTATTCAACTTCCCATTGATCAGCTAAGGATTGAAGAAGAAGAAATGCAACCTATGATCATCACTCTCCCTCCAAAAGAAAAGTTCGACACCAAGTGTGTACCTTGAGATTATTCTCCCAAAGAAGTTGATGCCATAACTCAATTAGGAAGATGCAATATCCTGAAGGACAGTGAACATGAAAAGAAAGGAGTGACTAAAGAAGATGTTAAACAGCTACTGTCGGTCATGAAGACGAGTGAATTTGAGGTAATTGAATAGTTAAGAAAGATGCCAACATAGATTTCTCTGTTGGATCTCTTCAAGACTTCAGAAAGCCATAAAATGGTGCTTATGAAGCTTCTCAATGAGGTGCATGTCCCGAAAATGATTAATGAGGTACAATTAGAAAACTTTGTTGGTGCTATTCTTCTGAAGGATCAAATTGCCTTCTCTAATGAAAACTTCCCAATTGATGGGCGTTCCCATAATAAAGCCCTGTATATTACTATCAAATGCCTTGGCAAGGAGGTGTCATGGGTGCTAATTGATAATGGCTTCGCACTTAATTTGTGTCCACTGAGCACACTACATCGCTTGGAGATTAGTGAAGAGCTCATTAAACCTTCTAAGGTAACAGTGTGCTCGTTTGATGGAATGAAGAAAGATGTTATTGGCGATATTGAGCTCGAGGTAAACATAGGCCCTGTGCCTTTCCTAATCGACTTCCAAGTAGTGGATATTTCAAGAACTTTCAACCTATTACTCGGAAGAAATTGGATTCATATAGCTAGCGCCATTCCTTCAAGTCTCCATCAGAAGGTCAGGTTCGTCATTAATGGCAAGATTATCACCATACACAAAGAGACAAATTTCACTACCTACAAGGAGAGTGCAATACCGTATGTCGAACCCGAAGTGAAAGAAGAACCAAGTTATTATTCCTTCGAAGAACCAAGTTATTATTCCTTTGAAATGATCTCAATGGTGCAAATTCCTGCTGACTATATCATAAAATCCCCGGAGTTCTCAACATCATCCATTATGTCTAGAAAGATATTATGTTAGTATGGATTTACTCCCGGTAATGGTCTTGGATCGAAATCTCAAGGAATCAAGGAACCTATCACTCCACTTGCTACAAGGATGAAGTACGGAATAAGTTATATTCCAAGTAACTCTAAAGATCACCATGGAGGCCGAAGCCAAGGTCAAAAGAATCATGGAGGCTGTAAAGGTCGAGGTGATCGCCTCATTAATCTATCTATATGGAAGGGCAATGCTAAAAATTTTCCCTATCATCATATCCACATCAAGGAAACTTTTCCTGAACCCTCTAAGCTACTTCAAGAAGAAGACTTACATGCAAAGGAAGAATCTGTTCTGCCAAGCTTATTCGAGGAGAATACCATCAACGTTATCATAACTGAGGCAGAACTTACCTACGCACTGGAGTAGGAAGATTCTCTTGAGCCTTTGTTGCTTGTTTTTTTGTTGCATTTTGTTAATTGCCATTTCAAATTTCTTGTGATTTCAGTATAGTTGCAATTTACATTCTTTTTGATGTAGATGTAATCGCGTTTTTCAATTCAATAAAAGTGGTAAAATGTTTTGTTAATTACATATAAAAACAAAACCAAACCTATGATGAACATTATCCTCATTCATAAGGCTTAAGGCTTTGGGTTTCTATATTGCTTCTCATTGCAAAAATGATTTTAAGAGCAAGTCTAATGATATGAGGACTAGCTTTGTCTTTATGTTCTTTCAAAACAAATTTCAAAATGAATTTTAAAAAGTTTTTCATAGGACCGTGTGCATTACTTTGTATGTAATTACTAATCATGTTTGTTACATATCAGGCATGAACATTTGCATATCCATAATAGGTTCATATGTGACCTAAACATTTCCGAGGAGATCACTTGCAATATTGAAGTGGATAACAAAGATGAGGAATGGGTCAGAAAAGAATAGATCCGTCATAAAGAATCAAAACCACTCATGTTAGAGAAAACAATTTCTATTATTCTGGGTGATAAAGAGAATCCCAAAGAAGTTAAGATTGGAGAAAGTCTTCCTTCATTAGAAGCAGAAAGAATCACAGATTTGCTCAAGGAATATCAAGATATATTTGCATGGTCTCATGCTGACATGCCATGGCTTGATCCAGGCATAGTTGAACATACTTTGCCAATTGATCCAAGTATTCCACCAAAAAAGCAAAAATTGAGGCGAACAAAGCCGAAATTGGCGAAGAAAATAGAGAAAGAAGTGATGAAATTGCTCAAGGTCGGTTTTATCGAAGTAGTGCCATATCCAGAATGGGTTGCAAACATAGTGCCCGTAATGAAGAAAGATGGTCGGGTGCGGGTGTGCGTTGATTACTGCAACCTAAATAAAGCAAGCCCTAAGGATGATTTCCCGTTTCCACATATTGATGTATTAGTGGATAGCACTGCTAGGTTCGAAACATTTTCCTTCATGGATGGTTTCTCAGGATATAATCAAATCCTCATGAAGTAAGAGGATAAGGCGAAAACGTCCTTCATAATACCATGGGGCACATTTTATTATAAGGTGATGCCTTTCGATTTGAAAAATGCCGGTGCCACATATCAAAGGGCAATGGTAACTTTATTCCATAACATGATGCACGAAGAAATTGAGGTATATGTGGATGACATGATTGCAAAATCCAAACAAGGAGAGGATCATGTTGAGGTACTTCGCAAATTGTTCGAAAGACTTAGAAAGTACAAGTTGCGGCTGAATCCTAACAAGTATGTATTTGGGACAAAATCTAGCAAACCATTAGGATTTGTGGTCAGCAACAAAGGAATTGAAATTAATCCTTCCAAGATCAAAGCAATATATGACTTAAAGACTCTTTCTACGGTAAAAGAAGTGAGAAGCCTACTGGGACGATTAAACTACATTGCTCGTTTCATCTATTAGCTTTCTAAGACTGCTAAACCATTTTTCAAACTATTGAAGAAAAATGCCAACGTAAAGTGAGATGCAGAATGTTAACAAGTCTTTGACAAGATCAAAGAATATCTGGTATGCCCACCAATGTTGGTACCACCAATTCCTGGGAGTCCCACTGATCTTATATTTGACGATTCACTATGAGTCGTTAGGAGCGGTGCTTGTACAAAGAAGATCAAATGATGGTAAAGAACAAGCTATTTATTACTTGAGCAAGAAATTCACAACATCAGAAGTGAATTACCTAGCAGTTGAGAAGACATGCGTTGTATTGATTTGGGTAGTACACATATTAAGACAGTATACCCTTCATCACCAAATTTTGCTAGTGACTGAGAATGATCCGATCAAGTATCTTCTTGAGAAATCCTCCTTGGTCGGGAATTTAGCAAAGTGGCAAATTTTGTTATCAAATTTGATATCAGAAGTTCATCACAAAAGTCACTCAAAGGACAAGCAATAGCAGACATCTTAGCAGAAAATTCGCAGAATATTGCCAGTTCTGAAGAAGAAGAACGACTTGATCACCACATATTGACATTAGTCAACGATAAATGGATAATGTATTTTGATGGTGCAACCAACTTATCTGGATCAGGAACTGGGGCAGTACTGATCTCTCCAAAATGCTAACACTATTTGGTATATGCAAAATTGGTATTTCCATGCACCAATAATGTCGCAGAATATGAAGCATGCATTCTTGGCTTACAATTAGCCCTTTCAATGAAGGTAAAACGGTTGCAAGTATATGGAGATTCCATGCTCATCCTATTGCAAATAATTGGTGAATGGCAAACTCGAGATGCCAAACTGAATCATTACCACAGATATTTAGAAGAGATGATAGAAAGTTTTAGAGAGATAATATTCGATTATCTCCCAAGAGCTCAAAATCATTTTGCAGATGCTCTTGCAACTTTATCATCCTTATTACAAGCTGAAGATGGTATGGATATAAAACCATTGAGAATCAATATTTTTGAACAATCAGCTTCTTACATGATGGTCCAAGCAGAGTTCGACAATGAACTATGGTATCATGACATTAAAAGATATCTTCAATCAAGAGAATTTTCTAAAGAAAACCAACCAAGTGACATGAAGTTCATAAGGAAGATAGCCAATAAATTCTTCCTCAGTGGTCAAACCCTCTATAAGAAATCATTTGATTCAATCCTGTTAAGATGTGTGGATGCTATAGAAGCTAAACAAATCATGAAAGAAATTCATGAGGGTGAATGTAGACCGCACATAAATGGACACGTTCTAGCTTGGAAGATTATGAGATTGGGATATTATTGACTGACAATGGAATCAGATTGCATCAAACATGTGAGATGTTGCCATCAATGTCAGGTTTATGGAGTTTAGGCTCTTGACGGCGAGAAGTGTTACTCCCTACCCTATTTAGCCCCTCCCCTTGACTTGCGATGTCTCGTAGGATTATTTTAATCTAGTTTTCATATTCACTATTTTTCTACAGTTGGATTTTCTTCTATTTTTTACTCCTTTTTCTATTATTTTTTGTAAATTTTTCCGATCTGGCATTAGGGAAAGAACACCCTTTTTTGTGCTTGAGGAAGCTCCATCACTGCATTAATTGCCACGTTGCACTGCAAATGTGATAAAAATGCAGATTTTCCATCTAAAAAAACCAGAAGACTTAACAAGTCCTAAAGAGTGCATAAAGAGTGCAATTATTACAACTTAATTGCATGTAAAAAAGGTTTTAGGACTTAATAAGTTTTATGACTCATAATGTCATTATCCCTTGATCTTACATTGAATAAGATTTAAATTTGAGTTGACCTCTTTTGCATCTTCTAGACTCCAGATTAGTCAAAAGTTGTTAATTGAAGTTAGCCCGAAAGTAAGATTTGTATTTCAGTTACAGTATTAATGAAACATTACATTAGTCTAAAATTTCAGAATGAAAGAAAAATATATCAAGTTTTGGAAACTTATGAAGAAGTTTTGATATGCGTGCTAATATGTTTATTTTAAAGAAGTAGCTTTAAGGTGTTTGTTGCTAATTTAAAGTAAAAAATTTGTAAATGAAAATGATAAATCAGCATAAGTCACCTCACAGACCCTTACATTTTCTAGCACAAAGCATCAAGGACAAAAAACAAGATATGCCATTAAAGAAGAATGCGCACCAACCTTTTCGACTAGCAAAAGCGGTTGGCGCTTTGGAAAGCTGCCTTCTAGTCTTCTACAACTGGCATCTCCTAGAATTACCTCCACAGCTTTACAATCTTCAACAGTAAAGTTTTTCAAGCAAGGCCATTTAGACGTATGCTTCCCATGGTAGAAACTTCTGAGTTTTATCATTCTGTGAAGATACAGAGTGACAAGTTGGGGAATTACAATTATGTCAGTGGCTTCTTCAAGTTTCTCCTCTTCTCTGACGACAATGTACTCCATCTCTCCGCAACCACCTATACAAAGATACTTGAGTTGTACCAGACTTTTTGCCATGGACATTGTAAAAAGGTTTCTCAGACGTGGACACTCTTCAACTGTCAAGGACCTCATACGATGAAGCAACCTCTTGCACATGAATGAAGGAATGACATTCAATAGGTTGTGACATTGCTTCACCTCAAGGACCTTTAGTTGGCAATTGGACTCAACAGGCATCTCATTCTCCCAAAGTCCTCTTGATTGAATTGCTGTTAGACGTAGCTCTTCTAATTTGGGAAATACAACCTGCAGAAGCATCACCTACCTGAAGTCACAATGGATGTCATTGAAGCAAAGTTGCTTATGTATCCAGAGCATCATAAAGAAGAAAGCAAATCACATGAGCAGTGACAAAGGAAAGAGGAAAACCTTCTCGTCAAATAAAGAATGTGGACTTTCATCAAAACAAGCGGATCTCTCATTCATCATCTCCACCCCTGGTGCTGGCAGCCTCAGTATGAATGCCTTGAGTCCAGTGCACTTCAAAATTGAGAGCTTTCTAAGGGAGGGAAACTCATATGCACAAGTTCCTGAGCTGAAACTAATCAAGCCCTTAAGGGAACAAAGCTTCAATGTCCGTAAATGAGAGAACTTCACTGCATTCAACTTTCGCTTTTCACTTTCTTCCGTGGCAACTACTTCCTGCATGTTGTTGCAACTAGAAACACCTAGCATCTCAAGTTTATCAAGAGTCCTGGATGTGTCATTTGTGAAGAGATGTCTCAAACTGTGGTAACAGCGCATGCTTACATTAGTCAGACTAGGAAGACTCAACGTTGCTTGGTTGATGCTCGCCGCAAACGCATTCAGCCTCGGTAGGTCCCACAACTTCACTTCTTTTAAGTCTAAGAAGACTAGATGTTTTTTCCTTTTCTTAGTATTGACAGCAACAGGTTCTATTAATGCTTCCAAAGAGGTAAAGTTGATCACCTCAATCATTTTCAGGCTCCGGAACCTCTCTATTAAAGTTGATGGAAAAATATGAGATAAATTTTCACAATCTTGGACCGAGATGGATGCCAGTTTGCAGAATGATTCTTCAGAAAGTTCATTGTGCCATATCTTCATCAACCCACACAACGACATGAGGGTCAACTTCTCCAAGCTCGGAAAAACAACCTGTATGAAAGGACCATATGTTAGTTTCTCAACCATGAACTACTAAAAATCCTAATTTGGATGAAGTTGGTTACCCGTGATAATATGCTCGATAATGTATTCGCAAGAATGAAGTTGGTTTTCATTGTCATAGAAAAACAATAGATGCATGGAGTAGCCAGAGGCTTCATATGACACTGACGGACAAAGTTTTCAACTACTTCATCGGTGAGACTACAGTTAACAAGAATAATTTCTACGATAAACATAAAATAGAAAATTCCAAAGGTAATTATGCATATTTTGATCAAAGAATGCAGGCAAGGACGAGCTAGAGTTGATACAACCAAACTCTTGTTGTAAACCTGTATCAGCTGTCATCGACTGTTGCTTTCCTTCAAATGAACAGAATGTCATCATCTTGGGGCATCCACATATCCTTAGTCTTGTTAAAGTTGGACAATGAACACTGTACGTCCCACAAGAGAATCTCCTGAGATTTAGCAATTCTTTAAGAGACAATGAGGTTAATAGAGGGAACTCTATAGTGCCGGTGGATGCAGCTTCCTCTGATTCTTCTTCTTGTACGTCCATAATTTCCTCCAACAGTTTACAACTCACTATTTCTATTTCTTTTATTTTCCGGAGTGCTTTAGCCATGGAAGAAGAAAAAAGAAACCTCAAGTAATCACAGTTTTGCACCTTTAGTGCACTTAAGTTTCCGAAGCACAAGGCTCTTCTTGGATTCTTGTTCCATAAGTGTTCCAACCTTGGTAAGTCACTCAAGATTAATTTGGTCAATTGCAATAGAATCTCGACATCCTCACTGGATGTCAATTCTTCAAGGTTGAATACTACACGTACTAACTGACATCTTTTAACGGTTATGGCTTCCAAATTTTGCAGCTTTATTAGCAAATTTGATGGGATGATGCTCAAGAGGAATGCGCAATCCTCTACTTTCAAAAATTTTAGGTTGCTCACATCTGAGAGAAATTGAGAGTTCCATATCTCCTTCAATCCAGGAAGTTGAGATAGTGTCAAGGATTCCAACCAGGGCAATGATACCTTAAGAAGTCAAGAGAATCGCGTTACAAAGGTATATGCATTAATTTTTCTTTAGTTAGGAGGGGTGAAAACCCCCACATAAACTCATAAAAATGCTTGTGACTAAAAATCATGAACACCTCTTTACGTGTGAATAACAACAAAGGACATAATCTCACATAATGGACTTGAAGATAATGGAAGAAAAAGCCAAGTAGTGATTTTTGAATTTTACCTTGTTCTTCTTAGAATTTTTCCTTACTTATCATTAATCTATCATGCATTTGTAGCAAATTATATATAATAAGAGGAGGAATTTATAATCTCTGAGTTGTTGAGGTTATTGAATTTAACCTCACATTTTTGTGCTTTCTAAATTTTACAAATTCATGGCATAGACTCAATTAATTTTTTTAAGTTATTAACCATGGTCTTATATAATATCTCAAACAGCAGTGTAAAAAAACCATCTCAATTATTTTCTTCCAAATGGTCATGGAATAACAACATATGAAGTAAAAAATAGACATAGAACAACATTAAACATAACAACAAACAGTTTTTATAGGGCTTGTAATTGACAAACCGATAAAAACTATACTTTTAACTAATTAAAAGGTATAATTTGAGTCTGGCATTTTTCTTTGAAGTATTCCTAAAAAAAAACACATGCCTTATCAAAAGATTGAAACTAAAAGTAATTATAAATTTATGAAGTAGTTAGAAAAATTTGCTATCCCCGTGCATAACATGGGCCAAAATTCTACTATATCTGTAATGTGAAATAGATGACTTATCAAACCAAAGTCAAAAAGGGGTTCATTAATTTAAGATCCATGGTTGGTCATAAGTAGGAGTGAGCGGTTTCAGGTTCCGTACATATTCCACCTAGAATCTAAAACCTACCCATGAAAATAGGTCTCTCATTTTTTGGAATCTGTAATCTACCCTGTATACCTTGGAACTTAGAACCTATCTTATCATAGGTTTCAAGGTCTACTCAGGTTCTACATGTATTATTAATTGAACAATTGTAGTTAATCACCACATTTAATAACCACCACTTGCTACGATGATCCACTGATCATAACTTATATTTAGACACACGAAGAATATAAAACATTAATAAGTCATAAAATAAAAGCTTAAACTAGTGGTTTCAAATTATATACTCAACATATAATGTCATGAAACACCACAGGATTACGCGAAAATATAGATTAAGAAAAAACACAAAAAATTTATTTAAGGTTTCAAGTTCTAGGTTTCATCTACCTAAAACTTGGAACCTATCCGTCGAAACAGATTCTCCAATTTTTGGAATCTTAAACCTACCTTACATACCTTGGAACTTAGAACCTATAAATTCTCACCGGTCAAGTTCTCAAGTTCTAGGTTCCACTCTAGAACCTTGCTCACCCCTAGCCATAAGATCCATGAACTGGTCGCAACTGTACTATAAAGTCAATTTCAGCAATGGATTTAAATTTTTTTTTGTGTGTAAAATGTAAGTAGTATAAAACAGATGATGTACAGCAGCTTAAGGGCATTCCCCGGCATTACAACTAGTACTAATAATTCAAGAATATGGAGATAGGAAGTCTCCATAAAGTAGCTAAAACAATGTTAGCTTGCGAAGGTTTGATTTTTTGGTATAGCGAAGCTCTACCTCTTACATTTTTCTGCACCTTCGCCAAAATAATCTGAATGTCAGTTGAATTATTTTGAAACCGCCTATGGTTGCGCTCCATCTAAGTGTAATATACAGTCGCTAGGAAAGATACTTTGAGGAGTTTCGCTGCGAAATCTTTGCCTCTTGTGGCTTTAACCATCCATTGAAGCTCCTCATTCCATCCCCATACATTTTGCCTGTCCCATGTTGCACAAGAATATTACGCCAGATTCTACCTGTCCATTCGCATTGGAAGAAAAGGTGAGTCCTGTTCTCTATACTTGCCCTGCAAAAGGTACATTGGACATCGACTAAGGTCATCCATCGTGATATGATCTCTGCTGTTGGAAGCCTATCCCTATATACTAACCAACCAATAAAATTGTGTTTGCTAACGCCACTACTCCATATTAAGTTATACCACTCCACAGCTAGACTTTCGTGTCTAAGTTCATCCAAGACATCATGGCAGCAATATCTTGGATTAGACATGACTGGGGATAGGACATGACGTAGTTTGAGGAGACATCGCCAACTCCAGGCCATACTGCCCCTCATGTCCATCTGCAAAAATGGGGTTCCTCTGCATTTTGTACTATGGACCCAGGAGCTCCAAAGTGAAGAAGATGGATGATTGATAAGATTCCACATTGTGCGCCCTAATAACACTTTGTTCCATAGGTTCAAATCAGGCAATCCTAACCCTCCTTCCTTTTTGGGTGAGCATACTACACGCCATGCAACTTTGTGCGGTCCACGGTTTGTTGAAGACCTAACCCATAGGAAGTGGCGAATCTTCATCTCAATCTCATAGATAGTTTGCTTTGGAAGAAGAAATATTTGCATCCAAAGACGCGTGCGTATAGATATCGGGACCGATTTGGTTAGTTGTAACCGACCCGCATAACTCATATGCTTCATTCCCCAACTCTCAATTTTCTTGAATATCTTATCAGTAAGGCTTTTGCAATCTGAGTGGGTGAGTCTTTTAGTAATAAGAGGAACACCCAAGTACTTGATAGGGAGAGTACCAAGGAAAAAAGGCACATGGTCCAATATAAGAAGCTTTTCCTCCTCATTTAACCCAGAGAAAAATATTTGGCATTTGTTAGGGTTAAACCGCAGTCCAATGAGAGTGGCGAATTCTTCAAGAGCTTCTACCAGGCATAGAACAGAGTCTACATCACCATGGGCAAATAAGAACAGGTCATCAGCGAAGCAAAGGTGTGTAATCCTTTGCGTTTTACAAATACCAATGGTATTTGAAGGAAGAACCAGCAACTTTTGCTCTTACAATTCTATTGAAGATTTCCATAACTAGAACAAATAAATATGGAGAAAGAGGATCACCTTGTCTCAGCCCATTAGTGCTACTGAAATACCCTACCTGTTCGCCATTAAAATTCACTGAAAACCTCGGGGTAGTAATGCACTCACTTATCAATTCAACCAGATGCTGGGGTGTATTTAGAGCTTTAAGGACCCCAATGACTGCATCCCATCTGAACATATCATAAGCATTCATGAGATCTATTTTTATGGCTACACATTTACCTTTGTCTCCCTTATGATAGTTATGCAGTAAATCTTGGCATAACAGGATATTTTCTGAGATTTGTCGTCCGGTGATGAAGGCGGTTTGGTTTAGATCAACAATCAATGGGAGCATTCTGCTTATTTGTTCTGCAAGGAGTTTGGATATGATCTTATACAAGGTATTACAGCATGATATGGGTCTAAACTCCTTGAGGGATGAGGGATTTGGAACCATCGGAACAAGAGAGATCAGAGTGGAATTTATAGATTTCAATAATCTTTTGGACGAGAAAAAATCCAGTATAGCTTCCTCGATGTCGTGTCCAATGATAGGCCAAGCACTTTTGAAGAAAAGACTGTTAAAACCATATGGGCCCGGGCGCTTTGAAATCATTGAAACCCTTTGGGACTCAAGAATATCCTTTCTCCGAGGTGGTGTGAAAGTAACTAAAGCATTGATATCTTCATAAAAAAAAAAAAAAAAAGGACATACCTCTCATAAGGGATACAAGGTCCCTGGAACTACCAAGAAGGGTTTGATAGTATGATAAGATTGCGTTCTTAAAAGCCCCCTCTTAAGAGATAACGGATCCATCCTCAAGTATGAGATGATTTATCCTGTTCTGAGCACTTCTTCGCATCATGGAAGCAAACAAAACCTTGCTATTATTGTCGCCCTCCTTTAGCCAAAGATTTCTGGATTTCTGTTTGAGCAAAATTTCTTCATGTTACCACCCTCCTGGGTGGCGCTGCTGGAGCGCGCACTCTTCCTCTAGCAAAAGGTTGAGTGTTCGAATCCGGGCGCCCTAGTGGTGACTTAACCGTGGCACGTGTGTGGTGGCTAGCATGTGTCGCCCCCAGGGTTTACTCCCCGGCTGTCGGCCGTGCGGGGGTTCCCTGGGTTACCAAAACAAAAAAAAAATTCTTCATGTTTACTTAAAGCCAGAAATATCTCCAAATGTGCCTTTTCTTCCGCCCGAGAGATGGCATCGAATGGGTCAATCACCAGCTTTTGTTGGATTTGATACAAGCTTTCCTTAGCCTGGTTTACCTTAATTTGTAAGTCACCAAACTGAGATCTATTTAGGCTCTTGAGTTGTTGTTTCAATTTTCTGAGCTTTGTCACTACTGCAAACATGCATGATCCTCTAACTCCTTCTTTTTGCCAGCAGGAGGAAATCATAGGTAGATAGTCCAGACTTGAGGTCCAGAAATTGAAGAATCTGAAGGAATATCTCCTTCTCCTACTAGTGGTGTCTAATTTCACCAAACAGGGTGAGTGGTCTGATACCCTTGGAAGTAGGAATTCAACCGAGTAGTGCTCATACTTGTTCTCGCCATTCTCGCATTAACCAAAGACTTATCAATTCTACTTGCTCTAAGATTTGTCCCAGAGCTTTTGTTAGTCCATGTGAAGACCGGGCCTAATGATGGAGGCTCGATTAATGCAAGCTCCTCAATCATGTTGTTTAGTTCCTCCATACCTGCAGTCCAGCGAACCGTGGAGCCAATCCTTTCGCTGATATCCCTTGTTTCATTAAAGTCCCCCATGAGCAACCATGGCACGTTTCCGGAATTTCTGTTCGAAAAATTTAATATGTTGCGCTACATATTCCCACGCTTCACTTCCGTATTGCAACCATAGATGGCAGAAAGCAAAAATGGGTCCATCCTAGGTTTATCAATTCGACAATGGATGACTTGAGCAGAAGTCTCCAACACCGTTAACCTAAGAGTAGATGGCTTCCACAGAATCCAAAGTCGACCTAAGCTGCTGTACATATAGTTATGAGCATAAGACCAATCTCTAAAGCTACTATCAACAACAAAATCAGCATTCTCTTCCTTAATCTTATGCTCAATCAAAATGAGAATATGAGGGTCTAGAGACAAAGCAAAGTCTACAAGTTCCCTTCTTTTAGGGCTACGGTTAAGGCCCCTCACATTCCAAGAGACTATATTCATAAATCAGGAGGTACCGTTACATCCCCCCGAGCCCCCCAAATCATCCAAGGGGAAAATCAAATTGTCCACCACCACATCCAGCAGAGCAAACCTTTGCATAGGATAGTCAGGAGGTACCTTTGCATGGATTTAAATTTTACCTGTATAAAAACCTAAGATACCCTTTCTCGTCATAAAAAAGTTAATTTATGTGGGTTAGTCACGTAGCCAAGAAAAAGAGTAACTTAATTTAATAGATGATTTTGGTCGAGTATCATGCTTTTGCAGTTTAGGTCACATGATAAACATTATTCTAAAAAGAGAATTTAGAAAAGCGTAACAGAATAGTTACAGAAACTGTTAAATTCGAGCTAGTGAACAAATGAATGTTCGTATTTCTAATAAATACTTCCAAGCAATATTTTATTACAAAAAGGGAAATTTGAACATGTGCAGAGCACATAAATTCTACTGGTAATATTATAAAGTGGTTAGAATGAATATTTGTGGTGGATTTGATCACCACAAAAGGTCCATATTGCAACCAGGGCAACGAAAACAAATTGGCCTATTGAATATTACATTTGATTTTCATTTCGTTGTCACATAATAGTCCATCAATTAACCTATAAGAGTATAAAAATTTATATATTTGAAGTTTATTTAAAGCCACATTTCCACAGAAAATAATCTGAGGATAATTCTCAAGTCAATACTCTAATCTGTTTATAAATCAAATATCTAAATAATCAAATTCAAGTAAACTCTATATCATTTTAATACATTACACCAAACGATACAAATATTACTAAAAAATTGTTGTCGTTTGGTTGATAAATGCATATTACTTTGTTAAAATTACACAAAATTCTATACGTTATAACTCCAAAGTAAATATTTCAATAAGTGAATTTATTTTAAGACTACAAAATCTCTGGGACTTCAACTTATATTTTTTAAAGGTATGGAGGAAATCGGAGAAAGCTATATAAAAGTCGGAAACTTTATATTAGTTATTTTGTCTATCTTTCCTCAGATTTTGTTATTGAGAGTATCACGAATTGAGTAATGAACTAACTATCCTTAAACAAGTATTTTTCTATGTTTAACATATTCAATTGAAGGCAATATCCATGTTTGTAACTCATGCATCAGAAGACTTGTCGGAGAACGTTTCCTCCAATGAGGATGGTCCGGATGAATGGGAACATGACTCTTTCAGAAAGCATGAAATTTACCTGTTGCCCATCCAATAATAGGATTGAATGGTCCCTGCTTTTATAGAAACTTGTCATCTCTGGCAAGTTTTGTAACGTCAACCTACGCAACTTGCATGACTTCACATTGGCATCATCATCTATTTCATCCCTGTATTCATCTGGCTCGACATCTACGACGACGACAATTTGTTGCATCAATTGGCATTTGGTTATTTCAATCTCTTCTAGCTCCAAGAATATTCTCGTCATGGATGAAGGAAACAAATGTTTGATTTCACCGCAATTTTCCACTTTCACAATCTTTAATTTGATGAAGGATTCTGGGGCAAGACAATAGCGACAAATCTTCTCCAAGTTTTTCAAATTCTCGAGAACCAATGATTCCTTCTTGTAAATGTGGGGCACTGTGTGGAGTCAACAACGTAATGAAATGAGAGGTTATTTTTTACGTGAAGATGCTTCAATTCCTGAAAACCTTCGGTGCACAAGTCGTGAATGCTATCTTTGCCATCTTACAATCCATCCAAGTAGAGATCTTGAGTTCTCCCCAAACACTCTTGCATCCACACTTCATGGAGAAGATTGCTAGAATCCAGCTTGAGCTTTAAAGTTCTGGATTCTTTGTATTCACCCCACCAATGCTCAATGCTCCCAATTTGGATTTTATGCTCATTCAGATTCCCAAATGGTAGGTCGCTTGAGAGATTGGTAAAATGAGGAATGGCAATGTACAAAGTTCTCAACTTTTTCATGTTCTTCAACTCAGCTAGGCTGGCATTACTTCGCGGTGCTTCAATCTCGGCCTCCCATTGATGAAAACTGTCAATATACAATTCTTCTAAATTAATCAAGCTTCCGAGCATGCCAGGTTCAATAATTTCCAACCCGAAGCACCATGTCAAGTCCAAAAATCTCAATTTTGTTAGTTGACCTATCTCTTTAGGCAGCCGACCAATTGTAGATCTGGTGAAACTTAGGAACTGCAATCCTTTAAGCTTTCCAAGAAGAGTCACTTCCTCTAGATGGCAGGAATCAAGAGCTAGGGACTTGAGGTGTTCAAGAAATTGAACCGATGAAGTTAAAGAGGTGAAAGACAAGCCAGCAGAGTGCAAGACTTGGAGCTTCTTCATAGATTCAAAAAATGACTGGGGAATTTTGAGAGATGTGTTATTTTCAAATAACAGAAGCATTCTCAAGTTCGGGCAGTCCAATTTTTCAGGAAGCTCGTCCATGCCAACAAAAGAGAAGGATATCGCGGTGCATTTTCAGAGTTCATCCTCTGACCACTCTTTAAACCCATAATCCTTCTTCCCAACCAAGGCGTTCCATTTCATGTCCATAAGTTCATCATGCATAGAGATGGCCACATCAACAAATATGTCATGCATTTTGAGTAGTTCCATGTCATCACTCTCTAGTAACAAAGAAAAGTTTTGCAGGCTATGTAGATCATCAGTCAACTTATCTCTAGCATTTTGGATGGTCTTGTTGAATTTTTTAAAATAAACCGAAACCCATGCAGTAGATAAGAGTATCCCTCGTGGAAATTCTCCCAGAGGTTCGAGCACAAACCAGAAACAATGATTTGATCCTTTCATATTTCAAGTCATTGTAACTTAGTTCCACTAGTGAATTTACATCCGACAGATCTCTATTGGTGGAAGCATTCCTCCATGCAACCAAATCTTTGTGCTTCAACCTTTTGGCCAATGAAACAATCAAAAGTGGCAAGCCTCCACAATTCTTGACCGCTCCATCTACCCACGGTTCAAACTCAGGATTGTTGACACTGTCCCCAATTGTCCTTTCAAAAAAGTCTTCGGACTTCTCCATGCTCTAACACATTGAGTCGAAATTCTCAATCGGAGCCCATGCCAATGCGCAAAACATCTCTTTTTCTGGACGTTAACAATAGCTTGCAACCTCTTACTTTATTGTCATCTCCGCAAGGGATTCCAATGTCTTTCAGCTCTAGTTTGTCCCACAAATCATCCAAAATTATGAGAATGTTTTTTTCAGGATCACTTTCTAACCTCTTGCACAAAAGATCTGCTCTCCCAAGAGCAGTTTCCTCATTTATTAGCTTCAAACCTATTGCATAAGCAATTTCTCCCTGGATTCTTTTTAGATCTAGATTGCATGATACATTTGTCGTGGCAACCTCATGGAACAAATACTCTTCTTTAACTCGCCTTTCGATATTTTTTTCAAAAGTTTGGATTTGCCAACCCCACCCGGTCCATACACCCCAATCACACAGAACTTGTCATCAACTATAGCCTTCATTACTTCCTCCGTGATTTTGGCCCTGGACTCCAGGACATCTTCTTTCTTGTCAACAAATCTAGCAGCGGGAGTGGGAGGAGTGAGAATTCCTATCGGGGTATTCTCATAGTAGACCTTCTGAAAAACTTCTTTTGTGCTTTTGTCAAGGAGTCCCTGAATGACTTGAGTCATCTTCTTCACCTTCCTACCAATTGGATGACGGACCATGGGGTTGGGAAGCCACCCATGGAAGCAAGCATTTTTTGCACTTTCACCGTCGTTTAACAGGTTTCGTGCTTGCTTAGCCTCATTCTCCACCCTCTCCTGCCACTTCTTAATATCATTTTCTATAGGTTTTCCATTATTCTTGGCTTCTTGGACGGAGTGCTGTACCCTTTCCCTCACAGTCTCCAGATTCTGGACTCCATTTCTGAGATCATGGATGTAGCTCTTGTAACACAGCACATATCCAAATTGGCGTCCAATGGGAGCAAATAGGTATTCACCGAGTTTCGACACAAGATTCGATGCAACGGAAGTAGCAAACTCCTTGGCCATAATTTCTTCTTTAATTGCTAGAAATTCCGTTTTCTCCTCTCTTTCGTTCCTCTTGTTGTTGCCTCCTTTTATTAATTGCTTAAAAAATCTGTGCGAAGGAAACTGAATAGAGTAACAGGACTAATCACTCGCAATGTATGAGAAGAAAGGAAGAGCAAAGTGGTAAAAGAGAAATGCTCCATAACCGCGTAACAGTGACACCGTCATACCTCAACCACAAGTGTTATGAATGGCAAAGAAAATATAGAAGTCACGGGGAAACCCATCTCTGATCTAGCATCGTAATACTATTATACGGTCATGCTAGCAGTGCAAAGTGCATGCAAAAAAAGAAAAACGTACAGTTACTGCATTCGGTGCACCCAAGTAACACGTTACTGGTCTACGTGGACAATTTACAGATGATCTTACGTCAACAAGCAGTACTTTACTGGTCTACCATGTGCAATGGAAGGCTAATTCTTTCCTTTTCCACCTCTGTTTTCCCAGTTTTCTTTACTTAGTGTTTTCTTTAAAATGGCGATGACTCTTCGAGGGCTCCAACAAATTTTGCAGTCTCCATCACAATTCCACACTCTCAAAGTGCTTCTGAGAGAAAGTTTTTAAGTGTGTTCAAATTTAGAACTTTTAGATATTGACTGTTAGAATTGTTTAGAACATTTTCCCAATATTTTAAAGTTTAAAACTTTTCTCTGCATTTTCATGATTTTGCAAGAAATCAAAAGGTACTTTTTTAAAAAACATTTGGTAGCCGCTACCTGTTGTGATGTTTGTAGTATCCATTACTTGGATTTGAGTATGGGAGAGGTTACAAACAATTCTTGGAGCACAGGATATCCTGTTACTTTATTAAAAGAGAATTTCTTTAAAATGGCTACATCTAAATGTGAGAAATTCTAAATTAAAGAACAATGCTGCACCAAGTAAAAGTTCAGATCCTATTACTTTATTTGACATAAAAGAGAGGTGGGGCTATTATCACCTCCTCTTTAATTTAATATAAACTTCCATCAATTGATCAAAATAACCTTCTATGTTCGGAAGTAAGATAAATCACCAATTCACCCTACTTTTCTCTCTCTCATCTCCTCTTCACCTTCCATGTTTATTGTTATTTTACTAATATATCCTTCTGTGTTTGAAAATCAACTGAACATTAACTAACCATACTTTTTGTAAATTATGACAGGTAAAATCAATTTTTCTATCAATTGTACTAGACTGAATTGTCTAAATGTCTTAGAGCAGAGACTCGCTAATTTTCGCGGTTAAACCTATTATATTCAGGTTGCAAATTACGCAAACAAGAAGAAGCTGGTTAAACGTGATGTCATGCAATTTTGGAGACATGAAAGCTTGGGAGACAAATGTCAGAGCCTCTGAAACGAGTTTATGTTGCAGTCATTACACCTATTGTTTCTTCTTCCTTGTTGTTATTTTCATATTCTTTAGGATTTAATCAATAGAACCAGATTGCCAACAATGAGAGTGAACGTGAAACAGGCCCTGATGGCACCCAAAAAGTACATATATAACGCACATACCAGGGGTGGCTTCTCTGTAAGGATCCAAGAGGAACTGAGATTTGCTGACTTGTATGCACGATAAAAAAGAGGAATGCAGGCCCAAGCCAGTCCTGACAACACAGACTATAAGCGGGCATATCAACACAAGGCAAAAACAAGTGGACGCTGTGGGTGGCAAGAACACAGAGGGGAGCTGAAAATTCATTGAAGAGAAAATGTAATCGAGGAAAGATGCTTCAATACCTTCAGCTTCGACTTGGAACGACTTAGAGGATGAAGGGTCTCTTCGCTGAGTTCTTGCAAGGGCCAATGACAGAGAGACAGGAAAACACATATAATTGCCGAGATTGGCCCTTTTTATAATGAGCCCTACTGACTCAACTTTTTCTTTTTTAACTTGAACGAACAAAGTTGCTAAAGGACAAGCTCTCGTTTTTATAATGAGCACTAAAGCTGTTCCTGGATCAAATACTAAGCCCGACCTATTGCCCAGGCAAGAATCGATACTTAGGTTAGAGTCAAGGTGTTCATAATGGGAATTAACTATTAAATGATGCTTCTCTTAAGAGCTACGTAATCATCTCCTACGATGCGTGTTGAATAGTATGTTCCCAATTATTTTCTTCAACTCAACCGAAAGGCATTATCTTTTTTTGTTGGGTAAAGGTAAGAAAGGCATTATCTTTAGTGACCTGGCTTTGTGAAAATTATGGTGTGGTAGTGTCCCGCAAACTAAGACTTTCCCCTCAAACCCTTCCCATCTACTAAGAACAAGTTGGATTTGCAAGCAATAATTCCCATGAGCTCACCATAAGATTCCCTTTCCTCGCTAACAAATGTGCGGAAAGAGACTAATGCTCTGTTCTTTTCATGGATTATTTGACATTTCCGATCGAAAAATATTTTCCAAAAAGTCATTTTTCCAAGAATATTACAATATTTTCTGGTATTTGACTGAATTTTGAAAATAAAATGGAAATTATTTTCCATCATTTAGAATGAAAAACTTGATTTTGTTTCCTAAAAAGGCATGCATTATTTGCGTGATAAAATGTGTACACATGGTATATCTTTAAATTGTAAATAAGATTTTATCTATATTAAATTTCCACAACGTAAATACTCTTATAGATGTTTGTGTGAAGAATAAGCCAACCAAGATTCGAGCTTATACAGTTATACTTACTGGATCCATTAATAACGTTTTGTCTTGAATTCATTGGCGACGCAAGTTGCGACGAGACAAAGAAATTTGGCATGAATTTCACTGGAAAAAAGACAAATATATTGCAACTGAAAGTTAACTAACTCATGTCCCACATCCGATCATTTCTACGGGTGAAGGAAAATTTTGCATAGTTAAATAGGGTCGTGTGCGTCTATGCATACATATATCTGCTCACCACCGAATGATTTCAACATGTGTTTTTGAAATCTGTGTATCACGGACCAAACTCAAGTTTAACACTCTCTATGACTTATTATTAGATCATTATCCTAGGAAAATCGGGGCACAGTTTGGGTAACATTTCTTTTCCCAATATAGTGAGAGTTGTGTTGGGAAAATTATCAAAAGAGTCCTAAATTTATTGCAATTATGACAATTCAATCCTAAATCCTTTTTTTTTGCCAATTAAATCCTAAACATTTTGTATTTGTGTCAATTCAATCCATCCAGAAAATTTTGCCCAATCGGCGCTAAACTGCACAATTTTTAATAATATTTTAATATTTCCAAAAAAAATTATTTTTTTTCTTTTTTTCTTCTTCTCTTTCTTCTTCCTCTAGCCAATCGTCGGACCTCAGCGACCAGCCAGAGGCGAGAGCCGACGAGCCCTCGACCGGCCAGATTTGGTGAGGGCTCACCTAGCAACGCAAGGCCGAGCCTTGCCAGCCCTCACCTCTGGCTGGTCGCTAACTTCGAGAAAGAAGGAAGGGAAGAAGGGAAAAGAAAAAGAGAAAGAAAAAAAGGAAAAATAAAATAAAATAAAAATATTATAAAAAATTATCCACATCAGCTACGGCTGTGCCACGTCAATGCTGGTTGGCTATAATTGGTCGGATGGACTGAATTGACATAACTGCAATAGGTTTATAACTTTTTTTGGTAATTCTCCTGAGTTGTGTTAGCTTAAATAAACAATTAAACACCAGCCAAGGAACCGGGGCCGGCCTCGATGTACCCAAGCTTGGCCAAGCTTGGGGGTCAATGACTTGGGCATGAGAGTCGGGTACCTGAGTATGGCCGTTGGGGACCTAGGCACAAGCACCGGGGTCCCAAGTCCGACCTCAAGAGACCTGGGCGCCGTTGTCAAGGACCCGAGCATAGGCATTTAGGTCCTCTTGCCCACACTCTTAGGTCTCAAGTCCAAGAGCTGAGGCTCTAGTCATATTTTGGAAATGATTCTTTATTTTTAAAAGAGAAAATCATTTTTTAATTTAAAAATGGGTTTTTCACTTGACTAAGAAAAGATTTTTTTGTTGAGTCACTTTCCTAAGTAATCTAGACGCCGAAACTAAGAAAAATGTGACAGAAAATTCTTCGTCAATCGAAAGGACCCTAATAATTCTTGTTAAGCTTCTATTCATACAAGACTAAACATAATCGTAATGACCTAAGTAATAATTTCTTCTCCGCCATGCACATTTTCTCACACCAGTGTGCACAATAAACTAAATATATGATAAAAAAAACTAAATTTACTAATTTCTTACTCTGGTTCAAAATTTCTTGTTATATAGTAATAGATAACAAGCCCTTCTTATTTTATTTTTTTTGGTAAAATGTAAGTATTATAAAATCAATAAAGACCACCCGCCTGGGTGGCGCTGCTGGAGCGCGCACTCTTCCTCTCACAAAAGGTTGAGTGTTCGAATCCCGGGTGCCGCAGGGTGACTTAACCGGTGGCACGTGTGTGGTGGCTAGCACGTGTCGCCCCCAGGGTTTACTCCCCGGCTGTCGGCCGTGCAGGAGTTCCCTGGGTTATCAAAAAAATAAAAAATAAAAAATAAAATAAAATCAATAAAGTATAGCAGCTTAGAAGCATTCCTCAGCATTATAAATAGAGCTAATGATTCGAAAATATGGAGGTAGGAAGTCTCCTTATAGTAGCCAATACAACATTTGATTGGGAAGGTCTAATTTTTTTATAGAACTAGGCTCTCCTTCTTACATTTTTACGTACCTTTGCCAAAATGACATGACTATCAATAGACTTGTTTTGAAAATGTCTTCTATTACTTTCCATCCAAATGCAATAGATGGTTGCTAGAAAGGACACCTTGATGTGTCTTGATGCCAAGTCTTTGCCCTTTGTTGCTCTAATCATCCATTGAAGTTCCTCATTCCATCCTCCTAAAGGATACCTAATCCCTTGTTGCGCAAGGATCATATGCTGCCTGTTCACTCACACTGGAAGAACAAATGTGTTCTGTCTTCTGCACTGGCCCTATAGAAATGACATTGGATATCAATGGAAGACATCTATTGGGAGATGATCTCTGCTGTCGGTCGTCAAGCCCTTCTTATTTGACCGTATGGACTCATGTGAAGCATCTGTTGGTTAATCTTTTCATGAGAAATGAATTTCACTTAAATCATAAATACTTGGTGTGATCAATCCCTTGTATCCAAAAACAAACAAAAAGACGCTTGAAAGTCGATAATACAAACCAATCTATGACCCACTGAAGACTTTTCTTTTTCTTTTTGGCATTTATAAATACATTTTGAAGCATTTCTTCATTTAGTGCACATATAAGGTGAAAAAATGTCACATCTGACATTTGGGATAAAAAGAAGGGCCTAATTCCAAAAAAAAAAAAAACAAACTTTAGGTCAAGTGATAATTTTGGCCTCGACTTTTTTGTCTAATAAAAAAGCATCAACTTTAGGTCGAGTGATAATTATGGCCCCAAGTTTTTTTTGTCTTGTAAAAAAACACCAACTTTAAGTCGAGTGATAATTACGGCCCCAACTTTTTTTTTCTCATAAAAAATCACTAACTTTAATTTAAATTCCAAATCTGACCTCTCTTGACTTAGAACTATTGATTATCCAACTTGACTATTCCACCTCAGCAAAAATTCACGTGGCTTGCTAAGTAGATTTAAAGTACTATTCATATCTTATTCTCTGAGCCATAGCTTGAAGAATAATGGCGAAACTATTCGTCTCATTCACTTCACCAGCAAGTCAAAAAGATCTCCAAATTGAATCTCTCTAGTTAGACTTCGTTATTTTGTAGCAATCTGAAGTTGTAGACCATTGTCCATCGACAGATGCCATGGACAAGATCCACCAAGCTCACAGCCATAACCTTTTTTTCTCAAATAAGGGTGACTTCAGAGAGAGAGTCAACAGAGGACCCCGATTTGGGATAAAGATGAAAGTAGGTGATTGTTTATGAGACAAAAAAAAGTTGAGGCTAGAATTATCACTCAACCTAAAGTTTGTCCTTTTTTATGAGACAAAAAAAAGCTGGGGTCAAAATTATCACTGAAGTTAAAATTTGTGCTTTTTTTTGGAATTAGCCCTAAAAAGAAGTATCCAATGCTTCTCAAAAGAGGAGGTCATGTATCAATTAGCGATGAATTGATGCTGATTCAATAGACTTACACGTGAGAGAGAAATATTGAATGCACTTGTGAGGCAGTAAATAAAGAAAATCTCACATTTGATATTTGGAGTGAAAATGATCAAAGCAATTAATATCTTATAAGCCCATGAATTGTAAAAAAGAGTTGCATGTTTATTAGGAGGAAAGAGAGTCTACCAAAAACTATCGAGGCACTCGGCCTGGTGGCGAGGGAGGACAGGGGATGCAAAAGTTCTGGGTAGAAAAAAAAATCTATCAAAAAAAATTGGATCATGAGCACTAGCCAAAATTGGATGGCATCATGACATCCTAAAGAATTGGAAGTTATCAACCTCAACTTCTTATAATAATGTTCTATATTCCAATAAATGCATCATAAATAATTGGATAATTCAAGATCTTACTCTAACCCGTGTTACAAAAAATGGCCATGTACCTTTTTTATTCATAAAATTTAATGGAAGATAAATGTTCAAGGCAGCACACAGTTAACTTCTCCCAGAAACTCTTGGAACTATAGCGTCAACGTCCGCCTGGAAACCTCCCGGTTAAAGATACCATTTAGATTTCTTCTTCTTCACATGGAAAGGCAAAAGGCAAATCGAAAACCAAGTACTCTGAATGACTATTACATATTTCCCAAATAAGCATGATTCCAACGGTAATTGCAAGTCATGATTACTTAATTGCAGCTTAACATTCAAATTCCTACGCAAACATAAATTTAGTTGATAACCCCAAAAAAGTGAAGTCCTTCCCCACTTGAAGATCAATGGGAAGAAAAGAGATGAGCATCTATCTTTAATATATTCCTTACTTCAGGACAAAACCATAAATTTGCTTGATCCATAACCATGGTAAAAGTAGCAAGTATATAAGTTGGAGAAACTTGGTAATCGGTCTAAGACCACTCCCTATATTACTCCAAACAGTCTCTCCATTTTCATATAATTTTGAGTTAGACTTCTACGAAGAAATTTCCGACTAAGATGTGACATAGAATTGTAGTTGGAGACATTGTTAATGTATAACAAGGAAAGGCCATGCACCGCACAATGCTTCACACATAAGATTCAGAGGGGGAAAAATCCAAAAAGAACCAAAGATAGAAAAAAGAAACAACGTTAGTTAAAATTTAAAGAAGGGAATAACAAATGATATGAAATGATTAAAAGGACTGACACACCTTTACAGGTACGTTGTGGCACTTTGCGTCGACATCATATACATGAAAGCTGAGAGGACATAAAAACAAACAAAGAAATGGGTTTACATAATATAGTCAACAAAAAACAAAAGCAAAGACTGATAAGTTATGATTTGCTCTACATGGAAAACTCACACCAAATGCTGAACAGTCTGGAAGTGATAAGCCTAAAAATCGTTTCAACCCATGCAGGATCCAAACCATTTCATATAAACTTATGTTCTCCCAAGTTCCTGAAGCATCCCATTCTTTTCCTCAAGTACACAATTACCATAGGATCACTCTGCAAGAATAGATTGATCAAAGTTCAGAAACCTGTTAGCGAGCTCGAATTTGGGAAAAAAGAGAGCAGAAAATAAGAACAGAAATCTCCTGGAATCTGTCATTTATTGTAATTATGAGCTACTTAACTATTTCAGTTCAGGTTTCTCACATAGCCTGACGCTCGATCAAGAGTATATGTGCAAGTTTTGACATGAGATGAAGTGCTATGGCAGAAACTTCGGTAGATAAGATTTTTGTCGCATGTGAAGAACACAAGTCAAAAAGAAATTACCATAACATACACATGCAAAGACTCTCCTTAAAGTGTTTTCTGCAGCACAAATCAGTCTTCCAGTCATAAGGTAATTCAGCAACACTCCAGTATTGAAGACGCTAATAACAGAGATCAACCTTTAATTCATACACCATTTGCTGTCATATTTTAAATTCTAGAGGCTTAAGAATACAGAAAATCAAGTTTTAAGATAAGTTGTTGAAATTTTACTTTATAAAAAGAATAAGAATAGTCTGAGGAGAATGGTTATGAAACTTTAGAAAGTTGTCGATTGAAGAATTACTAGCTGCCAGCATATCAATCATGAAACCATTGATAAATGCTGTAAAGTTATATTCTGTGCAGGTGCCGATAGTTTTCTTTTATTTTTGATTGTCCGCTGCACTTGCTGATGTACGTGTGTCGCTTCTCTCTATATACTAGTGTGATAGCGTCACAAATGGGTTAAAGCACCATATCTCTAACATCCATAGATATCGTCCGGCAAGAATTGACACGATTTTGACAAGAGTACACATTAACGTTCTTGAATAATTGGCAATCTGCACTTCGGGTTCCTTGAGTTCAATGGTGTTATCGGGTCTGGAGCAAGCCGTGTACTTATTTTGTGGTGCGGTTAGCATTCTTGTACTAAGAACTGGGGCCTTTGCTGCTTGAGAGGGAGGATTCACATTCTGATCTACTCTCTACTGTATGTCGAGACGTGATGACCCCCCATGATCCAGAACTTGCAGAAAGACCTCCAAATCTGACAATCTATAGTAGTTCACTTGTTTTTTCTTATGCATTTCCCTTTGTTGCAACTGTCCTTGTGATCCTTCGTTACTCCTCTTTTGTTTAGGTTTTTCATTCTGATTATATGATGCTTCGAGGTATCAATAGAAACGATCAGATTAATATTTGATGTTCCGGCCTTCTAGAGTGTATTTTTCTCGTCTTTTCTTGTCTTTTTTTATTTTTTTCTTTTTTTTTCACAATGAATGTGTGCTTTGTGGAGTTGATAATTGGTGGCTTCTTGTTGTCTAGTTATAGTTTATCTAATTATCCATTCATAAAGGAGAATCCAAGAAAATTTTCTTATTACGAGCAGGATGGCCTTGTTTCTACTACCCTTTTCTTTCAGCTAATAGCTTTTCAATAAAATTACAAGTAGCGTAATCTAATCAAGTGCGTCGAGTCGGCCGTCTCATAACCCATTTAAATTTTTTTCATTCTATGTTATGGTAGAAATGTTGTGATTTATAATATATTCATGTTGTTTATATTGGCAATCAAATGCTTTCGAATCAATAACAAGTTTCATATAGAGCAGTATGGACTATAGTTAGGCTATGTGTTCTATAATAATTTCCATTTTCAGCGCACCTTCTCATCAATTCAATTGACAAATTACATGACTAATCAATAAACCTTCTCTCTAAATAATGAGACAAAACTAAATGAAACTAAACATTTATGAATGAAATAATAAAGAATAGACAAATATGTCGCTCCCATGCACTTTTTCATCAAGAAAAACCACATCAGGACTGATGAGTTAGTATTTACTTTGTGGTTGATTACATTTTGTGGTTTGGGAACTTGTACTTTGGTCTTCGAATTATATTTTTCAATCTTTAACCTTTTCCACAGCTTCTTTCTTGGCTAAACGACGTGTGCCAAAGAAATAAGTAATATGAAATCTATTGGGCACTCATCGTTTTAAGTGAAGCACGCTATAAGAACTAGGGGTCAAGAAAAATTTAAGCGATAGTTTGCAAAGCAAGTTTTCCTGAATTGAATGATTTGATTATCTAGAAAATAGTCGAATGTATAAAAAGTACCGGATGTGGACATTTGTTCTTATTAACTTTTAACGTGATAGGAATTATGTGAAATGTAGGGCTTAGTTTTTGCCAACTCTAAAGTACTTGAAATTAAAATAGATGTAGGTTTGGTCAAACATTTGGGGAAAAGTACTAAAAAAGTCCTAAACCTATTACATTTATATTAATTTAGTTATTAACATTTTAATTGTATCAATTGAATCATAAACATTCTGACAACTTGCCAATATAGTCTATCTGGCCAATTTTGGCTAAAAATTGCTGACAGGGTGCTAGCCATCTTACATACCACGACCGGCACTAACACAGTCAATTTTTAAATTATTTTTTTCTGAATTTTTTTTTTATAATTTTCCTTTTTTTTCTTCTCTTTTCTTTACTCTTTTTATTCTTTCTCTGTTGGGCCTCGGAGATGGCTAGTGACCAGCCAAAGGCAACAATACCCTTGCTAGGATCTAGCGAGGGACAACCTCTTTGTTGGCCTCAAGCAAGGCTCACCCTCGTCAGCCTTGCATGAGTCTAACCTCGATAGATTCAGCAAGGTTGAGCCTCGCCCGAAGCTTGTGAGGCCGGCCCTCACTGGACTCTGGTGAGGCTCGAGCTTACTAGATTTGGTGAGGGGGAGTCTTGCCCAAGGCTAGCGAGGGCAAGCCTCACTAGCTATTGCCTATGGCTAGTTGTTGGTTATTGCCAAGGCCTAATGATAGGCAAAGGAAGGAGGGGAAAAATAATAAAAGGAAAATATAATATAATATAATATAAAAAAATTTTGTGAAAATTGTCAATGCCACATGGACTCCATGCCACGTCGACAACCAGCATGTACGTTAACGATTTTCTGTCAAAATTAGTTAGATGAACTCAATTGACAAAACTTGAAAAAGTTTATGACTTCATTAGATAGAGTGCATTTGCTAGAGGTGAGCGGTTCGGTAGAACCAAGAGAATCAAGAACCCGGACCAGTGGGTCGGTTCGGTTCCGTGTTCCATAGACAAAGGGTCCGGTTCTCGGTTCCCTATTTTTTGGACCCGGCTGTTCCGGTTCCGGTTCCCGGTTCCTATAGGAACCGGAATCGGAACCAAGAACCAGGACCAGGAACCGGATTCCTAAAAATTAAAACATAAACTACACCAAGGTATGTAGAAACCCTAATTCACCTTGTCCCTCTCCCTCCGTATTGTCCCACTTCAATCAACAAGCACCGCGGTTCTCTCCCACTTCCGCCTCGCTCCGCCTTCTTCGCCGCAGGTCGACCCCCCAATCGCCTCGCCAAAGCTCGGCTTCATCCTCAAGCTCGCCGCCCTCTTCCTGGTCCCCTACCTCTACCTGATCACGCGCCACTCCGACATTGATCGGGAGCTCAGGAGGTCTGCTTCTTCTCTTTCTCGCTGTCTCCTTCTCTCTCCTCTCGCTGTCGCTCTCTCTCTCTCTCTCTCTCTCTCTCTCTCTCTCTCTCTCTCTCTCTCTCTCTCTCTCTCTCTCTCTCTCTGCGTCTGCGAGCAGGAAAGGGGTGCACGCTTCTCGGTGCGTCGCGCTCTCCTTTGCCGAGCAGGCTTCTTCTTCTTCTCCTTGTTCTTCTTAGCGCGGGGGCGGTGGCAACATCATCGTCTGTTTCTTTCCTTCACACCCATGGCGGGGTAACTCCGATGGGTCGAGCGATATTCTCTGCAGCGCGCATTGTTTTGGGGTTTTTCTCTTGCTCTGTTTTTCTCTCGCTTTTTAAACTCCCCCTCGATTTCTCCGGAACTCCACGCGTACCCTCTTCTTCGTCATCTTCTCTGCTACTACTTTAGCCCCCTCTCCCATGTTTCGATCGATGCGGTTTGCTCTCTCTCTCTCTCTCTCTCTCTCTCTCTCTCTCTCTCTCTCTCTCTCTCTCTCTCTCTCTCTCTCTCTCTCTCTCTCTCTCTCTCTCTCCCACAAGCAGTTGGAACCGGGGTTATGAGGGGTAGAAAGGCGTGGGAAACGGAGGCTTGGAGTGATGGGGTTTTGTAGCGATTGTGGAGGGGGTTCTTGCGTTTGTTCCGAGTGATGGTTGGGTTCTTGCGTTTGCTTTTGCATTTTCACTTTCATTTCCCAGATTATAGAATGAAGTATTGCAACATCTCTACAGCTCCAATGGCTTGAATTAGAAGCCATAATTTGGAATTGGGACACTACGGTTTGCAAATGATGTGGTCTTGTCTCATTAGGCTGCAGATTTAACTTATATTCTAGACTATAGGTATTGGAATTTTGTGTTTTCTTGTGATATAGGCGAGTTGTTCATTGCTTATTTGGAATCATTGGATTCATATATATTGTTCACCTGATATAGGCGAGTTGTTCATTGGTTATTTGCATTTTCACGTCTCGAACCTGTTGGAACCTAGAACCCGACCCTAGAACCCGTAATAATGTAGGTTCCGGGTTCCACGTTCCACGCCCGACAGGTGGGTTCCGGTTTCCTCATTTTAAGGAACTGTGCCGAGGTAGGTTCGGGTTCCAGGCGGAACCTACCCGGAACCTAGAACCGCTCACCCCTAGCATTTGCTAACCCATGGAAGTGCCACAAGGGTCACCCTCACACAAGTAATACCCACTTTTATGTGTACATGGATGGATTGCCAATTATGCAATCTAAACTCTAGGGTAACATTGAATGAATCTATGTGTACTTACTCATTTGGACATGGACAAAGCGTGCGAGCTCCATATTTATATTTGGGTTAATATCACGAAAAACCCCAAACTATTACATTTATAACAAATTTACCCCAAACTAATTTTTTGATTACTAAAAACCCCAAACTAGTACATCCATGACAAATTTACCCTCAACTTATTTCTGTTAAATTTTACTGTCAAATTGTTTTGTTAAATGACACGTAGCAGCTGACAGATGTATCGTATTTATGTTTTACCCTCTGTTTGTCATAAGTACACCAGTTTGTGATTTTTTGTGATATTAATTCAATTTAACAGAAACTAACGGAGGGTAAATTTATCACAAATGTACCAGTTTAGGGTTTTTGATAGTTAAAAAATTAGTTTGAAGTAAATTTGTTATAGATGTAACAGTTTGGGACTTTTCATGGTCAAAAAATTAATTTGAGGTAAATTTGTCACAAGTCTTTATATTTTCAAATTTTTCTTTGTAGAGATTAAACTTTTGTGGTCCTTACTTGCTGCCGTCAACATGTATCATTATGTTTGTCCAAAAAAAAAACATGTATTATTCTAGAGGGAAAATTCCAATTAAAAATCTCAAGTGGGGTCAAATTCTCAAAAAATGGTCCAAAGTGAATATTGTGTCAAATAAAGGCCCTGAAGATTTCCATCGCTCAAATAAGGACCCGAAGTGTCCAAAAAGTCTTAAATAAGGACCTGGGCCCCGACCGACCAAAATACCTGCCAGTCGGTGAGAAAGTTACTATTCCGATGCTTGGAACGAAGAACTTCCTCACCCGACCGGCGGTATTTTTGGCCACCGAGACCCGGTCCTTATTTGAGACTTTTTGAGCACTCCGGGTCTTTATTTGAGACTAATTAAGCACTTCAAGCCCTTATTTGACACTATGTTCGCTTTAGACCCTTTTTTGAGAATTTGACCCCACTTGGGGTCCTTAATTGAAATTTTCCCTTATTCTAGACTATAAATGATTTCCAACATAACAATGAAGAATTCAATTTCATCACAATTTCCTAGAAATAATTCGAGCATCTAGTCTATCGGAACGTCACTTTGTAAAATGTAAATATATATATAACATTAAACCCTTTTATATTCACCACAGTGGGAAAAAAAAGTGTTAAGAACATAACACTTACCAAAAATTGAATTTCAGAGGAAAATAGAGATATCCGAAATGTGAGTAACGAAAAAATTCCATGCTGTTACTCTTTTTCTAAAGATTACAAATTTCCCATTGGTCACTGACCAAAAGAAATACTAATTCAAGATTATTGATAATACAAAAAAAAAGTTTTGATTATTGATGTTATGCTGGAAATAGACTCATAGTTTAGGGTTTTTGGTTGTATCATCCCTACAGCATATTCAACTAAAACCTTATAGGGAATGGATAATTTAACCAAAACAGAAAATTGTCCCACTCTAAAAATATGAACATATTGATAAAAAAAAAAAAAGACGACAAAGGTAAAACAAGTTTACATTATCCCATACCGACGCCGTCTCTTTTCTTAATTTGGTGTTATTTTTTTTCCAATGCTACCCATGTTTTTTTTTTTATAAACTCATTATTATATACATTTAAAAATATTTTTTTTTTAAAAAAAAATCCAGCCTTTTAAGTTTTGTCATATAACACGAAGAAAATAATTTCTTAGCATACAAATCTAACCAAGAATTATCTCCAAAATCATTATTATATAATTAAAGAGTTTGTGATTTTATAGTTTCCGAAGGAAATCATTATTATATAATTAAAGAATTTGTGACATTATTAAATTTCCGTAGGAAATCAATCTTGAATCTTGAAAATATTTCCTATTTTGTTAATCCCTCACATGCACTAATCTTAACCTGACTCAAATTAGGAAAGAATTCCACACTCCTCGGTGCACTCCCGAAACTTGACTGCGAAGATTGATGACGGCGCTCGCCATTTCAATTCCAACGGTAAACTATATAAACCCTCTCTTGCCTCCGGTGTCTATGTCCTTGCCTCTTTCTCTTCTCTCCAACGTTGTTGTCTTCTCTCTCTAGCTCGCTCTCTCTCTAAATTCCTCTGCACCGTGTTGCCCTCTGTTGTTCTTGCGAAGCCCTCCTCTGTTTCTTCCACCGAAAACCCATGAAGCTCATCGATTTCTTCGGCCCCAGATCGCCTCCCATCGGAGATGTCCCAGGAGGTGAGGTCCACTCGCCGCCGTTGATGGGTTCTTCGCATCTGAGCGATCACGAGAAGAAACCCATTGGCGACCACCTGAGAGGCGAGGTCCGTTCGCCGCTGTTGATGGGCTCTTGGTGGTGTGTTTCTTATCTGCACGATCAGGAGAAGAGTGGCGATGAAGGGGCCAGAGAAATTTCATCTGCAGGAGTGGTGGTGGCTCGCGAGTTCTTCCCCCTCACTCCTGATCAGAGCAGGAAGGAAGTCGGAGGCCCTCGTCAAGAAATCGTTCCCGCCCAACCGAAGCGAAAATCCATGGCCTCACCTACGGGCGCTGAAACCTTAATTGTTGAGAAGAAGCCAAAGTACAATAGAACGCAAAAGGAGAAGAAAGAGGCCTCAGGATGTGATACAGAGGATGAAAGACGCAATGGCGTTTCCACAGAATTGGTGCTGCTCTACGACCCTTATAAGATAAAGAAGAAGCTTACACAGAGCGATCTCGGCCACCTGTCGAGGCTCTTGATCGGGCGTGACTTTGTGACGAGCCACTTGCTCCGATGGATGAGCGAGGAGATAGTGAGGCAAGTTGAGAGCGGCAAGGGGGCTGACGTCATCATGAGGGACGCGGACACATGCTCAGAGCATCAACTGGTGTTCGTGTTCTGGGCATCATCTGGGTCCTACGTCTTCAAGGGCGGTTGGATCAAGGAATTTGCGAAACGGAGGGGGTTGGTGGCTGGTGATGAGATCGGGATATATTGGGATCCTAGTGCTAGCAAGTTCCACTTTAGCCTTCTTCACAAGGCGAATTAGACTTAACCTTGAATTAGTATTGTTTTTGTTAGGTGACCAACAGGAAAATTTTTTATCTCTAGAGAAGGATGTTAGTGATGGAATTCTATTGTATGCAATCAAACTATCTCATTTCTTCCTCTGAAATTCAATTCTTGGTAGTGCTTCTTTTGAAGCCCGGTTCCACGTCTATTTTTCTTGTGCGAGTTTTCACTGTGGTGATATCTTAGAGTGGGCAAAGTTGATAATGGTAAATTTCAATTATCTGGCATGTCCATATTTGATCATTATGAAGAAGTCACCTGGTCCTAAAGATACAAAAGATTTTCTTACACTTCGTATCCCGGCATATAGATAAGGGAGGGATGAGGCTTTTAAGCTGTCTACCTCAAGAAAAGAGCAGCTTTTGCTCAGCGATGAAACACAGGCCAATCTGGTCTCACACATGACATCCTTTTTCATTGTCTTGTGCATTGTATGCCAATCTTGCAATGGATTATTACCAGTCACTATTCCCTTTGAATTCAGCTTACCATTGAGATTGTCAAGCTTAGCTGTTCTAGCAACTTCGTTTCCGAGATCGGAAGTATTCTGGCCAGTGTACAGAGTGCCTTCTGGCGGGATATCTTCCAAATGATCATGACATTCATGCTTGTTTACATGAACTTCAACTTCTCAGGAAGCAATCCCAGTGTCTGAATCCAGAGAAAGTGAATCAGAGTCGATCTCATCCTCCTGATGTTTTTCTGTTCGCAGATATGTTTTGTTTTCAGACCACATGGCTCATATAACATGCTGCTAAAACTCGGTGGCTGCCAAATTAGATTTGTTGTCTGTGTTTTGGGTAGTTTCAAGTTTGTGTCAAGTGGCCTTTTTCTTCTGTCTTGAGAGGCGTGACAAGAGAAAAAGGCACCTTTTCTCTCTTTCGCGCGAACTAATCCCAGTTCCTTATCTCAGTTGTATCAACTGGCAATCTCACACTTATCACAAGGCATGATGAAGTGAAGGAGGGAAATGGGTCTAGCATACGTACCAAGTCTCTTTCTAGAGCACACTTCAACGAAGTCAGAAGCTGCAACAAGAGCTTCTGTCCCAAGAAAGTCGCTCCGTGGATTAGTACAGTCACTATTTAGCAGAAAGCGTGTCTCTATAGACAACAGAGCATCCGAATGCATACACAGACGAACCCATTACATCGATAAATAGTATATCTCGACGAAACCACTAGACAACCATTGCCAGAGATGACCTCCATTGTTACGATTACCAAACTGCAAAACAGGGACTCGGGTGGTGCATGCGGTCACCTTTGCTTTGCCCATATGTCTTCTGCGGCATCGGGAAAATAGCTCCCTTTCCTGCTTGACAGTGGAAATGGGAGATCTTCCTCTTCCCGAGGCAACATGTTTTACTCTCGCAATAAGAAAAAATAGCTCTTTTATAATTTATATAACCCCTTTTGAATTACGGACATATCAAGCTCCCTGCTTCCGATCTGCAACCTTGGGTGTACTTGCGGCGGCTCCTCCTTTCGCGGGGCTGCGAGAAGACCCACGTGCTCCGGTGGACGAGGGTTGAGATGGTTGAGGCGGGTCGACGGGAGGGGAGGGGGACGGAAGTCGTCGTGAGGGGACGTGGGGCACCGGCGCTGAGTACCGGCTTGCGTTCTGCTACTGGGGCATCTTCGACGAAGAGCTACTTGCTGAACGGGGGGAGTGGAACGAGCTGGTTCGTCGAGGGACGAGGGGTTGGAGCTGGAGAGCTTTTTCGGGTGGGGATTATAGCTTCTCTCGGTTGTGAATTTCCTCCATGTTATACATCCAATCAGTAGCAATAAGCTTGTTGTTGTGATGATCTGCTTGGGTATGCTTTCGCTGGGTAATTTCAGGATTAGGGTTAGCATGAACTGAAGTGTGCATGCTTCGCTCTATACGTTCTTTCGGTTGGAATGAGATTGTTTTCGTCAGAACCTCCTTGCTGTTCGCTTGTTGGCCTTTTGCTTCACCCTTTGGGCTTTATATGACTTGAATCAGGAAGGGTTCGTTTTACTTGGCCTCTGACTGTCAATCTCTCCTTTTAAGATAGCCTTCATGGAGCAATTTGTTTTGCTGCTCTCTGGTAGTTTGTGTTCGAGCTGTGATAATGTCCTTGGGAGTGTTCATTTTGCAGCTTCTCTGTTCTGTAATATGAGTTGTTGCTTAATTATATTAAACAGGGTTGATATTGCACTCTGTGAGTGGTATGCAGTCTATTGGACTTAAAAATTTGACATGAAATTGTCGTGTGATCATTTCATGCTTTGTCTCTTTGGTTCTTGGAGTTCTACACTTCCAGAATGCTTGATAATTGACAGGCTTTTGTTGATAACCTCTATCTATATTTCCTTATGCCTTCATACTTGCATTAACTTGAAATAGTTACGATTCAGTGTTATGATCTATTTCTTTCTGTGCTTCTTCACAAGTTAATTGCTTATTTTATCCAACCTTCTGTTTTTGCTCCTTGTTTTTCGTACATTAGGTGTTTGTTGGAGATGTTGGAGCTCGAAAATCTAGCTTAGTGATGCGGTTTGTTAAAGGCCAGTTCGTTGAATTTCAGGTTCACAAAACTAGATTATCGATTTATGATTTTCTGCTGATTTTGTTTCTTTTTACCATAGTAGCTTGACTATGAGTACTCCTGCTGTTGTAGGAATCCATCATTAGCGCTGGCTTCTTTTCTCAAGCTTTAGCCGTAAATGATACCAACTGTAAAGTTTGAGATCTGGGATACAGCTGGCCAAGAGACGTACCACAGCTTGGCACCCATGTACAATAGAAGAGCTGCCATATAACATGACTAACCAAGTAAGTGAAGCGAACAAGAAACCAATTAGTGGCTCTGATGCTGTATGAAGTTGCTAATTGAGAAATCTTACTGTGGCGAGAGATCTTTTTGCGAAGTAATAGTTTCCACTACAAGAGAATGCATGCAATTTGTGAATCAGCTTCTTTTGGCTTTCAATTTTAGCATTCTGGCACTTCAGTTTTTGAAAGATGTTCATTTTTTTATAGTGGAGTTGTATATGCTGGTCTTTACTTTTGATTCTTGGGAACCTTCATCAACATCTCACGTGCAAGTTTGTGTCCTCATGAGGTCATTACATATTATTTAGTTGAAATTGTTGCGCCCATGGTATGAGTTCTCCGTGGAAATATCAAAGAGCGAACCGATTTATCCTTCTCCAGAGGCCTGGCTGACCTTTGTTGGGTTGGAATTATGATTAACTGTTTGGTTTTTGTTGTGAGAGTGCTTTTTGTTCTTGCTGTGTAGCTTGGCAGGAGGTGGCTTATAAGAAACTTAAGACATTGCACGCTGGCAGTCTCACATCATTGATGATAATGTTGTGAGATCCTATCTGTGTAGCCGCTCTTTTAGTCATACACTCTCCTTCCTGTGGCATTGCTATTATTCTGCTCTTTGTTATCAGCATTGCATTTTAATGATCTTGCGTCACAAGTGAACTTGTTTTGAGCATATCTCTATTGATTGCATACTATATTGTTGTGCTTGTTTATGTTGATATAAACTTCAACTGTCTTTGTTGAAGATTTGCTCTCTTTCTTCCACAGGATGAACTTAAAACTGGTCGTTGATGTATTATTCTAACCATGGTGCATGATCCAATGTTCCTTCTTAAATATTTTCCCTACTTTCTTACGGTTGATCTTAGTACTGTGCACTCCCTAGCATAATATTTACAGGATATATTACTTGGAATGTCCACTATATAACCTTAAGGTTAGGGAAAGGAGGGAAGTCCCCTGTATCCTCAAAAAAGGGCCACTGGACCTATGCCTTTGCATGACATTACTGGTTCCTCTTGTTAATTACTCGTATGCCTTTATAATGTAGCTTTACTTTTTCTCTCTGCTCATACTTACCTGAGTGTCAGGCTTCTAAATGAAGGTGAGGCATTGATCTGATTATGTGTATGACAAAACATATGATGTATTCAAATATGGTTTTATTTCTCTGCATTGTTGAAGATCTATTTAGGTGTCTAGTGAATTTATCCTCTACAATTCTGCATCTGCCTCGGTGCTCTGCAGCTTTATTGTTTTCTTTTGGCTTAGATATTTTCCTAGCATAATGACAAGACTGTTTTCTTGCTTGTGGCCATCATTTGAGCGAGCCAAAAAGTGAGTGCAAGAACTTCAAGCACAGGGTAGTGATTTAATCCTTTTTCTTAACTTCTCTGTGTTATAGTTATTTGTTTGGCTTTGCTGTTGGCATTCACTTCTATTTATGTTTGGTGGATTCTAAGTAGGTAGACTTTTTAAACTTCTTGATCTCGGATATGCTTGCGACTTTTTGTTCTCCTTTTCATGTGTTAATAAAAACATTTTTTATATTTAGTATGACCTTAGGGTGCAGGTATGCACGATCATTTTGTAACCCTGACTTGGTGCTGGAAATAATCATTTTGTAACCCTGACCTTAGGGTGCAGGTATGCACGATCATTTTGTAACTTCCCTTTCACACATCTTCAAGATCCTTATATAATCTTACAATAATTTCATGGTTAGTTTTTTAGCTAACCAGTCGTCTCCATTCTTGTCAAAGGTAACCCTGACTTGGTGCCCGAAATAAAGCAGATTTGTTGGATGCCCGGAAGGTTACAGCTGAGGTAATTACAGTTTTCCTCCTTTATTGCTTTTGAGATGATTGCTTCTGTTCCCTCCAAAATTTTGTTTTCATTGATCAGGAGGAAAGTGCAACTTCATTGAGGTGGCAATTAGGGGGTGCTAACCTCAGTATCCGCTGGATGTAGGATATCTACCTCTTCCAATCACATGCAATGTTTGGAGAAGAAATCAATTGAGAAGAACCAGGACTCCTTTAAATTCACTATCTACTCCTGATCAAGCTCCTATTCCTCTCCCTTCTCTGTAGCCAGAAGGTTGTAAGAAGAATCTTTTGTGGATACTTGTGTATATCTTGGCACAGTCTGATGCCTGTCCAAGCCTTCATTCCTCTACAGAAATCATCTTGTTGGATAAAGATGTGTGAAAGGGAAGTTAGTTAGCCTTTTAACTTTTTATCCTTCTGAAAGATAATATGTTGTGAGATTGTGCTGCTTTTTTATGCTTATTTGTGTCCTTGGGGTCTCCCTGTATGCATTCTGGACTCCTAATGAAAGGTGGAATTTGAATTCTAGCCCCTCAAGGTGGAAACTAAAAACTATCGCAAATTGCAGGCATCAAAATGATATGAGTTGGTTAGTTAGAGCGAACATGCGAACCAAGAGTGAAGAACGAGGGTCTCCATTGGTTTTTTAAGATCTGAGTTGGCTACCATTTAACATGGTCATCGTCACTTACGGAGATGACTGACTTTTTTGGAGCTCAATTAGAAGACAATCTACTTTTTAAGTTAGCCTAGTCTTCTAACCTTGTTGAGCTCACTGTCAATAGGCAAGGCATGAGAAGGAAGTTGATTGTTTATGCTATCGCACCGTTGACAATGAGCTTATGACTCAGTTTTAGCTCAGTATAAAGGTTTTGATTAATTATCCCCATAATAGATAGCAGTCAAAGGAGAGAGTTTATCTGAAACAAAGTGAATGTTTGGTCCAGATCGTTGGTTAAGGACTAGGACGTTAATGAAAGTCACTTTCAATTGTTGTCTGCTATAAATTGCTCATGTCTAGCCCTTTTTGCCGCAGGAAGCGTAAACATATGCCCAAGAGCATGGTCTCTTCTTTATGGAAACGTCTGCAAAAACTGCTGCCAATGTCAATGACATTTTCTATGAAATAGGTATTATTGTCTTGTTAATGTATTAGTCTTGTGAATGCATAGCTCATGTCATGCACACCATTGTATTGACCGGTTTTCATTTAAGTGTACTTGTCCTTGCTGTAGATACTGCATGCTGTGAACTGCGTAATTAGGTTTACAAATTTGGATATTGCTTGTAGTCTCTCTGCTCTCAACCGAGGATGGCGGTTACAGCGAATTATCTATAACACTGCTGCCACAAAATGTTCCTGCCAATTTTTCTGGTGCACGTTTTCTTACCTTGGCCGTGCCGTATATCTTACTGTTACTTTCCATGGATACAGCTAAGAGACTACCCAGAGCTCAGCCAGCACTGAACCCATTCGGGAATGGTTCTCATGGAGAGACCCGCTGAAAGAATGGTGGCTGCATCGTGCTGTTCTTGAAGCAGTCCTTGCTTGTGCTTTCTTTAAAAGCCTATGTTGTCTTCTTCCGAAATGCATGATGAATTCTCGTCACTCTGAAGTTATCTCTGCCGAGTTATCTGTTGGAATTGTACATGCGATGTCAATTTAGGTCAGGTGTGTGATCTGATCTTCGTATATAATGACTATGTCTTAGCTCCTATATCGGTTTCTGTCTGTGAGGATCGCAAGTAAGTTTTGATGCTCGTAAGTACATTCTGACTTGCATTTGTAACACAAAAAGAGCGATGTAGTATTCTCAAAAGCTTAATTACGATAGATTTGCCACCGTTTCGATCATGTGATTGTACTAAGAAATAGAAGCATACAACCGATGCACATTCGCTGTCCAGTTTCCTATTCTATTTCGCATTTGCTTTTACCATAAAGTAGGAATTCTTGAACTTCATTTACGTCCAAGATTAATCAAATATCTTTTATACAGCCCGACCCAACCCAAAAATTTATTATGACCTAGGTAACTTTCATAGTTAAAATCAATAGAGTTTTCCTCTAAATCAATAACCAGATATCACGTTCTAGTTGAAGCCATAAAATTAGTAGAAATAAGTGTATCGAAAGTCTTAAAATTTATCACAAAAGTATAATTAAGTCTTAAATCTTTCAAAAAATTCAATCAAGTTTTAAAACTCATCAAATAGGTGTAACAAAGTCTCTCCGTCACTTCCGTAAGTTTGGCTAACGAAAAATAATGATAAGATTTTTTTTATTACTTTTTTAAGATACAGCGAGGGCTCGACAGATGCAATGGATGAGAAGTTGATTGTTCGGGAATTCAGCTAATTCGTCCAAACTCCATTATCTTCAACCTGTCCTCTACAATGGTCGATCAGTTGTTGAGCCTCGCGTTGAAGTGATGAATGAGAGAATCGAGCAATGGAAAAACTAGCATTGTTGGTCAGATCATTGGTGATAAGACAGGTTTGAACCTTGATATTATAAAGATTGTTGACAAGAGACCGTGGGGAGGAATGGTGAAGGTCGAAGTATGTGAGAATAAGAATGGGTTAAACAAGGTTTGTTTCTTCTTTCTTTTTCAAATTTTCAAGTTTTACTTTATGTGGCGCTTGGTGAATGCACGCAGATGCATGTCTTGAGAAAGTAATGGGAGAAAAGAAAAATCACATCGGCCTTTTTTTATGTCAGCCAAGCTGGACGAAACTAACGAATGGACTTAATTTTACAAATTTAATAAGTTTTATGACTTGATTACGTTTTTTTTTAAAAGACTTTTGAAATAAATTTTAGGTCTTTTGGGGCATCTATCCCATGTTTTTTTCCAAATAATTTGACTACCTCATAAAGTTATTATTGTGCCTTAACTTTAGTTAACTCATATAGTTTCATTACTAAGACCGAATCACGATTAAATTTACCATAATCATAAAAATTAAAACTAATTTCACATAATTCTAGATTCCAAAGTGACATAGTTGCCTCTACAAAGTTGTTCCTTCTACATTTTCTTTACCCTTAACCTTCCATTATTCTCTTCATCAAGCTATACAAATTGAATCAAGTACATAAGGCCATTCATTTGCTATCAAAGACATATGACTATTTTATTTATAGTACAGACATCACATGAATCTTATAAAATTACCAAAACATCCCACTTTTAAAGCAATTACGTCGAAATTTTGACTAGTTAGATGAATTATCTAAATTAAAAAATATTATTAACTTAATTACGTTGACGTTTCTAAATATATATGCCACTAGAATTTCCAATTTTGGCATATTAGTCCCTACCGTTGTGAAATTACAAATTTACCTTGACAAGTTTCTGAGCTAGTTATTTTTAACCGGTTTGATTTCTTTTAATTGATCTAACTAATAAGCCATTAATTAACACTTTAAACCATACAATAACACCGATAATAGAGCCATTTTATTGACACTTGATTTTTTCCGATAATCAAAGTTTTTTTTTTCGCACAAATCGACAATCAAAATTAGAAAATTCAAGATTTGAGATCTCTAATTGCAACGAGTCTTGATTCTTGACCAAAAGAAAAAGATTATTGTCCTTAGTACCTTTGTTTCATACAAGTATTAATTTAGCATAGGCGCGTAGAATTAGCCCTCTAGATTTTAAATTTTCATAAAAGTGGCAAAATGTTAACTTTTTTGTCAAACTGATGAATTTAACCTTTGAACAAAAATTTATAATTTAATTAGTTTCTAATCTTTCTTTAGAAATTTCATATTGGAAAATTGAAATTTAGAAACTTTGGATTTTATTGAAAAAGTCTCAATCCATGAAGCTTCATGAGCCGTTCGACCATTTAGAGTACCATATCGGGCGCCATAAGATTTGACTTGCACCTCTCAAGATCCTCGCCTTTTTTGGCCTCGTAGCTGATAGATAGGGGTTGGCGGCTACAAGAGGAAAATAAAAACGTAGATAAAAGCCTCATAGCCGCAATTTGCAATGCTCTGTTTTCCTCTATTTTGTGACCAAAAAGCTTTGAAAAGCTTCAATCTTGGTTGAAGATTAGTTGCAGACTCCGATTCCAGTCACCGTTCACGCTATTCGTCGTCATCTATCACAGTCGTACATCGTTTACAGCGGTCCGTCATCGTCTTTGAACCTACGCCCTATTCTAGTCAATTCCGTTGGTCTAAGCTACAAAGTGCGAGTTCACCCAAAAAAAAAAAACTCTAGTTCCAAGAGCGATTGAGAATTGTTACTCTTGATTTCTTGAGTTATTAGTCCGTCAAAGAAACCAACGTCATCGTTCATGGCCATTCCATTGTTGTCCCAACCTTGTTTCAGTTTAGCCCTGTTCCGCGGCCGAAAAGCTTGAAGAGCTCTAATCTCGCTTAAAGCTCACCCACCAGTATTGATTTCAATCATCGACCATTGTCTAGGCTTTGATCTGATTGATAGTAATTGTTACGTTTAGTTCCATTAACCAAGTAAGATTAAATTTTTTAGATAGTCTTTTAAATCCACTTGGCGAAGTTTTTAAGTTGTGTATATGCTTGATTTCTTTTCTTCTTATTTCTCCTTTTCTTCTCCGTTTTCTCTATTTTGTATGTGCCCCTTTTTTACTTTTTTCCGCGTTTTATTTTCCTCATCCCCACCTCTTTTGACCAATCAAGAGTTCTCTTTTTTTTTTTGTTGCTGCCATTTGATCAAGTCAAAAAACCAATATTACAAAAATAATCAAACATTTTCAAACTTAAACAGGCCAAAAAAGCCAAGTGGGCCGCGCCAAAAGTACGGCCGAATAACAAATAACCTATATAATAATAAATAGTTATGGTTAAATTAATTAAATATCTTCAAACTTGAACCAGCCAAAAAGGGCAAGAGGGCCACTGTAAAAGCACGGAAGAATAATGAACCAACCCAACGAGCCACGAGGTCATATAAAACTCATTAACAAGCTTATATATAAGCCAGTATTTTTTTTTTTTTCATCTTTTTAGTAAACTTTTAGCAATACTCCTCGATTTTTATCCTTTATTTTTTTGAACTTGACCAATTTGAATGTGGGAATAGGGAAATGGGGGATTTATACGTTGCACATGTTGATTGTATATCAAAAACCCTTGTCTAGCACCCACCTCGGGTGGCTTTAAATTCCTCATTTAATTCTCTAGCATTTTATAGATATTTTTAAAGAAAATCCTTTTTATTATTTCTCGTTTATATTTGCAACTTCATTTCCTTACTTCCACATCCTCTGACAATTACTTGTTTTGTCCGATATTAAGTGCAATTTTGGATGAAGAGGAGATTCCATACTTCTGAAGTCACTGGGTTAAAGGTGAACTTGTCATTCTTCAAATGTCCTAGAGCGGACCCTTGGTTTGAGCTGTGAACCCATGGTAATGTGGTATACATTATGTCAAAATATAGATTTAGCTTCTCATTCAAAAATTTTCGATGTAAATATTATTATCCTTCTTTGGTTTTCAAATAACATATAAAGACATAATATTACTCGTTTATATAGTTAGGATTCTTATAATTTGTAAGAGATATTTAGAGATATTGTTTTAGGAAAATTTATTAAGTATTCACCATATATGTGTCCTTCAATCGCCTTCAACCACTCAATACTCTACAACGCTTTTGAATTGAAAGTATTGACAACCATATCACATTTTTCTCCTCATCTTTCTCTATTTCATGCATTTAATATCGTCTTTTATCATACCTAGAATGTTTTGTTTATTGCAACTTAATTGATCGGCATTAGCACATGCCAATTCTTCAAAGGTTACTCAGAGTGACAAAGATATGCTAACTTTTTGCCTGAGATGCTAAAGTTAAAGGACTAGACTTCTTCAGACAAGTTTGAGTTCATGGCTGCACTATCATTTCATGCCTATACCGACCATCGATCTAGCTTCCTCAATCTAGTTGTGAAGTTACTACAAAATGCCTTCAAGCCAGACATGAGACAGAAGATCTATATTGCCTATGGTTTTGCAGAAAAGCTAGGAAGAGGTGCCTCTGTAACCAAGCTTCACCGTGATATGTTAGATGAGGTGTGCCTTCTTCACACTTACCCAAACCTAATTCTCAAATTAATACACCCATGCCACATTTACCCAAAATTAATTTTTGTAACTTAAAAAAACCCTAAACTTGTATATTCGTATCATATTTTGGGGAAATATGGCATGTATGTACCAGAAAAATTTGTTTAGGGTAAATGTAACATGAGTGTACATTTTGTAGTAAATGTGGCACAAATATATTAATTTAGGAGTTTATGATACAAAAATTAGTTTGAAGTAAATATGATAAGGGTATACTAATTTGGGTTTTTTTTTGTATTAGCCCTTTTTTTGTTTCAATAATATCAATGATGAATTTATGCCCTAACTCCAAAAATTAATCTATTTAGATTAACAAAAGGTTTAAAACTTTACCATGTACTGAGAAATAAAGTAGATCCTACTTGACGAGGTTTCCAAGACCTGTACATGTTAGATTTCCTTTCTTATTTTCTTTTCCTTTCTTATTGTTTTTCCTTTTCTACTCAAGTTTCTCTATTTATTATGTGATCCATTTTTTTTTTCTTCTTTCCGCATTTTATTTTACTTATCCCCTCCTCTTTTGACCAGTCAATTTTTCTTTTTTCTTTTCTAGTTATTTCATACCAAATTTGACCAAGTCAAAACATCATTATTACAAAAATAATCCAATATTTTCAAATTTGAACAAGCCAAAAAAGTCAACTGGGCTCTGGCAAAAGTATGGACGAATAACAAATCAATCAATATAACAATAAATATTTAGGGTTAAAAAAATTAAATATATTCAAACTTGAATTGCACGAAAAAGGTAGGTCGACCACGCTAAAAGCACGGATGAATAATGAACCTTGAACTAACCCATAATCAAGTGATCACACCTAATATTTTTAGTCTCTCAAGACATCGGGGGTGTTTGGTTTAGCTTTGGGAAGGGGCTTTGATCCTCGAAAGTCCCTTCCCAAAATGCTGGGGTATTTGATTTAGCATTTGGCCTAGCATTTGGCCAATAATAGCATTCCAAATGCTCAAAGTCCAAAGTTGATTCGGACCAGCCTTGGGCTTTCAGCATTCCACGAATGCTACTGTTCACGTCTCTTTTATTTTTATTTTTTTGGTTTGAAGCTAATTCATCTTCTTCACCAAGCAGCCGACGAGGGCGGCCGGTGAGGTTGGCCAGCGAGGGAGTAGGGCCAGCGAGGTCGCCTGGGGTCAAGCAACCAATCAGGCGACGCCGTCGCTGGGGCGCTCAACCCATGCCGTCGCTACGTGGGTCGCGCGACCTCAGGCGGCCGTCGCCTGGCTTGTGCGACCCCCGCCGAGGGTCGCCTAGCATCAGTCGACCACCGGCGACAACAGATCTGGCTCGCCGGTGGTCGCCCGACCCCAGGCGACGGCCGCCGGCGCCACATCTATCTTGCCGACAGCCAGCTCCGGCGATGGGTAGGTTAGTTTTCTTTTTAATAAATAAGATAATTCTCAAAGTCTATTTACAAAAAAAAAAATCACCAAACACTATATTTTGGCCAAAGTAGCTTTACAAAATATTTTTACCAAATACCATTTGCATTTCTTCAATGGGCTTTCACCAAAGGTGTTTGCATTTGTCCAAGTAGCATTTTCAAAGTTGAACCAAACAGGCCCATCATCCCACATCCCACATGAAATGATCTAGCATAATACACCAAATGAGAAGATGTAGTGACTTTCATGACAAAGAAAATCAAAGCAAAGCAAATCCCAGAATACAATAAAACAAAGCCAAATTCGGAAAACAATGAAGATTAATAGAGCACCGGTAGAGTTAAACACATACTCATTCCATAAAAATGGATCTGTTATGCAAAATAATCAGCGGCCGATCACTATATTCCGAATCATCATCAGTGATGAGCACACGCTTGAAAATCCTTCTTTAATAACTACGGCGTTGCCTATTGGCGGTACGTGCCTAGATTCGACTTCCTCTACACCATCGTTGGACGGGGACAACCAAAACGGGTTGAAATAACACAGATCTAACTTTTGAAAGAGCAAATCTTCATGGTTTTGCGAGACGCCAAGAATCCTACGATCATGAATGAAACTGGCGATAGATGACCTGTACAGGGGTATCGAATCCCAAAAACATTATTAAACTCTCAAATCTAAATCGGGAGAGAAAATCTCCTAGGTCTATAACTAAATCATAAAAGTTCAAACTCACATATCTAGAATTAAACCGGGAAAAGAAAACTCCCGGATTTAGATCGGGATGAAAGAAAAAGCAAGAGAAGAACAAACAGACTCCAATAAAATCATGGGAGAGGAGGGTGAGACTATTTGAAACCCACCCCATGGCTTAAGCTTGAAGAAGACAATGGAGAGAGAAGAGGAAGAGAGAGAAAAAAACTTTTTGGCTTCTTTCTGCCCTAATCCTCGTATCTTTCTTATCTCTTTTTATTGATTGGTATTGATTGGTGGAAAAAAACAGTTAGCTCACTAATTTTTCATGTATTTTGATATATGAACTATATATATAGTTTTTAGTGATCTATAACGACGGGACGGATAAACAAGACAGGGTAGACTCCATACCAACCTCACCCGCCTTGCCGAGTCCCCTAGAGTCCCCCACTTCCTAGCCCCAATCTTTTCCACATTCCCCGCTTAGGCTAAAAGCACTTGCGCTGCTCTTTTCATCCGTGTTGTTCGGAGGACAACAACTACTGTTGATGGGGCCGAGTGTACTCCCACTGAATCACGTGGCGTGCGTCGTGCAATAGCGATCACATCATCACGAGAAGATGGCCAACATCAGCTTCCTCGCCTAATCCCATGTTGGAGTCGTATGAAACGAGTAGAGAGTTGTCATCCCATGCATTTGCAGTGGTATGAAAGAACGCAGAAGCCTTGCATAAGGAACGGTAGAAGTTAACCATGCAAGCGATATCGTCGAGTGCCGCATAAGTAGACTTCCGCCAAATATACACGTTGAATCTAAACTCAACAGGATCTACACCTCGCCGCAAGAAAAGTTCAACCATCCGTTGTATCCTAGAGGGGGAGAAGTCTCAATGCGAGCAAGTGATGCGTGTATAGGCGAGTGATTTCAAAAATGGAGATTTTCTGAGTTGTGCATGGATGGGTGTGTGTTTGCAAAATAGTTATCGAAGGGTAAAAGGAAAACAAAAGATAGGTTACAATCGATACTAAGGTAGAAAGCCTACGCCACCAACCGAAATGAGGATCGGAACTGACGAAGTTCACCACCGAGGCTTAAAGGACAATCCACTCGCCAAGGATAAAGGACTTCCGAATAGGAGAAGCTTACCATCAAAGCCTAAAGGGAATTCATTAGCCGAGGATAAAGTACTTCTTGACTCACCACCAAGGAGTAATCCACTCTCCAAGGATAAAGAAACCAATTTAGGAGTTATCCACTCTCCAAAGATAATCGCTCAATCAAAGAAAAATCTCTTTATATTCTTATTCATCAACGTCTTGTCTGGTCTTACAATGGAGGACTCTCCTCTATTTATAAGGAAACTAAGAAATAATCGAACATTAAAAGACATGGCAATTATCCAACCATTTAAGAACTTAGAAACTAGAAAGTATTAAATACTTAGGAACTAAGGACTTTGACTCTTGAGATTCACAGACTAATTAAGACCTAAGAACTTAAAAAAATGCATTGATGGCACATGGAGATTTGATATCTTGAGCATTGCACCTAATCTCCCAAAATTCGTGCTGCACCCTTGATGAGATGAAAACTACCTCATTAAGTTAGCATACGTCATAAGAACTTGCTTAGAACAACCTCCCATTGATATATTATCAATCCATATTGAAATCAGCTATTAATCTTGTTGCGAAGATATTGGATTTCTAATGGCAGGATAGACACATTGACAATAGTCTTACCGATAAGATCGATAAGAGAAAAGCTTCATCTTTGGCTTTATCGGTTTATCGACAAGAGTTTTACCAAGAAGAATCGATTACCCCTTTAATTGATGATCTCCTTATCGATAATCCATTGAAACAAGTTATGACCGAATTCTACTTTAGGTTGAATGAGCATCGATGGTGCTGACTTAGTTTATGGACTTAAGTTAGATGCTCCCACATCATTCTCCCCGGGTTGTTGAGATTTGTCCTCAAATTTGAGAATCTTCATCTTCCAAATATGGAAGTAGGTCTCCCACATTGAAAGTTGCCAAAACGTGGAACTCTCAAGGAAGATCAATCTTGTATGCGTTGTCTCCAATTCGTTCGAGAACTTTGAATGGGCCATTGGCTCTCGGCATGAGCTTGTTCTTTCAACGAGACGGAAACCTTTCATTCCTCAAATGCAACCACACAAGATCACCCGATTGAAAATGAGCCTTCTTCCTATGCTGATTAGCGTTCTTCTTATAAGACTCATTAGCCTTTTCGATCTTGGATCGAATCTGCTCACGGACCTTTTTCATCGATTCAGCTCACTCTTTGCCATTGAAGTTCACTTGCAAGTTGGACGAAATTGGAATCAAATCAATCGGCGTAAGAGGGTTAATTCCATAAACAACTTCAAAAGGTGATCAACTAGTGGTGTAACTTGGTGATATAAGCAAACTCAGCATGTGCAAGTTTCAAATCTCAATCTGTCAAGGATTTACTAACCATTCCTCGAAGAAGAGTAGTGAGGGTACGATTGGTTACCTATGTTTAACCATCAGTTTGAGGCTGATAAGTGGTGTTGAATAAGAGTTGCGTACCGAGCATTCTCCATAGAGTCTTCCAGAAATAACTCAAGAATTTGGAGTCATGATCCGACACAATGGTCTTTGGTACTCCATGAAGGCGAATGATTTCCTTGAAATATAGTTCAGCCATATGAGAGGCATCATCCGTTTTATGACATGGAACAAAATGAGACATTTTAAAAAACCGATCAACGACCACCATAATGGCATCTTTTTCCCCTTGAGTTCTTAGAAGAGCGACAATAAAGTCCATACTTATATCTTCTTATGGCTATAATGGAACCGGAAGTGGAGTGTATAGCCCTTGATGGAAATGACTTTTGGTTCTTTGACAAGTTGCACACCACGAGATGATAACATGCACGTCTCCGCTCATCTTTAGCCAATAGAAATGTTCTTGAAAAATCTCGAGTTTTATTTACACCAAAGTGACCAGCCAAACCTCTACCATGCACATCACTGATCAATAATTCTCTAAAGGAACTCTTTGGCACACATAATCGATTTCCTTTAAAAAGAAAACCATCTTGAACAGAATAAGTACCTTGAATTCCATGCTTACAATTGTCGATGGTGGATGAAAACTCAAGATCTTCGGAATATAGTTCCTTCATCGATTGAAAACCAAGGATCCTAGAATCTAAAACAGCAAGCATTGAATATCTCATTGATAAAGTATCCGCTACAACATTAGTATGGCCCGGTTTATACTTTGAGACAAAAGAAAAGGATCGAAGAAATTCTACCAATTTGGCGTGTCTCAAATTGAGTTACCATTAGCCGCTAATAAACTTGAGAGCCTCATGATCAAAATGAAGAACAAACTATTTTGGCCTCGAGTAATGAATCCAATGATCAAGAGCTCTAACAATGGTATAGAACTCCTCATCATAAGTTGAACAATTCTTCTTAGAATCAGTCAACTTGTCACTGAAATACGTCAAAGGCTTTTGCTCTTGGATAAGAACAGCCCTAATGCCAACTCCGCTTATTTCCTCCGAATTGCATTGATATGCTACTTCGTTTGGTAGAAAAGCACCAGGAAGCAAATCAATGTGATGTTTGATACCTCTTATGGGAGGTAATCTAGGTGGCAATTCCTCCAGGAGCACATCTGCAAATTCTTTGAATAAGGAATGCATGTTTGGATGCATAGAAGCCTCTATCTCACTCTTTTTCTCAACCATAAGCAAAGCAAATATATTCTTTTGTTTGCTAATGGCTCTCTCAACGCGTGTTTTGCTCAAGAATAGGCTTTCATTACTAGTGTTTCCCTCCCGAGGTTGATTTTTGTGGGTCATGATTGGATTCAATGGTAAAAGGGCATCCATAGGAAAAACATCACAAAGAACTTGGTCTTGGTAATTCTTCCCAATTGAAAATGAAATCAAGGCTTGCTTAGTTACCTTAAGATTACTTCCTTTACTTAGCCATTGAAGCTTGTACAGTTCAGGATGCTTAGATGTTGGAAGCTTTAGTTTTTCAATCAAGGTTGTCGATGCAACGTTGGTGCAACTCCCTCTATCGATAATTACCATACACAACTTTTCCGTTGATAGTGTATCAAGTGTGAGAGATGTTCTCCTTTGTTCATTCTCCTCAGGAGAAATCACAGAATGCAACGCTCTTCAGATGACTAACAACTCGCTATCATCAAACTCCTCTTTATCTTCAGATTCATTCCGGTCGGAAACCTTTTCAGCCTCTTGAAGTTCCAAATCAATCTTCTTGATATCTTGAAAAGTCATAACTCTTCGATTAGGACAATTTGCTTGCAAATGCCCACAGCCATGGCACTTAAAGCATTTCCTCACGTCTATCATATTTCTTGTGGAAATCTTTAGAAGGTTCCATTGACTTTTCTTTGCCTTGTCTTTGTCAACACACTCTCAATCTTACTCGAGGAAGCACCCTTAAAGTAGGATGTTCCTTTTGTCGAGGTTCTGGAAGAAAACCTCTTGTTGCTCTTTATTTGCTTTTCAACCTTTATTGACAACTTACATACGTCTTCAAAGGACCAATAAGGTTGAAGTTCAACCAAATAAGCAATATCTCGATTCATTCCGCTGAGGAATCGAGTGATGGTTTGCTCTGGAACTTCTGGAACTTCGCACCTCATCTTGAGTTGTTCAAACTCTCAGATGTATTCTTCAATACTCATCCCTTGTTGTTTTAAGGAATTTTGCTTGAGAAACAAGTCTTGCTTATAGTTGTTGGGCAAGAATCTCTTCTTCATCAACTTCTTGAGTTCATCCCAAGACTTGATTCGGCTTTTTCCTTCCCTGAGTCGTTGATGCTTTAGACACTCCCACCATAGAGAAGCATATTTTATCATTTTAAGGATATCAACCTCGCATCTCTTCTCATTCGAGTAGGACTTGAAGTCAAAAACTCGTTCGATAGCATTTGTATCTATGTCCTTAATTATAGCCGACAAAGTTGGTTTTGGTCGTCGGGATTGAGACTTCCCTCAAACTTGGGTGCCTCCACTTTTATCTCACGATCATCCTCCTTATGCCTCCCTCTTCTTCTCCGGACTCGGTATTGCGAATCACTAGAGTTACCTCTAGTGGAATCAGATTTGTCACTAGAGCTTCGATGAGAATCTAAATTGTTGCATTGATGTTGATCATTAGGGCCTTTATCAAGAGGTTCATTAGGTTATCCTTGTCTTGTTGCTTGGTTATTCTTGTCTTGTTAGATCTTCAAGAAAGTTAAGGACTCTCTCCATTTGTTGCTGGAGATTCCAAATAATGTGATCTAGCCTTTCATTGTGTGCTTGTTCCAAGGTCAGACCTCTAGGAACTGGTTCATCCATGTTGAGAATGAATTTGAACAAAAGGAATCATTCAAATGAGTTCAACCTGAAGCTCTGATACCAACTTGATATGTTCGTGCGTGGACAAGTCATTCCGAAAATGGGGATTTTCTGAGTTAGGTGTATGGATGGGTGTGTGTTTGCGAAATAGTTATCGAAGGGTAAAAAGAAACCAAAGGATAGGTTACAATCGACGCCAAGGTATAAAGGTTATGTCACCAACCGAGAATGAGGATTGGGATCGACGAAATTCACCACCGAGGCTTAAAGGACAAGCTATCCACTAAGGATAAAAGACTTCGGGATAGGAGAAGCTCACCATCAGGGCCTAAAGGGAATCCATTAGCCGAGGATAAAGTGCTTTTTGGCTCACCGCCGAGGAGTAATCCACTTTCCAAGGATAAAGAAACCAATTTAGATAATCCCTCAATCAGAGGAAAATCTCTTTGTATTCTCATTCAACATCTTATCTGGTCTTACAATGGAGGACTCTCCTCTATTTATAAGGGAACTAAGAAATAATCGAACATTAAAAGACATGGCAATTACCTAACCATTTAAGGACTTAGAAACTAGAAAGCATTAAATACCTAGGAACTAAGGACTTTGACTCTTGAGACTCACAGACCAATTAACACCTAAGAACTTAAAAAGATGCATTGATAGCACATGGAGACTGAATATCTTGAGCATTGCACCTAATCTCCCAAAATTCGTGCTGCAGCCGTGATGAGATGAAAACTACCTCATTAAGTCAGCATATGTCATAAGAACTTGCTTAGAACAACCATCGACAAGAGTCTTACCGATAAGATCGATAAGAGAAAAGCTTCATCTTTGGCTTTATCAGTTTATCGACAAGAGTTTTACCGAGAAGAATCAATTACCCCTTTAATTGATGATCTCCTTATCGATGATCCATTGAAACAAGTTATGACCGAATTCTACTTTAGGTTGAATGAGCATCGATGGTGCTGACTTAGTTGATGGAGTTAAGTTATATGCTCCCGCATCAGTAAGCAATGAGCGTATGTAGTTCATGCAACAATCCAAAACATGCAGTTCATCATGCACATATGAACGAACGACATCGCACGAGCACCGTAAATGAAAGAGCTCATTTTTTTTTTGTCGGTCCTACTCTATCTCTCACTCACGATACACATTCAGATTTGTGCCCCGCCTCTTGCAGGGCGTAGGCGTCGAAACACACATCTTAAACTGATCTCCTTATCGATGATCCCCCACCCCTATCCCCTGTGAAGATGGGGATTCGAACTCCTCACCTCCCCCATTCTCAAGTGAGAAGGATGACCACTAGGGTAAACCTCCAATGGTTAAAGAGCTCGCCATTGTAAAAGTGGGTTCGTGTGAGCTTTTCAAGTGCCTAACGATGAAGTTGTTTACACCAAGCATTTTAACGTAACGAAAAAAACCCTTATCAGCAATACTCAACTCTTGAATTATGTTCATTTTTCCATTCTAGCGCTACTATTTTCACCAAAATTTCGAAAATTGAAAGATTTTGAAACGTAAAAACCTGTTTTTTTCCATGACCTAATTTGGGATGATCCAATGTCCGGCGACACAAAAATATAGTAAGTCATTAGCATGGGTTTATAAATCGGAAGTGGAAGAAACTTGACTACTATCGGTTGAAAGAAACTTCCCGTGGTCATTTATGGTGCGGCCTTAAATTAAGTTTACAGCATGGTTACAACATATTCTGGGAAATGTTCAGTTCGGGAAATTGTTGATTCAATCCTAGACATACTGTATGGATTTCAAATCAATCCAAAACTTTTCAATTTTATTAATTGAGTTACAAATCTCTGCACGAAATTCCAATATAGTCTTTCTGGCCAATTTTGGGAAAATCACCAAAATAGTCTTAGACTAATTGCAATTGTGCCAATTCAGTTATAAACCTTTTTTTTTGTACCAATTGAGTCCTAAGCCTTTCGCATTTATGCCAATTTAGTCCATCGGACCAATTTTGGCCAATTGGAGCTGACGTGGCACGACCAGTGCTGACATGTATAATTTTTAACAATATTTTAATATTTTAAGATTTTTAATTATTTTTTACTTTTCTTTCTCTTTTTTTTCCTTCCTTTGTCGTTCGGCTAGTCGCCTCGGTTTGACGACTAGCTAGAGGCAAGGGCCGACGAGGCAAGCCTTTGTTGGATCTGGCAAGGTCAACCTCGCCGGCCAGAGGAAGAATAAAGGAAAAGAAATGAGAAAAAAAGAATTAAAAAATTCGAAAAAAAATATTAAAATATTATTAAAAATTGTACACGTTAGCGCCGGCCATAAAAATTGGCCAAATCAACTGAATTGGTATAAATGCAAAAGGTTTAAGACTCAAATGGTCCAAAAAAAGGTTTAGGACTAAATTGACATAATTGCAATATATTTAAGACTATTTTGGTAATTTTCCCGTTGATTTCTACTTAAAATCCTTGAAGTGGATGCATGGCAGGTAGGACGGCCAATACTAACCAAACCGCCGCGTTGGTAATTGTCGGTGAAATTGGGTCAAGATAACTACATTTGAATTTCACGAAAAGGTATAGGACTGAATTGGCAACATTGAATAGTTTAGGATTGAATTAACATATGTATAATATATTTCAGGACCGATTGGTTGATTTTTCCAGTTCATTCGAGACAAAATTGACAGTTTACAATTGTAATTGGCCATTAGCCATGGATCGATTGGACAAGTTATTTAGACAATCGATAGTTAAAGAAGATGGAGAGGAAATGCATCACGAAAACGTGGGTGCGATTGAGTTGCGAGATGGAGAGTTAAGATGAGAATGGTTGAGTGGGGAACGGGCGGAGACTTTGAGTAGGGAAGGGAAATTTATAGGAGGAGGAACTTTTCTTTCCCTTTGCTTTTGGGGGCCCACGGGCTAGCTCCCCCCGTCCAAAGGCCACCGGTCAAGTAGACGGGGCCTAGAGTTTGGCCCTTTAGGCCCAAATAATTCGATTTGGGCTGGCTCAGCCCAATTTCCACCATTACTCCATTGCAATGTATGTTGATGGAATAATGACACAAACGGTTTTTTAACTTTGATCAATGTACAACGTGGTTCCTGAATTTTTAATTTATTTAGTATAGTCCTTGAACTTTAGCCTAATATTTAATGTGGTCCATGAACTTTTAATTTATTCAATATGATCTCTAGACTTTTAATGCATATTCAATATATTTCCTAAACTATAGGAAAATGTTCAATGAAGTCCTTTAAGGACTGAATTGAACATGTATCAAAAATTTAAGATGGCATTAAATAAATTAAAAGTTTATATATTACATTATATATTGAGTTAAAAATTCAAGAACTATTTGTGTGAATTTTTTCTATTTTGTATCTAGAATTCAAGTAAAGTCAATAGTCAACGTTGGTACTTATAGTTTACTGTTCTATGAACGGTATCTTAGCATTTTTCTTTTTTGGAAAATAAAAAGTGAGTCACTTGGGATTTGCCTATGCGTGGAGGATTGTTTCAAGTTGCGTCTACGTAAAGCCCTCTAACGCTGCCTTGGAGGATTAAAAGTGTTTGGTCAATAAGATTTCGGATGTGATATTCAAAGAACTAGATTCCAACAAATTTGAGAATTTTAGCTTGTCAAAATTGTTGCGACAGCAAAAGTTAAAAGACTCGTTCTGTCGTGCAATAAATCAAATCTTATGCTAACTAAAAGAATGAAGAAATATGCGAATCGGGTATTTTTTTTCTTTAATAATTTCATGTGGGATTATCGTACATGGGGCTTTTCGAAATTCTTTAAAAATGAGAGGGCCCTCTTCTCGTAATGTAGCTGATACATTAGGTATGCACTGAATCATCTAAATTAGTGAAAAATTTAACCATAAATTTTTTTTCGGCTAAAGTTTTTGGATCCATATTATTAAACCAAAAGTGTCATTTACAATACCTCCATTGCCCGAAGTAAAGAGCATTCAATGGGGCTTAGGGTGGCCCCCGTCTCCAAAATTACTCTTTAAGTCTTAAACATATAATGCCCATTTATTAAATAGCCACCCACTTTCTTTCTTTTTTTAAGGGTTAATACCACGACAAATCCCAAATTGATATACTTATGATAAATGCACACTAAATTAATTTTTGACCACAAAAAACTCCAAACTAGTATACCTGTGATAATTTTACCCTCAATTAGTTTCCGTTAAATTTTACAGTTAAATTTCTGAATTGGATAACACGTGGTCGTTGATGGATTTACCAGTTTGGGGTTTTATCCTCATTTTGTCACAGGTGTATCTGTTTGTGATTTTTCGTGATATTAATCTAATTTAATGAAAGCCAAATTTGTCACAAGTGTACTAGTTTGAGAGTTTTTATAGTAAAAAAATTAGTATTTTGTCACATGTCTATAAGTTTGGGGTTTTTTGTAGTCAAAAAATTAATTTTTGGTAAATTTATCACAGGTGTACCTATTTTGGATTTTTCATGGTATTAACCCTTCTTTTTTTTTTTCTTTTTATATCTTACCAAAAAAAAACCTTCTTTTTATACATAACCCTCTTCGTAATCCTTCTATTATTAATTGTTTCTAAATTTGTGATCAAATGGTCCTTTTATAATTATTCCCAAAAATAGCAAGAGGCTTCACTCAAAAAAAAAATTCAAAGGTAAAGATCCTTATAGTTTTTAAAGAGTAATATTAAAAGATCTTATTTCTCCATCCAATTAAGGTTATTAATCTTTGTCGCGATGTCGGACAAGGAATGAAAAATAATTGCGAACGTGCTCGAGGCGCGCATGGAAACTAAGTAAAGCTTTAAATCGTAAGTAAATCCCGAGGTAGCCAACTTACCCCGAAATAATCCCAACCAAAGGATCTTTGTCGCCACCCTGATCGTCTCGCATATATCCAAATCAAATCGCTTAAACTTGCACATTTATAATAATGTTCCCTTTTTTTTTGTTTTTGCCTCTTTAAGAAATCCAGATCTCGCAACTCACGCGCTTTGACCCTTCTATCTATCGGAAGCCCTTGCGCATGGGAAACCGAGTAAAGTCTTTTAAAATCGCAAGTGAATCCCGAGACAGCTAACTTACCTCGAAAAAATCCCAGTAGCAGGATTGCTCTTACCATCCCGACCGCCTCGCCCATATCCATATCGAGCCCCTAAAACTTACACCTTCATAATAACACCCGCCTTCCCGCTCCTCAGCAGCAACCCGGATCTCACAACTCTTTTTCCATAAACCCTTCTTTTTCCGAAAATAAAAAAATGTAAAACCAAGTGTACACACAAGGTGACACCCAACCAAAACCACAATTCATCATGTTCCAAGAGGAAATTTTTTTTTTTGAAGAAATACAAAAAGAAATTAGGAGGCCTAGTGAAAAATTTGCACTAGCACTAGTAGTAGACTAGTAGCTGTAGTGTGAGTAGTTAGTAGTTTAACTTAGTAGGAGGACTCGGAGGAAGGACAAGTGGACCGGGGGGGTGGTGGTGTCGTTTCATGCTTTGGCACGGGAGCGGCCTCAACCTAAAAACGGCACGAGGCTGCCCTTCCCCACCCCCCCCCCCCCCCCCTCGCCTACCTATATATTTACGTTTGGATATTCTCCTCCTCGTTCACCCCCTCCTCCTCCCTCGCGCAAGATCTCCTCCCCACGTCGCCACCCACGCGCGCGCCCGCGCACGCACCAAAAGCACGTCATCGGGCCTCGCGTTCTGCTCGATCGAATCCAAGCTCCGCTTCTCCCCCTCCGCCCCCCTCTTCTTCGATTCCACCGATCGCCGACCTCCCTCCTCGATCCCGACCGATCGCCGCCGCCGCCGCCGCCGCCGCCCCCCTCTCCGGCGCCGCCGCAGTCTCCGGCGGAGCCCGGCGGCCCCCCGGTCCGTCCCCGGCCTCCCCTGCCGGTTCGGTGGTCGATCTGGCTCCGTGCGCGGGCCCCGCCCGCCAGCCCACCCCACTGCGGTGAGTACTCTCGCGCAAAGCCCGCCGCTGACCCGACCGCCCACCGATCGGCGCCGCCGGTCGGTGGGGGCGGCGGGAGCTTCCGATTGTGGAATACGCATTTGGTTTGAGTGGTGGGGCGCTAGTGCGTTTCTGATTTTTTTTTTCCCGGTCGGGCGAGATCGTGTGGGTGCTGCGGTGGGATAGGCGCCGATTTGGTCGGTTTAGGGTTTCTTTTTAATCCGCGGAGGATGGGAGCTGATTGGGTAGATGCTTGCAGTCTGGTTTGGGTCGGGTCGGGTTCGCTAATGGGAACGATTCGGTTCGGCTCTGTTCGAGGTTTTCGTCGGAAAACGGATTGGTTTGGTTTGATCCGTGGCGTCCTGGATCACGGTGCGGCCCTGGTAGTACGGCTGTAGAATCTTTATCTCTGTGTTGACACCTGACGTATCGAAGTAGCAATTGGGCAGGCTTGGCTATCCTTGACTAAGCGATTACTATTTTTTTTTCCTTCCAGTTCGTGTTCGTGTTCGATTGAAACAATTTTTCGTTCAAGCACTGGTCTTTTGTTGGGAGCCTTGTTCCTGCGTTAGATATGCTTGTAATTATCGTCTTATGATTTTACAGGTCCAATTCGGCCATCAGGATCGTTTGATTTCTCGGTGTTGATATTTCATTTCGACATACACATTCCGTCGGAAGTGTGAATTGCATGTTGGGAAGGCGGCGCAACGGGTTTTGGTTGAAGTTATTTGCGCTGACAGTACAGTTTGTATGCGTTTACCTATGAGATGACATCTCGGGGAAGGCCCATGTTTGATCTGAATGAACCTCCTCCGGGGGATGATGAAGAGAATGACAGCGTCGTCAGCATACTGCCGCAGAAGGCTCTTCCATCTTCAAATCCTCACAGTTCCACCGTGCTTGTGTCATCAGTAGTTCCTCAAAGAATTGTCAACAATAACGCTTTCTCACATGCATCATCCGTGTCAGGTTTTCAACCTTTTGTTCGTCCCAAAGTTGCTCATACCCCTGAGCTAGGTCGTGTTGGACGGAAGAATGCAGGGGATAGGAATTGCAATGTTGCCTCATCATCAAAATTGAATGATGTTGAGGAGAAGAATCGGGCAGGTCCGTTGGTTTCTGACTCTGTGGCAGGTCATAAAGCTGAGAGAGAAGAAGGTGAATGGTCAGATGATGATGGCGCTGCTGATCCACATAGATCCAGCGGTTTGCATGAACCAGGCAAAGCTTCACGTGGAAAAGGATCGACTGAGTTGCAGGATACTAATTCTTCAGGGGTGAATAATGAGATTGTTTCTTGCAATGGCAATACCTCTGAAAGTGGTAAGGGTGAGAATTCAGCTTCTGCACCTGCTGGACTAAACTTGCATCCAAATGATTCTGAAAGCAACGACAGCCATAATGTCGAGGGCAATGCTAAAATAGATTCTTCTAATGGTGTTCAGGAGGAAGTTAGTGTAGGGACAAAACAGAAAGAAGTCAAAGGCATTGAGGCGAGCTATGCTCTGAAATGTGCTAATAATCCAGGAAAGAGGAAGATGGACCAACATAAAGAAGCTATGCTAGGCAAGAAGCGCAACAGACAGACCATGTTTCTTAATTTGGAAGATGTAAAGCAAGCTGGACAAATGAAGACTTCAACACCAAGAAGACCAAACTTTTCATCAACTCCAAGCACTCGTTCTGCAAAAGAAACTCGAACTATTCCTCCTCCTTCTGAACGCATTATTGAAAAGCTGGGTCAATCCATTTCTAAGGACCTGAAAAGATTGGATGTATCTGCTATTGAAGGAGGCAATACTGCTGAGCAGAGTGAGTCTAAGCCCGAATGCAATGGTGATGTAGATGCTGGAGTACTGGCTAAGCCTAAGAAACTGATTAACAATAATGACCCTCCGGCTGAATTGTCACAACCTTCAAGGCAGAGTTCCTGGAAGCAACCCATGGATCTGAGACAGCCAAAAAGTTCTCCACTTCCTAACAAGAAGCCAGGTTTAATCAGTCAGATCTCCTTGGATTCAAAGTTGGTGAACAAGAAACATCTTGTTGCCAAGAAGCAAACGATAATTAATTCTACTTATCAAGATACATCAGTTGAGCGCATGATACGTGAGGTGACCAATGAGAAATTTTGGCAACAACCTGGTATAATAACAGCAGCCATGCTTACTGTTCTTTTTTGAAAATTGCTTACTGTGCACTGGAAAATTTTGCTGATGCTATGATGCATATGTTTCATTCCTTTGGATAACTTTTTCCAACAGTATTTTGATGAATTTAATTCTTGAAAGACATCAAAAGGGCATATTGTGCTGTGCAATCAAAACTCGAACTTTTCATCATTGCCTTTTAGCTTAATGGAGAATCATAGGGCTTCACATGAATGGCCATACTTGTTGCTTATGACATTTGTGTAGCACATTGTAAGAACTAAGAAGGTTCATTCTTTTTGTGCAAAGCTGCTGTAAAGTTTACAGTTAAAATCATGGTGCTGGTTTGGCTGCTTGGGCAGGAAATTAGTTCATAGTTGGGTCTGGTTTTGCCTACTTAACCATCTCTGACCAAAACTGGATCAAGCTGAAATTAACCCAGTTCGACTGGTTTAGTAGGGATGATTGGACTGGGTGGCTAAAGACTTAGTCGGTACTTGTAATTTGAAACATGTGGTGGGTATAAGAGTCAGTTGGATGTTAGGGTCTAATAGCTTATTGAAGTGATTCGGACCTGGATAATTCCCGTTCATGGGAGTTTAATTCATACGTGGATATTTCCACATATGAATTCTAACCCTTTCTTTGGCTGGCATGAGTTGGTTGCCATCAGACTCCTGTGTGATTATCCATTCATTTATTTGCATGTTGCTGCGCTCAAGGACATGCATTTGGGTTTGGAAGGGAGTCCCAGAATATCTTGATCCAAATGCATGTTTAGTCATAGTGCAGATGGTGATATTGTTTTTTATTAGCCTATATTGTCTTGTCTGTTTCTGCAGATGGTGATATTTGTTTTTATTAGCTTAGTTTTCTGTCTGATTCCTTGTTGGTTCTCTTAAGTGTAAAAGGTTATGTGGCTTCTTGTGTTCCAGGGGAGACTGATCTACAATGTGTTCCTGGTCGATTTGAGTCTGTAGAAGAGTACGTCAGAGTATTTGAGCCTTTACTTTTTGAGGAATGCCGTGCACAGCTTTACAGTACGTGGGAGGAGTTATCTGAAACATTTTCAAGAGATACACATGTAATGGTTCGAGTACGGAATATCGAAAGGAGGGAAAGAGGTAATAATACTTTCACCAAATTGGAGGTGTTTTCTTTTTCAGGAATCTGGAACTTATGGTGCATATTGTTTAGGACATTTTACACATCTATTATTTTCATATCACTCTTTTTATGTATAACATTATTTTGTAGTCAACATTTTGAAAGGGTTCTCTCCAGAGTGGAATCACATTATGGTAAGGCATGCTGTGCATTTGCTGCAGCAGTGGTGTGCTTGTTATGTTAGGCTAGACTCTGTAATTGAGTGACCTAAAAATTAAAAGCTGACAGCAAGTAGACCTGTCCATGGCTGATTGGATGTTGTACTTATTTAACAGGTCGAGCATTTGGTTCTTGCTTGGCCTACGTGCTTAAGTCTTGAGAATTTATTTTTGTAGAAACATACTGACCCCTGTCTTACCCGGTGGGACGTTTTACCAGTCAGTCTAGGAATCGAGGGTTACCTAAGTCATTTGGTTGCTGTCAGATTTGAAATCATTAATGCACAGCCTAGCGTACTCTTAGAGTAAAAGACTTTTTGAGGATTGGTGTGGTAGGCATGATGCACAAAAAAATTCATTGGAAAAAGTTTACATAAACACGCTACTCTTGTACTGGATTTAGATGTTGTGGACCTCTGACCTAGCTTTTGTTTCATTGAAGTTCTTTTGTTCCTATTCATTCCATGATGGATTTATGCTCATTAGGTGTGCTTGTAATTGAAGGTTTATATGACTTTGACTATTAGATGACTATGACTAGTAGATTAGCGTTTACTTGGTCGTATTCTTTAGTAGGCTTCATTTTAGCAGTTCAGGCATCATAGGTCGTAGAAAGTTAAGATGGTAAACGTACTAATTATGTTTTTTGCTCTCTCTCTCTCTCTCATATATTTATACACACATTTTTGTATGTGAATATGTACTGACTAAATTGTTTCTCAGGATGGTACGATGTGACAGTTCTTCCAGTAAATGAGTACAAATGGATGTTTAAGGAGGGTGATGTTGCGGTTCTTTCAACTCCTAGGCCTGGATCATTCAGATCCAAAAGAAACAATTTCTCTGTTGTTGATGAGGGAGATGAGCCTGAGATAACTGGACGTGTGGCTGGTACGGTTAGGCGATTTATGCCTATTGATACTCGTGATCCTCCTGGGGCAATCCTTCACTTCTATGTTGGCGATTCATATGATAGCAACAGGTTAAGTTTGCTGTATTCAGCATTAGATTATTTTACCTCAAATGGAATTGTTTCTATATATTATCTATGTTGTGTAGTGCCCATGTACTAACTCTAATCATATTCTCTTAATGGACATTTTCAGTGAGGGCAATGAAGATCACATCTTAAGGAAACTCCACCCTAGAGGCATCTGGTATTTAACTGTCCTGGGCTCTCTTGCTACCACTCAACGGGAGTATATTGCTTTGCATGCATTTCGTCGCCTTAATTTGCAGGTACAGCTGGAGTTTTTTGTTTTTCAGTATAACTGCCATTTTTTGTTACTTGTGTTAAATCACTTTTAACTGATTCTATCCTCTTCAGATGCAAACAGCAATACTTCAGCCTAGTCCCGAGCAGTTTCCTAATTATGAGCAGCAGGTCCCTGCCATGCCAGAGTGCTTCACTCAGAAGTTTGCAGAACACTTAAACAGGACCTTTAACGGACCCCAACTGTCAGCGATTCAGTGGGCTGCTATGCATACAGCTGCCGGTACAAGTAGTGGGACAACAAAGAGACAAGAACCGTGGCCCTTCACTCTCGTTCAGGGGCCTCCAGGTACAGGCAAGACACATACTGTATGGGGTATGTTAAATGTGATCCATCTGGTTCAGTATCAACATTATTACAACTCATTGCTCAAGAAACTGGCACCTGAAAGCTACAAGCAACCTAGCGAGGGCAGTTCTGATAATAATGCAACTGGATCAATCGATGAAGTTCTTCAGAGCATGGATCAGAGTCTTTTTCGGACTCTTCCAAAGCTCTGCCCAAAGCCTAGAATGTTAGTGTGTGCTCCTTCCAATGCAGCAACAGATGAGCTCCTGGCTCGTGTTCTTGATCGTGGTTTCATTGATGGGGAAATGAGGATATATAAACCTGATGTAGCCCGAGTCGGGGTCGACTCACAAACACGTGCAGCTCAGGCCGTCTCTGTTGAAAGGAGAACTGAGCAACTTCTTGCCATGGGTAAAGAGGAGGTGTATGCCTGGTTGCACAGGTTGAGAAGTAGTGAAGCTCAATTCTCTCAGGAGATAGCCGAAATTCAATTGAAACTCAACAGTGCAGCTGCTGCTATTCGTTCTCAAGGATCTGTTGGTGTGGATCCCGATGTTTTGATGGCAAGGGACCAGAATCGTGATGCGTTGCTTAAGCAACTTGCCCAAGCAGTTGAGAACAGGGACAAAGTGCTGGTTGAGATGTCTCGCATCCTCATTGTAGAAGTAAAGTTTCGTACCGGTAGTAATTTTAATTTGGAAGAGGCCCGCGCCAGTCTTGAGGCAAGTTATGCCAATGAAGCTGAGATTGTCTTCACTACTGTTTCAAGCAGTGGTAGAAAGTTATTCTCCCGCCTTTCTCATGGTTTCGACATGGTAGTCATTGATGAGGCAGCACAGGCCAGTGAGGTGGCAGTTCTTCCTCCCCTCTCTCTTGGTGCTGCTCGATGTGTTCTGGTTGGGGATCCACAGCAGCTTCCTGCCACTGTGATCAGCAAAGCAGCTGGGACTCTTCTATATAGCAGGAGCCTTTTTGAGAGATTTCAACAGGCTGGATGCCCAACGATGTTGTTGTCTGTTCAGTATAGGATGCATCCACAAATCCGTGATTTCCCTTCCAGGTATTTTTACCAGGGACGCCTAAGCGATAGTGAGAGTGTAGTGAAGTTACCTGATGAGGTATATTACAGGGATCCATTGCTTAGACCTTACTTATTTTATGACATTACACATGGGCGGGAATCCCACAGAGGTGGTTCTGTCTCCTACCAAAATATACACGAAGCACAGTTTTGTCTACGTATATATGAGCATCTACAGAAAAATCTGAAATCTATGGGTGTGGGGAAGATTTCCGTGGGCATAATTACACCTTACAAGTTGCAGTTAAAGTGCCTTCAACGTGAGTTTGAGGAGGTTCTGAATTCAGAAGAAGGGAAGGATATTTATATCAATACTGTCGATGCTTTCCAAGGACAAGAACGTGATGTCATTATAATGTCGTGTGTTCGTGCTTCAAGTCATGGAGTTGGCTTTGTTGCAGATATTCGTCGTATGAATGTTGCTCTAACTCGTGCTAGGAGAGCTCTATGGGTATGGGTTCATCTGCCCTGTTCTTTTGCATTTCTGTTTTTGGCTGACTCCCTGTTGTGTTCACTTGTCAACTTACGGGTACAGACTCTGATTGTTTACGTGTTTTCTTCTCTTAATAGGTAATGGGAAATGCTAATGCTTTAATTCAGTCTGATGACTGGGCTGCATTGATTGCTGATGCCAAAACCAGAAATTGTTACATGGACATGGATTCTGTCCCCAAAGAGTTTCACACACCTAAAGGACCAACTCTCGCTCCCCTGCCAGGTAAGGCTCCTTTGAACTCAAGGGGGTTGAGGTCAAGTGGGTCGAGGCATAGATTGACAGACACGCACACAGAGCCCAGGTCAGTGGTGGCACCAGAAGATGACGAGAAGTTGCCAGCATCCTTAATCCCCAGGAATGGGAATTTCCGGCCTCTTAAGCCACCCGTGGAGAATTCACTGGATGGTGTTGATCAGGTGGGTGACAGATCAAGAGAATCCTGGCAATACGGCGCACAGAAGAAGCAGCAGAGTTCCTCTGGAACAGTGTGGAAGAGAGATTACTAATTGCTTGTCCTCTTTGTATTTTGATCTTTTCCAAACTCAAGCTCTACCTTGTGTTCCGTTTATTAAAAACGTGGAACACAGTGCTTGCCTTAGGGGGAGAAAAGCTCCGATGGCCGGAGGCGCTGCTCAAACAAGCGAAAAATGGACAGAATCAGGTCTCCGCTGAACTACTTTTGTTTGATAATTGAAAGTTTCGTAGGAGATTAGCCATAGAGAGGATCGGAAATCCTCAGCAACCCCACCTTGCACAGGAAACCTTGCTGCAACATGTCTGGCCGGTCTGCCCCCTCTCTATCTTTTTGCTGAGCCAGGTATCGGGCCTTTTGTGGGGACGAGATGGTTTTGGTAAACTTGCTGGTGTCGGATTTTAAGGTAAGAACGTTGCTTTCTTAAGTAGTTTTCTGATAATTACATCATGGGGATACTGGAGTTTTTACAAGTGTTATGAAAAAATATATAGAAAGGCACTCAGAAAATAGAAATGTGGGCATGAACGTGAATTTTATGCAGACTAGAAACTTAGAGTTTTATAGTTTTTGTCAAAGGAGTGTTTGACTCTTGAATGGGCTCTGCTTGCTCAGGCTCTCTCAGTCTCTCTGGGCATACAAGTGGATGGTGGAAACACTTCTCTGTGACTGCCCCTTCCCTTTAGTTGCACTGAAGCTTCTTATTTGTATGAAAGGAAGGGAAGGGAGTCAAAGAAAGAAAAAAAAAGTTGTGTACTTGGTTGGAATGCTTTACCTCTTCCTCAAGGGGAAGAGAGACATATCTGCAATGGGGGATGCCTCGGCAAGGTGTGGGAGGGCATGGATTTGTATATAAATGAATAATTTCCCTTTTATTCTGATTGTAACTTCATTTAGAGTAGGAATTCAATTCTTTGATTTAGATTAGTCGATGCATGCTCTCTTAGTTATATTTAATATGTTACATTTGCCAACGAAAAGGGAAAGGAGGGCCTCTGTCCTTGTCTTCCTTCTCTGCGACTCTTTTCGCTGTTGTTTATCTGTCAGGTGGCTCTCCTGCTCGTCTAGGGAAGGCTATGTATCTTGCCGGTTGCGTGCGTGGATCCATGAAACCTTTGCACCAAAAGGAAAAATGAATCATCCCTTCGATTCTGGAATGATAGTGTCGGAATGTGACAGCTAGAAACCATCCGTACATTGCCAGCAGGGAGTGCGGTCGAGTGGTATTTGGACCAGGTCTGGCTTGTTTTGCCGGGGAATGTATTGATGCTCTTGATGGAGAAATATAAGCGACCTTAAATCAATAAGTAGTGTCGAAACATCCTTTGGACATTCCTATTCCCTGTGAAGATGTGGGTGGATCTTGTGATAGGTTAATGACTCCAGGGAGTGTACTGCATGCGAAAATTAGAGACGCATTTAGTGCAACAAGCGAAGCCCCATCCACTTTAGGTATCGGCCATTGTCCTTTTCATGGTGTAATGCTTCAAGCCCTACGAAACAAAACATGAAAGGGATGGTTCGTCCAAACGTGAAGAATTGGTGCATTACCTTTTCTTTTTGTGGGAACCTAAGGTATCTGGTTTTGCCATATTGCCGGAAGCGTTTTTCTCGAAACAGCGAAATGGGGGAACTTTGCCCAGGGTTATGACAATCTTTAGGAAGAGTTTAATCGACGAAAGAAGCCATGTGGATATCTGAATGGCGTCGCCGGCAGGATTCACTTCCTTGGTCAATAAGTGTGGAGAGCAAAACTCGAGCCATGTGCGTTCCTTTTTACTTAAACTGCGAAACCGATTCATGTCTTTATCCATTAAAAAAATGTCTCCGATGCATTTTGGGGTGGGTTTTTTCAGTGATATTTGAATAATTTTGGACATGAAAGGAGTTCAAGGTTGCTTACTTAATGGCCAACACACTACGATCCTACCAAAAGCATCCCAAGGATCTGCAACATTGTATCATGTATGGGCTCGAGTTTGCTTTCTGCACCAAGAATGAAAACTACGTCCACCTCATTGTGCAAAAGATATAAGTCGGAATGTCACTACGAGCATCGAAACCGATTCACAATCCTCAGGTACAGAAATCGATACAGGAGCCAAACCATAGTCATTATATATATGAAAGATTATATCACACACCCCTGGTAACGCTGTGCGTTAAGAGGGGGGCTAAATTGACATGGCATGCACAATTCCGCCCGATAATTCGGCAAAGATAACTTCTGAATGACGAAAATTCATCATGCATTTTCGGGGAGAACACATCATGGGCTTTTTACAGAAAGTACAGATGAGGGCTCATGCATTTTCGGGGAGAACACATCATGGGCTTTTTACAGAAAGTACAGATGAGGGCTGCTTTTAAGAACAACACGATGCGGCCGCCATCCTTTCGGCAGGTCTGTCCATGAGAACCATTCCCGATGGGTTCAGTGCTGGCTGAACTCTGGGTAGTCTCTTAGCTGTATCGATGAAAAACAACAGTAAATTCTATGGCGTCGACAAAGTAAGAAAATGTGCACCAGAAAAATTGGCGGTAACATTTCATCGTAGAAGGTGTTGTCTATAATTCGCTGTAATCACCATCCTCGGTTGAAAGCAGAGACAGATTACAAGCAATATCCAAATTCCTAAACCTAATTACGGAGTTCACAGCATGCAGTATCTACGACAAAGATGAGTACATGTAAATGAAAACCAGTCAATCCAATGTCATGCATGATATGAACTATGCATTCACGAGACGAATACATTGACAAGACAGTCATACCTATTTCATAGAAAATGTCATCAACATTTGTAGCAGTTTTAGCAGATGTTTCCATAAAGGAGAGACCGTGTTCTTGGGCATATGTTTGTGCTTCCTGCAGTAAAAAGGACCAGACATGAGCAAATTATAGAGGACAATGATTGAAGTGAGTCTCATTAATGTCCTGGTCCTTATCCAACAATCTGGACCGAACCTACACTATGTTCCAAATAAACTTTCTCCTTTGACTAATATCATGATCAATTAAAAGCTTTATACTGAATAATAACTGAGCCACAAGCTCATTGTCAACAGTGCCATTGCATAATCAATCAACTTCTCCTCATGCCTTGCCTATTGACAGTGAGCTCGACGAGGTTAGGGTTGGCTAATTAAACATAGCTTTTCTTCCCATTGAGCTCCAAAAAAGTCGGTCATCTCGTAAATGACAATGACCACTTTGAATTAGAGTCAACTCAGATCATAACAAAATCAATGGAGACACTCGTGCTTCACTCTGTGTTCACTCTATCTAACCAACTCAAACAACATCATTTTGATGCCCGCAATTTGTGATAGTATCAAGTTCTACCTTTCATTAGGAGTCCAGAAAGCATAAGGATACCCCAAGGACACGAATAAGCATCAAAAGCAGCACGAACAATCTCCCAGCCTATTATCTATAATAAGGATAAAACTTCAAAAGACCAACTTTCCTGATCTCCCACATCTTTATCCAACGAGATGAGTTCTGTAGACGACTGAAGGCTTGGATAGGTATCAGACTGTGCAAAGATAAACAAGTATCCACAAAAGATTTCTCATACAACATTTTGTCTACAGAGAAGGGAGAGGAACAGGTGCATTATCAGAAGTAGATAGTGAATAAAAAGGAGTCTCGGTTCTTCTCAATCAATTTCTTGTCCAAACATTGATTAGATTAGAAGATGTAGACATCTTACATCTAGCAGATACTGAGGTAGGCACCCCATTACTGCCACCTTAATGAAATTGCACTTTCCTCTTGATAATGAAAACATAATTATGGAGGAAACAGAAGCAATCATCTCAAAAGGAAAACAGCAAGAAAACTGTAATTACCTCAGCTGTAACCTTCAGGGCATCCAACAAATCTGCTTTATTTCTGGCAAGAGCCATAACCATGTTGGGGTTACCTTGACAAGAATGGAGACAACTAGTTAGCTCAAATACTAACCATGAAATCATTGTAAGATGATATAAGGTTCTTGCTGAAGAAAGATAAGGAGATCCCATCCAAACATCTCCACGATAAATTACAAACGATAATTAAGTATACCAGCACCCCAAGGTCATACTAAACATAATAAATGTCTCTTTTAACACATGAAAAGAAGAGCAAAAAGTCGCAAGCATATTGGAGATCAAGAAGTTAAAAAAGTCTACCCACGTTAAAGCCACCAAACATAAATAAACGTGAATGCCAACAGTAAAGCCAAACAAATAGCTATAACATAGAGAAGTTAAGCAAAAAGATTTAATCACTACCCTGTGCTTGAAGTTCTTGCACCCACTTTTTGGCTCGCTCAAATGATGCCTACAAGAAAGAAAACAGTCTTGTCACTTTGCTAGGAAAACATCTAAGGCAAAAGAAAGCACAAAGCTGCAGAGCACCGAAGCAGATGCAGAACTGTATAGGTAAAGTCTTCCACTTTCCTATATGGACATAGACCTTCAGCAAGGCAGATATATAGAACCATATTTGGACACATCATATGTCATGTCATACAAACAGTCAGATCAATGCCTCACCTTCATATAGAAGCCTGACACTTAGGTAAATATGAACAGAGAGAAAAAGAAAAGCTAGATTATAAGGGCAATACGAGTAATTAGCAAGAGGAACCAGCAATGTCATGCAAAGGCATAGGTCAAATGGTCCTTTTTTTTTCCGACCGAAAAAAAAAAAAAAGAAAAAGGTCCTTTTTTGAGATAGGGGACTTCCCTCCTTTCCCCAACCTTATGGATAAAGAGTGGACATTCCAAATAAAACCATCCTGCAAAACATTTTGCTAGGGAGTCCACAGCGAAAAGATTGACTGTAAAAAGGATGGGGATAATATATTAAGAAGGAAAATTGGATCATGCACCCTGATTAGAATAGTACATCAACAACCAGTTTCAAGTTTATACTGTTTAAGAAAGATAGTAAATCTTCGACATAGACAGTTGAAGTTTACATCAACATAAGCAAGGACAACAATATAGTATGCATCTAATAGAGATATGCTCAAAACAAGTTCACTTGTGACACCACAGGATCATTAAAATGCTATTCTGATATAAAAGATCAGAACAATTGTGAGACTGCCAACATTATCATCATTGATGTGAGACTGCCAGTGTGCAACATCTTAAGCAATTAGAATTGTTATACCCATTGAGTTTATTGTAAGCCACCACCTGCCAAGATACACAGCAAGAGCAAGAAGCACATTCACAACCAAAACCAAACAATTAATTATAACTCCAACCCAACAAAGGTCAGCCAGGCCTCTGGAGATGGATAAATCGATTCACTCTTTGATAATTCCACAGAGAACTCATACCATGGGAGCAACAATTTCAACTAAATAATATGTAATGACCTCTTGAGGACACAAACTTGTACGTGGAAAGTTGGTGATGGCTCCCAAGAATCAATATGCACCTCCATTATCCAAACATGAACATATTTTGAAAACTGAAGCGCTAGAATGCTAAAAAGGAAAGCCAAAAGAAGCTGATTCACATATTACATGAATTCTCTTGTAGCGAAAACTATTACTTTGCACGAAGATCTCTTGCCACAATCAAAGATTAGTCGACTTAGCAACATCATAAAAGCATTGGAGGCAATAATTGGTTTGTTGTTAGCTTCACTTACTAGATTTGTCATGTCATACACAATGATTGCCGCGGCAGATCCTCTATAGTACATGGGAGCCAAGCTGTGGTATCTCTCTTGGCCAGCTGTATCCCAGATCTCAAACTTCACAGTTGCACCATTTACAGCCAAAGTCTGAGAAAAGAAGGCAGCGCCGATGGTGGATTCCTACAACATCAGAAGTATTTCATAGTCAAGCTACTATGATAAGAAATGAAATCAGCTGAAAATTATAAATCAATACTCTAGTTTTGTGAACCTGAAATTCAACGAACTGGCCTTTAACAAACCGCAGTACTAAGCTAGATTTTCCAGCTCCAACATCTCCAAGAAGCACCTAATGTACAAAAAACGACAAGCAAAAACAGAAGATTTCGATAAAATAGGTAATCAGTTCATGAAGAAGCAAAGAAAGAAATAGATCATGATACTGAATCATAACCATTTCAAGTTAAAGCAAGCATGAAAGCTTAAGGAGATATAGACCCCGCGATTATGAAACAACGAGATGATACGCCTTTCGCTGGGCAAGTTTTATTAGTAGGCAGAGGAAACGAAATAATATGTTTATCACAGTTATCCTTCTGGTGTCGGGATCACAATTGGTAATGTACTAGATTCTTCTGTGTCCAGGTGATTGGCAGAAGGCCGCAAAGTCACAGACAAGTAATGCAGAAAAATGATTGCATAAGGACTTCCAGCCACCAATCTTTATTTTCTCGTTAGCTATTTATTGCACACATAAGCACTTTCGATCAACTATATATTAACCTTTTCAATCTAGCGTTACCAAAATTTCACTTTTCTACCCTGCTAGTTTCCCACTTCGAATGCTTCATCTTCTTCTTTTTTTTTTTTGTGGTTGTACCTCTTTAGCACTATCTTCTCGAGATGATAACCTAGCAAAGCACAATTGGGTATTCTGGAAGTTTAAAAAGACGAGACAAGGTACAGAACTCCCAAGAACCAGAGAGACAAAGCAAGAAATGATCAAATAACAATTCCGTGTCAAATTTTGAAGCCCAATAAAGCTGCATGCCACTCATAACGCGCAATCCGAAGCAACCCATATTTAATATAAGCAAGCAACGACAAATTTTACAGAACAGAGAAGCTGCAACACGAATACCATCATAAACAGAACAAAATCCAGCCATAGAGATTCAAAAGTGTTTTCGATATTTCTTCAATGCTAAAGCTCGGCCAACATAAGACTACTCGAGTCTTAATCACCAAACTCTTTCCGGACAACCCCCAACAACCCCCCAAAAGAGAAAAAACCATCGAAGTACAAAGGACGCGCCACCTGCATGCCCTTTGAAGCAGAAACAAACAGTGGCAGGACTAGGAAGCCAAGAATATTCAAACAGCACAAGCAATCACACGAAGCATATATTCGAAGCAAAAGCAAACAATGGCAGGGCTAGGAAGTCAAAGAACATTCAGACAGCAAAAGTAATTGTCGAGAAACGAGGACGATGAAGACGTATTTTGGGGTAATTTTTTCCTCTCATTTTTTTCTTCTCTCCCTTCACTTTGTATATAGATGCATTTTTTTTACCAAAGATTAAAAAAAGGAAAGAATAAATAAGATTGCAGCTATTACACTCTCCTACTTTACCTCCGAGTATCCTTGATTGAATCGATACAAATCAAGATTAAAGATAAAATCGTATCTTTCTCCGACAGTAATTACACGAAGAACATGCTCTGAAGCGGCAAAAAAACGAAGTCATAACGAGAGAGAAGCACGAAACATAATGAAGGGTCGTCACCTCCTCCAATGGAAAAACCCCACGGGCTTGGTTCAGAGGCACGACGCGCTTAGAAAGAAACAGCACGGCCTGCCCCCGATTCAGCGAACATTCAGAAGGCCCGAACTCATGAAACCTCAATGAGTTTGGAAAATTGAACACTCGTGGGTCGCCCGCGCACTTTCTAGCCCTCTTCTCCGCCGAGACCCTAGCCCCGGCCGGAGGCGGAGGCGGAGGCGGCGGTGTGGTACGGAGCAGGGCGGCGGAAACGGCGAGAACAGGGCGAGTCCAGAGAGGCGGCGTGGTTCGCCGGACGGCGGAGGCGGCGGCGTGGTTCGTCGGAGGAGAGCTCGGTCGAGAGAGAGAGAGAGAGAGAGAGAGATGGTGGAAAGTGGGAGGGAGAGCCTATCGCTTCCACGTTGAAATTTGACCGGCTCACACACAGGTGGGCCCCGATGGACGGGACAGTGACTTGACCGTGACCAGCTGGCGTCACAATGCTACGCCCGCAATTTTTTCTCAAAGCGCCTTTTTGCCGAGGTGGAAAGTGGGAGTGAGAGCCTGTCGCTTTCACGTTGAAATTTTGACTGGCTCACACACGAACACAGGTGGGCCCCGATGAACGGGACAGTGACTTGACTGTGACCAGCTAGCGTCGCAATGCTACGCCCGCAATTTTTTCTCAGAGCGCCTTTTTGCCGAGTTCGTTGGCCCGTGCGCTTCGCCAGGTAACCGACACGAGCTGTTTCACTAAAGAGGAGTCAACAAGTGTTTTTTTTGGGAACAACAAGATAAACTCCAAAGTTCAAAACCATTTTGTTGTTTTGACTTTTCAACGACCACAATGAACGGGTTCCAAATAAGGCCCTGCCCGTTGACACGCCTATCCCAAACCAACATTATTAACAGAAGAAGAAAAATTCTTCGCTTTAGCCAATCAACGAACACGAAAGAGTGAACGAATTGCATCTTCACAGTTATTTTAGAATCATATACATTTGACTTGAAAAAGAAAAAACTATGTCGCTTCGTGAGAAGAACAAGAGAAACTCTTCAAACCCTAATCACGAAATCTCTAGTCGTGGGCAACCTTGCGGAGGACTGTGAAGTGAAACTTGTGATGGACATTGTCCCAGTACATCCCGATCTCGTCCCCGACCTTCAACCCTCGCCTGTTGACGAAAAGCTTTTTCCAGCCCCTGTTCAGCTGGAAGATCCTCGACGCCAGGTAGCGGAACACGAGCCGGTGCTCTTCGTCTGTGTCCTCGTCCCACACGGTGACCACCATCCTCTCCCCCCTCCTTGACCCGAATCCGCATCTCCTCGCGCATCCACGGGAGCACGTGGGTCTCCACGCAGCCCTTCTGGAGCAGGAGGCGCGACGAGTGATTGAAGTCGCTTGCTGTCAGCTCCTTCCTGATCTTCCACGGGTCCTCGCGTAGCCTTAACACCTCGTCGACGCCTGCACGGTCCATCTCTTCTCCCTCGCGTTCGTCTCAGAACGGGCCGCTCGTTCTTGTTCGGGACGACCCTACGCGATGATCTCTCTTCCTCTCTCTGCACAAACAACGGGTTCTCAGATTTATGGACTAGTATAAACCATGGAGGGGTCGTCATAGGATGGGTTTCCGCGATATTTCAATTGAATGAACTGTGTTTACTTACTCGTTAGCCTGAACTGCGGAAGAAGACCAACTTCACGGCCGGTTCTTTCGACGTCCTCTCGAACTTGCTTCCGGCATTCAAGAAGCGAACTTTCTGACGACGCAGCGCTCTCTTGCAACTCCCCATCTGTGGTTGATCATATCATTGCACCACGTTTTTATAAGCGCGGGAGTGAAAGCTTTCAGACAAAAGAATGAAGAACGGGGTCCAGCCAGAGCTGGCATTGCGGCACCTAGCAAAACGAGAAACGACCATTGGGTCTTCCATTTTGGATATGTTGCTTTTACACTGCCCCGGACGTCCGGACGGAGCGAGGGAATAAAGGTCAAGCGTAGACCTTCACTAATCCGCGCCCTCGTTGCGTGATCCGGCGACGCCGACGGTGGGGTCCAGTAGCGACGGTTTGTCAGTTAGCAGAGTAAAAAGTGAGGAACCCTTCTTGCTTGGCGGCTCGTCTGCGCAGAGTTTACGCTTTATCAGCGCGGTTCTCTCCGTGCCCACTCGACGCCATTTCCTCCAAGAGTCCGAAACAAACGGTATAAAAATCTCGAGGTATACGATGACATCACCGCTTGCTTAACCCTTTTTTTTTTTTTTTTTTTGGCCTTTGCCTTCTTCTTTCCTTTTTTCTAAATAAAATTTGCGATCCGCCCAGCCGGGGAAGGCAGGCCGGGCCAGATGCGATGAAAATGTCGGTTAGTAATATACGTGACGGAAATCAAACGGTTCACGCTACGAACGGATATATATCTCCATGACAGAAGCTCGACATTATTAGAATAAAATCTAAAAGTATCGTTATCGTGAGTTTACCTTAATTATACGATGAATGAGCAAAATTGCATATCCGATGTTACACATTTTGATCGTAATTACTTAATAAAGGATATCGATTTCACAATTGCATTTTGTTATTATTTCGTACTATCTAGTGATAAATCAAAGGGATATTATATTTATTAATGTGAATATCTTATCTTCAGCATATATAGGATAGTTGACTTATTATATCATTAACAGGTCGGTGAAAATGGGCATAATAAATAGAAAGTACGAGTGCAATACGTCATGTATATTATACATGTAAGTTCGGCAACGGTCAGAAGACTGCAGCATTATCGACAATAATGGACATCCGTGTAATTTATTGAAAAATACAAGTATTTCACTAATAGAGATAGATATAAAAGTGGCCGAAAGCAAAGTTATTCAGGTGGGTTCGCCTAGCCATGGCGAGGTCAACCTCGCCGGCCCTCCCCCCTCTGGCCGGTTGCCGACGGCCGGTGACCGGCTAGAGGAGGAAGGAGAGGAGAAAAAAGAAAAAGAAAAGAGGAAAAAGAATATAAAAGAGAAAAAAATAAAATAAAAATCGAAAAATATTAAAATATTATTAAAAATTATTCGCGTCATCTCCTTGTAGGCCGGCCAGCCGGCTGGCATCCACGTTAGAACTTTCCGATAAAAATTAGCCGGATGGACTTAATTGGCAAGAAGTGAAAAATATTTAGGATTAAATTGGCAAAAGTATAATAGATTTATGACTTTTTGGACAATTTTCCCGTAATCTTTCTATTACACAATCCACGTTCATTACCATATGCATAATCGGTCCGAAAAAAATTAAGAATTGGCCCTGACTTTGGGATAATTACCTTAACTTGAAGTATGCCGCTGGAGGTAGGAGATGCCACAAAAGATTTGGGATTAAACCTTTGAAGAAGCCCTACATTCATTCCACTTTTTTCGTGTATCTTTACAAATACTTTGCCGATTTTTCTTTGGTCCACATCAACCGCCGTAACTCAATGGGGGGTGATCGAGAATTTGAGCTTAGGGCAGGAGCCACAGAACCATGTGCATATAATCAAAGACAAAGCTGGGTGGATTCCTCCTCCGGATCATGATCCTCTTTTTTGATGTGTCCTACTCTTAACTCTTAATTCACCGTCAGACTTTTACCTTGCCTCTTTGCAAAGCGTGGGAGTCGAAACCCACATTCGAAACTAAGCATCCACACCCCTAATCTCTCATGAGAAAGTGGGGAATCGAACTCCCCACCTCCCTCTTCCCAAATAGGAAGGTTGGTTATGATCGCTCTTCGAAAGCTACTTGTCTTCATGTCTCTAGTTGTGTTGTTGTTTTGACCTTCACCCGTCGCTAACCAACACTAAAAGAGATTTCAGGAGCGTTTGTTTCACGAAAAATGCAACGTTTTTGGAAAATATTTTCTGGAAAATTATTTTCCAGGAAAATAGTTATTTTCCTTTGTTTAGTGATATGTGATCGAAAACATTTTCTGGTGTCTGGATTTCATTTGGAAAATGATTTCAATCCCATGACTTTAACTCAGGCACAAAAACGTTTTCGAATTTTTAAATATTTTTATTTTTAAAAATAAAAAAGAAAAAAAGAAAGAAAAGAAAGGAAAGAAAATAATAAAATATTTAAAAATTAAAAGGAAGCAATTTCGAAAAGTATTTTTACCTTCTTAGATTAAAAAATTCATTTTTTTTATTTTATACATAAATATCTTTTTTTTTATTGGAAAGTGTTTTCAATATGCACCTTCAATTGGTTTTGGAAAGCTGAATTGTCTTTATACGTAACAGGTGGTAATCGGATTGGTTTCCATGGATAGTAGCATCTCCTCTCTTCCTCCTCTTCTCCCTGAAAAATCAAACCAAGACCACGGGGAACTGTGCGATTCGCGCCTCGTTTGATTGAAGAGGAGCAACATCAAAAGGAGCTTCTGTCATGGAATGATCAATATCGTCTGCAGTGGTCATCGCTTCCAGAACTTGTTTGGTAAAGGTCCATCCTCCCTGTCCTCCACGAATATGTCCTCCCTGTCCTCCACGAATACGTCCCACGAATATGTCTTGATTTCCTTTTGGCTGCCGATACTTTTTACAAAGCGACGCGCGACACGGCACGCACGTTGTCTTCTTAGGCCTAGGAAATTGGACAGGCAAAAAAAGTCAGGTGATGACGCATGGAAGCCGACAAAGACGGACCAAATTTGGTCCAAATCTCCGGCTAAGTCCACTTGCGGGCCGACAGACAGGCGAGAGTCCTTTTCTTTTCGTTCCATCTAGGGTTTCGCGTAGCTGCCCCAAGTGGTTGGGTGGGGATCTCACCGTGTGGGTGAGCTTTAAGTAATTCTCACGTCCTACGGTGCCAAGTTGTCATGCTCCAAACGCTCGATCGGCTCTTGCAACTGAAATTTCTTTAATTAGATTCGAGATACTTATACCTAAATCAAATATCTAAAATAATATTAAAAACTAACAAAATAGTAATATTTTTACTTATTATTTTTTTTTTGGAAAATGTGAAATCCAAGGCCTGATTCTGCACGCCTATGCTAAATTGACATTTATTACACAATTGAGATATTAACGACACCAATCTAATTTTTGGATCAATAAAAGAAACTCGCCGCGATCAGGAATTACGGATCTCGAATTTTCTAACCTTGACCGTCTGGAAAATTCAGGTGTCACCGTGTCGTCGATACTAAGAGGACAATACACGTGTCGTATTTAAAATATTCTCCGTATAAGACGATCAGTCTTCATATTGACGATTTTTTGACTAACGAGAGATCCGTGCGTACTGCTGACAATGGGTTAGCCATTAAGCATTATTTAATTATTAAAAGAATTCTACTTTTTCCCAAGAAAGAAAAAATCGACACTCAATAGAATCGACGTCGAAAGAGCACGTATTCGAGCCGCCGACAAAGATACGCCAACAGATCCCAGGTTCTAGGCCCGCCTGCTGCTGACAGTGGGGACGGTCACTAAGCACTATTTAATTAAAAGAAGGAGAAGAAAGCCGGGATCATCCTCCCCATCCGAAAGCTGCTTTGCCTTTATAAGTCATGTTATTGTCTCGCCTTTCCCCGGTCATCGCGAAAACTTTCTAATGAGAACTCCAAGTCGCGGCGTTGCGTGTGCGACGATCTGCCTTCCGAAGCAGCTTAAAGATGAACATGGGATCTTTACCCAAAAAAAAAAAAAAAAAAAGATGAACATGGGATCGGTAAGGGACGGAATCCAGAGCATCCCGATCTCGTCCCCAACCTGCCACCCTCGCCCCTTGACGAACAGCTTGTTCCAGCCCCCGTTCAGCACGTAGCTCTTCGACGACGCCCAGTAGCGGAACACGAGCCGGTACTCGTCGCCTGTGTCCGCATCCCACACGGCGACCTCCATCCCGTCCCTGCTCTCGACCCGCCTCACCATCCCCTCGCCCATCTGCGGGAGCACGTGGGTCCTTACGCAGCCCCGCGGGATCAGGAGCCGCGACGAGTGCCCGAGGTCCCTTTCCGTCAGCTTCTTCTTGATCTTCCACGGGTCCTGGAAGAGCACCAACGCCGTGGTGACGCCAGCACCGTCCATCTCTTCTCCCTCGCGTCTCGGAATGGGCCGCTCGTTCTTGTTCGGGACGACCCTACGCGACGATCTCTCTTCCTCTCTGCACAAACAATGGGGGTTTCATCAGAGTCGACGACTCCGGACTTCTCAGAATTATGGATCAGTATAAACCATGGCGGGGTCGCCATAGGATGGCTTTCGGATATTTCAATTGAATGAACTGTGTTTACTTACTCGTTAGCCTGAAATGCGGAAGAAGACCAACTTTACGGCCGGTTCTTTCGACGTCCTCATGAACTTGCTTCCGGTATTCACCAAAAGTGAACCTTCTGTCGACGGTGGGCTCTCTGCAACTCCCGATCTGAGATTGATCCTATCATTGCCACAGCGTGTGTTGGGACGGTAGTGGTCTCCTGGAAGGGTATTTATAAGTGGAGAGGGGAGGAGAGAGAGAGTGAAAGTGGCAGGTTGGAAGCACATGAGAAAGAAAGAGAGGAGAGCACAAACAACGGAATGAAGGAAGAGCTCCAACTACTAGGGCGTACCTAACAAACGACCTTGGTGCGGCTTTTTCTCGTTGCGACGGCGATACTGTTCAAAAAGATTCTTGACAAAAATATTAACTGGGGATGACAAGAAGCTTCTTCTCAATAAAACTATTGCTTTCGAAGAAAATATTGCATACCACTCTAATCACACGTCATATTTGGAGGTCCATGACATCTTGTGTCTTGATGTCGGCTCTCGGGTACTTTGTACAGTCCACAGGCAACCCCACGTGTTTTCGCTAGGAAGTTGACTGAAGGTTATGCATCGTTACCCTCTAGGATCAGGCCATACATGAATCGCGCACCTCTTACCGATCCGTTCCTGCTGAATGTTGTCTTAATTGTTCGTCGCTCGTTGGCCAGAAGCGGGGCTGCATCAATATTTCGACCCGGGTTTGCCGCTGCTGTAGTTCACGACCGAGAATGTTATTGTAGGTCTAAGTAGTGAACAAGTTGAGGGTTAGCTTGGAGATGAAACTTCTTCCTGGCACCCATTCTCCTTCTTATCATCGTCAATGTTGGTAACATCGGAAACATAGGACGAAGAGACCGTCGATGGTGCTGGTGGCGAGTGACCGATGACAATTGGTGGAGATTCGCGCTTGAGGAATTCGAACATCCCGATGCGTTTTCTTCGCTTTCTCATGATCCATCTTATTTCTTTCTCTGGAGAGGAAGTGAGAACTTACAAGTGTGGGAGATCGAGAGATCGTGCGTGTGCATTTGCGATTGTCCTAGATCGTTGAGAGTGATCGAACTACATATGAACAAGATCAAGTTGCGAAGTAGGCATTTGAACAACCAAGTGTTCCTAGTTTGGGTTGGATTAAGAGAAACATTTTGGGTAAACGATGCTTAAGTGATCTTTGATTAATCTTGGACATGAAGTTCAAGATGGTGAATGCACATGTGAAATCGATTAGGAAAATTAATTGTACGTGTGCATGTGTTGTACAATTTTATTTCCTCGTACGATAACCCAATACATTTCTTAAAGAACTAAGGCTCTGTATTTTTCGGGGAAAATAAATAATTTGAAAATTATTTTTTTAAAAGTGATAGCTTCTATCGCTTACAAAAATGAATGAACAAAAAATATTTTCATCATCCACGAAGATGTTTAGACATAAATTGATGTCGATAATGAAAATATTTTTCATCGACTAATTATTGAACAGATCATTTTTAGGAAAATGTTTTTCAAATCGTTCATTTTCTGTAAAACAAATGGAAGATAATCTCTCTTTAAGTTTACAACCGTTACTCTTAGTTTTTCAATTTCATGCAACTTGCTATTCCCAAAATAAAATTTTCTGTGCACACTGCCAAAATGTATAAATAGTAACAGGGATGTTGTGCCTTGTGCGGTTAAAATTAAATGTGCCCGTTATAATATATGACTTTTTCAAGGGTGGGTGTATAGATTATGAAACAAATATATAATTTTCTTCGTGTTATGTAATAATTTGAAAGTTAAACAAGTTAAAATGTAGAGTTGATTGAAAAGTTTCTCCCAAATTTATTATTTTATTGTTGTTAAGAGTAAACCTGAGGTGTTAAAAATCTAAACAAACTCGGGTTAAGGTAAAGAGACACGTACCTCCGGACTGCACAATTATTAAATCTTGAAAAGACGGTGCGGATAATTAACATTAGATGATTCTCCTAATTGAAGCACTCGACGCATTAGTTTTTTTCCTAATACCATTCGAGTTAGGAAGCTGAGAAAGATTGGGATTAACTTAAGAGCAATGCTAGATATACTAAGACCGATCTACTGATGACATGTCGCACTCTAAGCAGACATTTATTTCAATAACCAACTAATATTTGCTACATCATGATAGTGGGTATTGATTATAACTTAAGATCTTGCATTTTTCTTTAATTTGCAGCACTAAATTGTATTGTAATCTTTTGATATTGCCTAGCATCAGTCTCTTTCAGGGAATCGTGTGATTGTGGTAGTCTGTGACTCCAATCCCATTTGTTATCTGAACTTGTTTGAAGTCTGAATGGTGCAATTATTTGATCTCAAATAGACGAATAGCATGTTTCGTGTACCTCTTGTGTATAATGTACATCTTATTTTCATTCCTCTCGATTTTTTAACATCAAAACATGGGCATAGAATCCTTAATTCACTTCTTCTACTGTGCTATCCACGTTCACTATTCGATTTCGTTCTTTTTATTACTATATTCTGTCAATGTGGATTGTTTGCTTGGATTTTTTTTTAAAATCGGCGTGCGATTCCCAGCGCCATATGCATGGTCGATCTGAAAAAAATAAGGATTGGTGCCGACTTTGGGACAATTATCTGTAACTTGAAGTGTGCCGCTGGAGGTAGGAGATGCCACGGGAGATTGGGATTAAACCTTTGATGAAGCACTAATTTCATTCCACTCTTTGCATATGTCTTGACAAATAGTTTGCCTATTTTTTTTCGTCCACATCAACTGCACATGGTTGTGGCACGAGCCACATAACCATGCGCATATCAAAGACAAAGCTGGGTGGAAACCCCCTCCAGATCACGACAGCTCTATGGAAGTTGCTTATCTTGATGTCATGTGGTAATCGGATTGGTTTTGAAAAGGTCGTAGCGTCCCCTCTCTTCCTCTTCTTCTCTCTCAAAAGTCAAACCTGGACCACGGGGGTCTGGCCGATTCGCTTCGCTTGATTGAAGAGGAGCAACGTTAAAGAAGCCTTTGTATCGAATGATCATTTGTCTCGTCATGCACTGAATTGACGCCACGTTGGGCATGCGACGAGTTGAACGGGTTGGGGTCTGCAAGATGATTGGTGACCCGGGGGTTGGGTCATCTCGCTTTCATTGATTGTGCTTTAAGGGGAAAAGAGATGATGATGCTCTGAAAAGGTAATTGGCGCCCGAGAATCAAGCATTGTAGCAAATTAGAACTTGAACAGGTACACCGTTTGATGACCAAATAATTCATGGTTAGCCAATCGACAAACCCGATAAAGTGAACAAATTCATCATCATGTCCTTTATTTCACAGCCCGACTTTTACGAAATCGTTCGATTGAAGGGGAGCAACATTATGGAAGGACCATCGTCGGGCACTATACGATGCACCGCACCCACGAAATCTTGTTTGGACTCGGTATCAATACTAGTGAGATAGATAAAATCGATCACACCACACCCAAGAACATGCGGGCGAAGTTCGTGTTATATTGTCATGTTCGATCTGTTGCGGAAGCCAAGTGATCGAACAATAAAATTGACAGAATAAGAAAATAAATCAGATACCAGATTTACGTGGTTCGATCGTAGTGACCTACATCCACATGGAGAGCAGCACGGAATTCCACTATAGATCAAGCGATGCAACGGAGATTACAACCACACTCGAGTCACTTAAACACTCTAAGTATTTCCCAAGCCCCAATTATACCCAACAATTCACATAGTGTTTAGCTTTACAATTTCTCACGAAATAATATCTCAATCTCGCAAAAGAATTGTATACTAATCTTAACACAAGATTTAATCGCTACGAACACTTGAGCTCTTGGTGTAATTTCACGGATAAAATCACGAACCTACAACCAAGCACTCGCTTGCAGAGCGGCGCTTCAAGAAGTCTTCTTCATCAACAATAGCAAACCAAGACCTCTGTGCGGCCAAAAACATAACAGCCCGTATTTATGCTTAGGTTCCACGGTACACCCGTCAAACGGGTGGGTCGGGTCAGGTTTGGGTCGGGTCGAATATGGGTCAACCCATATTTGACCCATTTAACCCGTTTTGACCCATTTTCATGCAATGCAAATATAGTGACCCATACCCGACCCGACCCATACGACCCGCATGCCGACCTAATTCCATATTACTAGAACACATTAATAATTTAGGAAAACTCATACCCATCCATTTAATTCACTTTAACCTCTTCACATGTATATGTTATTAGAATAAAAACTCCACATCAAATTAAAAAAATAAATTAAATAATAAAAAATAAATTAAATAAATTAATGCTGACACCTCCTTGTTAATACTAACACCGTTATGTTGAAATATAAGCAATCCTTACACGATTAATTTTCATTTCTTGCATAATACTAGATTTTAAACAATTGCTGCTGTTTTGCACTGCTAGGGCAACTGAAGTATATACATCCACCAATTGCCAATATCATGGCTTTTTACTGCTTTGCATTTGAGCACTTTCTACATTAAGCAGATCCATTAAATTAATGCCAACACCTCCATGTTAATGACATCTCTGGACCATTTGCACTAAAATATATGCTGAAGTAACATCGAAATTTCTGAAAGTCGAGCTAATCAAATTAGACTAAAGTAAATGAAAGCCGCAAAAGAAATGAAGTTGTTCCACAGAGGCCAGTCGGGAGTCTCATAATACACAGACAGGACTAGTTGTTTATTGGTCTTTTTCCATCCCAACACTTCTTGAGGGTTCAAGCCTTGATCGTGTATGTTCTCTACCAAACTTTCCCACAGTTGATGACTTCTCCGCGCCAGCTCCCAAATGTCCGATCCTGGGGTTTTTGAGCCATCCAAATATAGCCTTGCCCTACATTCAGCTCAAAAGCCGAATAGAAGCCAAAGACATCCTACGACCAATTAGAAAAAGAAATTTGCACACACCTAATACATTTTAAAACCTCAAATGCTCAAGCAATTCCAACAATAACATATACACACATCTTCTAGCCAATCAATTGCATTAAATCACGTGAGTAAACCAAGAGAATGAGATAAAAGAAAGTACCTAATGCAAATAGTCTTGAAAATCGACAATGAGAGACTTGTCATCGAAATCTTCCTCAAGTGGAATTCCAAATAACCAATCTCTGGTGCATAGCTCAGCCTCTACATTTTCAGGCGAAAGGGAACTACGATATTTATTTAGAATGCGTCCTCCAATGCTAAAGGCCGACTCTGAGGCAACGGTAGTGATAGGAATGCTCAATATATCACGGGCCATGAGAGATAACTCGGGATACCGATGTGAATGAGCTTTCCAATAATCAAGGACATTGAGATCCGGATATTTTTTTCTATCAAGCCTATTCTCCTCCAAATACAAATCCAGTTGTGACTTAGAAGATTGCGAGCCAAAGTGTTCACTCTCGAATGCATCATACTCATCAAGATTGTCCCCAATGTTATCAACGATGTCTTCAACTAAAATGTTACCTTGACTAGTTGAAGATGTAAAGCGATCATCTCTCGACGTAGAGGTCACATATTCATCAAAAAGCATATGGAGCCTTTCTCGAATGCTCCGTACATATTCCACATGATCATCCATGTCCAACTTTGAATAGCAAAATTCTAACAAGTGTAACTTATAGCGAGGATCTAATATTGCAGCAAAAGATAAGACGACACTATAACACTTCCAATATTTTTCAAACTTCTTTAGCATTGCTATAGCCATAGATCTAATAGCTACATCCTCACTACTCTTCGCCTTTATCAAACGAAACTGAATCTGCCATACTCCATAGAAATACAAATTTGCCGTGGGATATCTAACTCCAGAGAAGAGAGTGGAAATATCATAAAAAGGTTGTAGCAAGAATGCAATTTTCTTGGCTCTAACCCAATCCTCAGGTGATGGACATGTGAGAAAGTTACAATCAATTAACTTCAAATGGGAAAATGCATGTTCGAAGACCAAAGCACCTTCAAGCATTAGATATGTAGAGTTCCATCTAGTAGCCACATCTTGACGTACCTTTTTACCTGTCTCCAAGCATGATTGTGATATACATTCAGCAAATTTTACTCTTCTCCCTTGTGTAGATCTCACATATTTAACAGAATCTCTAATATTTTGTAATGCTCTATCAATCACCTTTAGACCTTCTTGTACAATGAGATTCAAAATATGCGCACCACAACGCACATGAAAAAACTGCCCATCACATAGCAAAGAGGATCTCATAGAAGGCGTATTTTTCCAAATATCAACCATACTGTCATTATATGATGCATTATCTAACGTAATACTGAAAATCTTCCTTTCAATGCCCCAATCTCTCAACAAAGTCAGAAATTTTTCCAGTAGAATGGCGCCACTATATGGAGGTGGCACATAGGAGAAGCACAAAAACCTTTGCATGTAATTCCCAATTCTCATCAATGTAATGGGCGTCGATAGGTCATGTAATGATCCGTTGTGATAGAAGTCCACATCAGAAGTCAAACATATTCTGCTCGAAAGTGACACTAAATTTGATTTCAAATTTCTCTTCTCTTTCTCATAAACTTTTACCACATCACTTCTTGCTGTATTTCTTGATATGTGCTTCACATTGGGGTTGAGGTAACTAAGCAACTCTCTAGTAGCCTCATGCTCTACAAAAGAGTAGGTGTAATTGTGTTTGATTATCGCTCTTGCGAGCTTACCTCTAAACACAGCTTGATCAAATCGTTCCGTGGAATCATCAACATTGGCCTCTCGATTGGGACAAGTACTTAAATGACGCAACAAATTTTTTGTCCCATGGCTAGCCATGTAAGTTAGTTCGCACCACTTACACTTGGCCTTTTCCTTGCCATCCTCATCTATGAACTTTTCGAATTCAGACCATACCACAGACGTGCATCTTTTCGATCGTTTAGAGCAAATAGAGTTATTTTCCTCATTCTCATGAACTAAGGATGCAACTCTACGTCTCTTGGATCGTTCTGTAGTTGAATATTCTTCTTGTTCCTCGTTAGATCTCGACATTTCAACTAATTGGACAAAACCTGAATACAAGAATGCTAGTCCATCTTAATTGCCACCGATAAAACAGCAACTCAAACAGAGAATAAATTAAAGTTTAACATGGAGAGAAAGAACAAATTTGAGAAGAAAATCTACCGGCAATTTCTCCAATTTTCACTCAAGACTCATAAATGAAGTAGAATACAACATTACGACATTCATCAAACATATCAGAAACTCCTCAACGTGCCGAACAACGGAGCAAGTTCCCCAAACTCCTTCAGCTTTCCACATTGCCCTCACTTAATATTACTTCTCACTGAGAGATCATCTTAAATTCTTAACACCATACATATTAGGAGTCAACCAGATAGCAGAATTGCCACCATCTCTCAGAGTCAATGTCATCCAAGGGCCAAAACACCATAAGGCTAACTGACGAAGAGAACCAAAGCACCAACAACTAGCGACAATCAACTGCAATTACTAGATTTCACACACACTTGACACCCACTCACCCACAAAAGGAATGATTTTCAAGACGGGATCAGCATGAATTAAAGAAGAAAGATAAAGGGTAGTTCTGTGAGTACACGCACCTGGTAATTCTGGCTCTGGGTCTTTCTGATATGAACTTGAGATACTTATAGACCGGACCCAAGGAGGCAGAGAAGTCCGAGGGAAACTCAGATATGGAGTTGAAGAGGTGTAAAATTACATCAAAATCCTTCCACCGGCCAATTGCTTGGTGATCGTTGATGGGCCCCCTCGTCCAAAGCCGGGCTTTTGACGCTGGTCGCTCGACTCCACGAGACGCTGGCGCCTTCCCTGTTCGCCCGGGGATCATCTCACAGCCCACAGAGAACACAGGCAAGCCACCAAAACGGGCTGCAAAACAAAAGGGGAAAAAGGGACCGCTGGAAACAAGCGCCGAGAGAGCAGGAGCCACGGCAGCCTAGGAGCCCGGCAAGATAATCAGCAAATCAACCAAACAACAAACCCCAAAAAGAAGAAGAAGAAGAAGAAGAAGAAGAAGAAGAAGAAAGAAGCCCATCGAGGAGGAGTCCAACACTCGCAAAGACTTTCGCCATCTAATCAAAAATCCCGACACTCTATAAAAGCATGCAATTCACCCGAGGGTCAAGACGAAGCCTAGATCGAGGGACGGAGAGAGAGAGAGAGAGAGGAGGAGGGGGCGGAGGACGAGGCTGATTTGGGAGGTCAAGAGGAGCCCCTAGGTTGGGAGCAAAGCATCGCCGTGGATGGGCGCCCGAGATTCACGGTGGGTTTAGAAAATATGGGTTAAAATATGGGTCCGCTAATGACCCATATTTTAACCCATTTTTGAGTGTTATATATTTTTAACCCATTTGAACTCATTTTTTAAAAACTGAGTTACCCAAATAAGTATGGATTTCTTAAAAATGAGTTATAAAATGGGTACATGACCCATTTTGCCGGCCCTATTCCACGGTCAATGTGGACTCCATGCAAATATACTTATTTCCTTTTCCGAATTCAACTTTCTCTGACACACGTGGCAAGAAGTCCACAATTTCCTCTTTCACAGTCAAAGTCTTCTAGGCCAACGTTGGACTCAATCTTGCTAATTTCTTCCCGACTTCGATAGATAATCGTTGTCTTTTATTTTGCACCCATGTTGACCGAGTCAAAGAACAACATAAAATCCATGTGAACTTTCCAGTTTGATAACAAGGACTCCAACATGCATTAGGAAAGTGAATTTCAAATATTTACTTTTTGCTCGATTCGGAGATTCAATTCACAAAATATCCAATTTGGAACATTTAGATTTTTACTTCGGGCTTAAACTCGAGACATATATTTAACACGATCGACTCGATCCATAAATCAGCTTTCGCTTTTCACGAATGGCAATCAGCTTGGTGCGTTCTTTTTCCACCCTAAGAGGTTGGGGGTGAATCTAACTAGTACTCTCTTCCGTTTCGTGCATGGACGATGGCTAGCATCAAGAGGATAAGAAAGGGCTATAAGCTAACCCAAAGAAAAGGTTTCGTGGAAGAGAAAAAAAGATACGCTAAAACCATTCCGTGATGTATTTTTATTATTGTTAATGGTGGATTTCAAGAAGCTTTTCTCAGGAAACCATCGCTTTGGACTCGGACTTGGCATTCAACCGCTCTCTGATTTCTCCTGTCCTTGTCCACCTCTTTGCCCCTTGACGAATATGTCCTGATCACCTTTTGACTGTCCGTACTTTCTTCGAAGCTACGCAACACCGCATGCACGCTGTGCATGTAAAGAGTCAAATGATGACGCGCGGAAGCCAACTAAGACGGACCAAATTCGGTCCAACGGGGATAGGATACAACGACACATACCCCCATCATCTAGATTCGCGATCACAATCCCTGTGATGTCGCAGAATGTAATCTATTAAAATATATTTCGAGTTTGAATCCATAGACGATTTTTATCTAAAAGTGTATCATATAGTTGTGAATATGATTTCCTTAATCTGGAAAGCCTATTGAACTTGGATGTTCCGAATATTGGAGTTTGAATTTTGGTCAACAATTAAAAGTGCTCCAAACGCTCGATCGGCTCTTGCGATTGAAATTTCTTTAATCAGATTCAAGGTACTTATTCCTTGCCGTGATCAGGAATTACAAATCTCTAATTTTCTAACCTTGACCGTTTGGAAAATTCAGGTGTCAACAGCATCGATAGTAAGAGGACAATGTATATATTGTATTCAAAATATTTTTCATATAAAGCGATGACAATGTATATGTTGTATTCAAAATATTTTTCATATAAGATGATTGGCGTTTACATTAACAATTTTCGATTAATGTGAGATCTAACAAAATTGATGGACAAATTTTTTCCACACAAAATCAGCATGCCAACTGCTGACAGCGGCGTAGTCATTTATTAAAAGAATTCTACTATTTCCTAGAAGGCCGGGCGAAATCGTCCTCGACCATCCCTATCCAAAAGCCGTCTTGTCTTTTGTATGTCTAGTTGGTAGTGGGGGTCGGTATCCATGGGTGGCACACGGTTGGCCAGGGGGAGCCCTTAAAATCGCTTTCTCCTCTACTTTCCCGACACGGCCTTCATGAAAATCGTACGTACGAGGATCTATCCATAAGGTATCTCCGTGTTCCGTTTTTGGAAGGCCCTCGGCTTCGGCCCCATATAGCAACCTTTCGCTCTCAGTGTGACATGAAGGAGCTTCGGCTCTTGCTGAGCTGGTCCGTACTTTCGCACGGCGACCGGTAACCGACACGAGCGGGCCGTTTGATTAAAAAGGAGCAATGTTGACGGAAGCTTTTACTGTGGAATGATCATTATCTCGTTGTGGTGCACTGCGTCGAAATCGAAAAAGAAAAAACTTACCACTTTCGTGGGAAGAACAAGATAAACTCCAAAGCTCAAAATCATGTTATTGTTTTGACGTTCACCGGTTACAATGCAGGGGTCCCAAATAGGCCCCAACCGTTTACACGCCTATCACAAGCCAGCACTAAAAAACAGAGGAAAGAAAAATAAAGAGAACAGAATCTTATGGCGAAAACTTTCTAATAGCATGTGGGTCCTGACGCAGCCCCACGGGATCAGGAGCCGCGCCACGAGTGTCCGAGGTCACTTTGGGATAATTACCTTAATTTGAAGTATACCGCTGGAAGGTAGGAGATGCCAAAAAGATTGGGATTAAACCTTGATGAAGCACTAAATTCATTCCACTCTTTTTCTTTTGTCCACATCAACCGCCGCAGCTCAATGGTAAGTGATCGAGAATTTGAGCTTGAGTGGAGGAGCCACATGAACATGCCCATATAATCAAAGACGAAAGGTGGGTTGAAGCGTCTCTCAGCTTTTTGCGGATTCCTCTTCCAGATAATTATCCCTCTTCGAAAGCTGCTTGTCTTTTTTTTTTTTCTTTTCTTGTCAAAACAAACATTCCATTGCATATTCCATTGTATCAGTGAAGTTCAAATATTACACAAAAAAAAAATAAAAGCCTACATCAACATGATAAATTAAAAAAGACCACGTTAACAGTAAGTTTTTTACTCTAGATAGGAGATCGTTAAAAAAGAAAAATGATGCAATTCCTCACTAATAAAAAGCTCATTTTGCAAGCTCATGAGCAACGATATTACTAAATTTGTCGATTCACTTTAAACTCTACTATGGATTGTTGCTAAGTAACGAGCGAGAGTCCGAAACGAAAGGATGAATACACCAAAGACAGTTGTGTCTCCTCTCTTCCAAGGATAGTAGTGTCTCCTCTCTTCCTCTTTTTCTCTCTCAAAAGCCAAACCTGGCCCATGGGGGCTGTCCCATTCGCCTGTCCATTGTTTCACAACGCAACCTTCGCGAAATCGTTTGACTGAAGAGGCACGGGCGGTCGGTGCAAAAAATAAGTAAAAAAGTGGAACGGGTGGGGTCCGCATGAGCTTTGGAGTCCGCACGATGTTAGTGGACACGGGGCTCTGGTCATCGCCTTCGTCGATTGTGCTTCAGGGGGAAAAGGTATAGATGCCTTGCAAAGGTAATTGGGGAGCAGGAATCTTAGGCATGTCAGCATGTTAGAACTTGAAAAGGTACACCGTTTAATGACCAAATAATTCTTGGTTTAGTTAATCTACCGAATCATTGTAAATTTCAATTGGGAATTAGGAATTCCGTGTATAAATACAAGCGGTCCTTACCTACTTACATATTGTTGACACCTAAATTACCCAATTAAAATTTATTGCACAAAATTTAGGAATTAAATTTTTAACTCCTAAAACAAAAGTTTTTATCGAATTGCATGGCAAATAGATATTAGTTGCATTTTGCATTATTAGAATATATTTTCTTTAACTAAAAAAAAGAAAAAAGAAAAAAAAATCGATCGGGCCAAGTCAGAGCCAGCCCAGCTCGGCCTTCTCCTCCCTGCCCCAGGGCCTAACCCTCTTTCTTTCCCCTCTCTACTCGCGCGAGCTAGGCCTGGCCCAGCTCGACTAAAATTAGCCGGATGGACTCAATTGGCAATAAGTGAAAAGGTTTATAATTCAATTGGCAAAATTAAAATGTTTGGAACTGAATTGGTAAAAGTGCAATTAATTTATGAATTTTTGGACAATTTTCCCTGAAATTGAATTAAGAGCGTGTGGTAATGAGTGCGTGCGTATGCGCGGTGAGACTATATATTTCCTAACATGTGATAATTTAACAAATTAAGTAAAAGAATTATAAATTCATGTGGTTCTCTATTATTTTGTAAAAATCTGTCAGTGGAAATTAATGTACTTATCCTTTAATTCCTTAAGGAAAAAGGTGATCTTGTAGTATCCGTAGGAAATTAATCTTGAATTAAGAAATCATTTCCTTTTTTTTCTAATCCCCACATACACTAATCATAACCTGACTCAAATTAGGAAAGCCCCTCTTACTCCCCAATGCACTCTCAAAACTAGACTGTAAAGACTGATGACGTCACTCCCCATCCCAATTCCAACGGTAAACTATATGTCCCTAGTAGAAAAATCATCCTAAAAATCATAAACCTATTATACTTTTGCCAATTCAATCATAAGCCTTTTAATTTTGCCAATTAAGTCCTAAACCTTTTCACTTTGTGCCAATTGAATCTATCCGGCCATTAAAGAGGCCCGGCGGAGGGAAAAATAAAGAAGAAAAAAAAGAACGGAAAAGAGAAAAAAAAAAAGGAAAAAGAAAAAAATTAATAAAAAATAAAAATTGAAAAATATTAAAATATTATTAAAATTTATCCACGCCAGTGTTGACCGTGCTATTTAGGATGGCTAACGTCCACGTCATTGATTTTTTACCAAAATTAGTCGGATGGGCTCAATTGGCAAAATAGAAGGGTTTAGAATTGAATTACCAAATAAAGTGAGTTTTAGGACAATTTTTCCTATCCCTCTCTAACCTACAAGTCTTTGTCTCGTCTTTCTATTCTCTCCAAGGTTGTCTTCTCTCTTTAGCCCTCTCTAAATTTCTCTGTACCGTGTTGCTCTCTGTTGTTCCTGCAAAGTGTTATTCTGTTTCCTCAACGAACACCCCATGAGGCTCATCGATTTCTTCAAGCCCCCAAATCGCCTCCCATCAGTGACGTCCTGAGAGGCGAGGTCCACCCACCGCCATTGATGGACTCTTCGTCGTGCGTTTCTTATTTGCATGATAGTGAGAAGAATCGCGACGAACAGGGTAGTGAAATTTCGTCTGCGGCAGTGGTGGTGACTCGCGAGTTCTTCCCTATCACGCCTAATGGAAAGCTTTTCTTGGGCACGAAGGACCTCGGTTCCCGATTTCGGAAAAAAAAAACAGAAAAGAAGAAGAAGAAGAAGGAGGAGGAGGAGGTAGGCCAGATCTCGTATCGATTATGGAATTGGTCGTTTCGATTCCATACTGATTTAAGGGTCAATCAATTCAATTCCCGTTATGAAAATCAAGAATCAATTCTGACATGATAAGTTCTAGGTTCCATATATTTAACATAGCCACCTTGAAACCAATCATCCCTAGTTAGAAAATCAGGAAAAATTATCCAAAAAGTCTCAAACCTATTGTATGATAGCCAGTTGAGTCTTAAACCTTTTAATTGTGTCAATTTAGTCATAAACATTTTAACGATTTGTCAATTTAACCCTTCTAGCTAATTTTGGCAGGAAAGGAAACCATTGATGTAGATGTCGGCCTCCTACGTGACATGGCTGGCATTAACGTGGACAGTTTTTATAACTTTTTTAAAATTTCATGGTTTTTTTCTTTCTTTGTTTTTCCATTGGTCGAGGTTCGGCAACCTCCGCCGGCCCATGGGCGAGGGCCGCGACGCACTCGTTGAGGTCGGCGAGGGTGTCGCGGCTCTCGTCCATGTCCAGCGGAGGTCGCATGTCCCGTGGAAAAAAAAAGGAAAAAGAATGAAAGAAAATAAAATCTAAAAAATTACAAACAAAAAGCTTACAAAAATTGTCCGCGTTGGCAATGGCCATGTCATGTCGAACGGTCTACGTCCATATCAATGATTTTTGACCAACGCAAGATCTAACAAAATCGATGGGCAAATCTTTTCCTCACAAAGTCGGCATGCAAAAACAAGTACTACCATATAACATGTGGGCCAAAATTAGAGGAAAAAAAGAAAGGAAAAATCAATACTTGATCGAATCAATGCCGAAATAGTTCATATTTAAATCGTCGATAAATCCTTACCGAAGTGTAGATTTTATACTCGCGTGATGCTAATAGTGGAGTAGTCATTGAGCATATCTAATTAAAAGAAATCTACTTTTAACCTTGATGAAGCACTAAAGTCATTCCGCTCTTTTAATATATTAATGAAGCCGCCGCATTGCTTGTGCCATAAGCAACCTTGCAAAGGACCGTAAAGTGGAACTTGCGAGAGACCGTGTCCCAGAACATTCCGATCTCGTCCACGACCTTCAACCCTCGCCCCTTGACGGAACAGCTTGGTCCAATCCCCGTTCAGCAAGTAGCTCCTCGACGATGCCCTGTAGCGGAACACGAGCCGCCGCTCGTTGCTGCCTGTGTCTGGCCACTCGCTAGTCTTTATGTCGCGTGGTAATCGGATTGGCTTCAATGGGTCGTGACAACGGGGCCCAGCGGGGCTGTCCGATTCACAAGACAACCTTCGTAGAATCGTGTGATTAAAGAGGAGCAAAGTTAGAGGAGCTTTTTACGGAAGGGTCATCGTCTCGTTTGGCACTGCGTGGACACCTTGTTGGGCATGAGACAAGTTGAACGGGCGGGATCCGCATGAGCTTGGGTCGGCAAGTTTGTTAGGGGACATGGGGCTTTCGTCATCGGGGCTTTCGTCAATTGTGCTTTAAGGAAGGGGGGGGAGAAAGGTTTGATGCCCAGGAATCTAGCATTGCGGCATATTAGAACTTGAAAAGGTACACCGTTTCATGACCAAATAATTCATGGTTAGCTCTAATTGACAAACCCGATAGAATGAACGATTGCGGCTCCTCAATTAGCGTTGAATCATGTATACGTTCGAATCGAAAGAGAAAAACTCATCATTTTGTGGGAAGAACAAGATAAACTCCAAAGCTCTAATTATGTTATGTACTATTTTGGATTTCACCAGTTACAAACCAGGGGTGTCAAATAATTATTTCGTTGGAAAATTTGTTGGAAAAATTACAATTTTTTTATCAAAAATCGTGGAAATTTTTTTTCCAACGAAAAATTTTTCGTTGGAAAAATTACAATTTTTTTTTGTTCGAAAAATTGTGGAAAATTCGTTGGAAATTTCAATTTAATTTTCCAACAAAAATTATACACAAGAAATAGTTGCCCGAAAATTGAAATTCGTTGGAAAATTCGTTGAAATTTCCAACGAATTTTCCAACGAAAATTGTACACACTAAAAATAATTGTCCCAAAATTGAAATTCGTTGGAAAATTTCGTTGGAAATTTTCCACGAATTTTTTTTCACGAAATTTCAAATGAATTTTCCAAACGAAAATTATACACAAGAAATAGTTGCCCAAAAATTCAAATTGTTGGAAAATCCGTTGGAAATTTCCAACGAAAATTGTACACACTAAAAATAATTGTCCGAAAATTGAAATTCGTTGGAAAATTCGTTGGAAATTTCCAACGAATTTTCCAACGAAAATTATACACAAGAAATAGTTGCCCGAAAATTGAAATTCGTTGGAAAATTCGTTGGAAATTTCCAACGAAAATTGTACACAAAAATAATTGCCCGAAAATTGAAATTCGTTGGAAAATTCATTGGAAATTTCCAACAAATTTTTTTTTAAAATTTCAACGACTTTTCCAACGAAAATCGTACACAATAAATAATTTCCCAAAATTGAAATTCATTGGAAATTTCCGTTGAAATTTCAAACGAATTTTCCCACGAATATAAAAAATGCCGAACAATACCAGGTTTTTAATTAATATGAAAATTGTTAAAATTTCAATTGGAAAATAATTGCAAAATTCGTTGGAAATTTCAATGAAAAATTTTTGTTGGAAATTTCGTTGAATTTTGCAATGAATTTTTTTTGTTGGAAATTTCCAACGAATTTTGCGACTAATTTTTTTCGTTGAAAATTTCAATGAATTTTCTTGGATTTTCAATTTTTCGTTGGAAATTTCCAATTTTATTTTTCGTTGGAAAATTTGTCATAATTTTGACGAAAATTTTCGTTGGAAAATTTTTAGTGGCAAAAATGCACTTTTTTTTGTAGTGTTATGATTCGGATCGGGTTGGGTAGCATGGAAATCTAACTTGACCCTAGCCATTGACACGCCCATCACAAACCAACATTACAAAAAAGAAAAGAAAAATAAAGAGAGAAAGATCCTATCGCAAAAACTTTCTAATGAAAACTCAAGTAGCCGCGTTGCTTGTGCCACGAGCAACCTTGCAAAGGATCAGTCAGAGAGAAAGCACAACCCTTATGATTAGTAGCGTGGAAACCCGACCCAAATTGACCTATTGGCAAGCCTATCACAAACCAATATTAAAAAAAAAAAAAAAGAAAAGAAAGAAAGAAAGAAAGAGAACAAGCCACTATGTTGCTTGTGCCACGAGCAACCTTGCAAAGGATCAGTAAGAGAGAAAGCACAGCCCTTGTGATTCTGGCGGGTAGTATGGAAACCTGACCCGACATGACCCTATTCATTGATACGCCTATCACAAACCCACGTTACAGAAAGAGAAAATAAAAATAAAGAGAACAAGACCTTATGGCAAAACTTTCTAGCGAAAATTTAAGTCGCCACGTGGCACAAGACCTTAAAGTGGAACTTGCAAGAGACCGTGTCCCAGTATATCCCGATCTCTTCCCCGACCTTCAACCCTCGCCCCTTGACGAACAGCTTGTTCCAGTCCCCGTTCAGCACGTAGCTCCCCGACGACGCCCAGTAGCGGAACACGAGCCGGTGCTCGTAGCCTGTGTTCTTGTCCCACACGGCGACCTCCATCCCGTCCCTGCTCTTGACCCGCTCCACCATGTCCTTGCCCATCCACTGGAGCACGTGGGTCTCCACGCATTTGCCCGGAAGCAGGAGCCGCGACGAGTGCCCGAGGTCGCTCACCGTTAGCTTCTTCCGGATCTTCCACGGGTCCTCGTAGAGCACCAACTCCGTGGAGATGCCAGCATAGTACTTCTCTTTCTCCTTGTGTCTCGGAATGGGCCGCTCGTTCTTGTTTAAGACGACACCACGTGGTGATCTCTCTGCACAAATAAAGCGGGTTTCGTCAGAGGTCGACGCCTCAGGAGTTCTCAAATACATCATGATAAGACCCCTAAAAAAGTCTCCTTTTGTCTCTTTTCTTTTCTTCTCTTCTTTCTTCTCATTGTTTTCTTTTAAATATAAACTAATAATTTCTCAGAATTGTGGATTAGCATAAACCATGGAGGTGTCGCCATAGGATGGCTTTTGTATATTTCAATTGAATGAACTGTGTTTGTTTGTCGACACCTATTTTTGGCGGCTCGCGACAGTGTTTACATACTCATTAGTCTAAAGCGTGGAAGCCCAACTTTACGGCCGGTTCTTTTGATGTCCTCTTGAACTTGCTTCAGGTATTCACCAAAAGTGAACTTTCTGTAGACGGCGGGCTCTCCGCAACTCCCGATCTGAGAGTAGTACGAAGGGCAGAGGGAGTAGGCAACGGAGTATCTCTCCACCTCACCGTTCGTCGTCACCTCGTGCTCCACACTACTGTACTCGTCATTGCTCCACGCCTGCCCAAAAAGATGACCGATTCATACTCGCGTTAATTACTGTCCTCGTTCAAGACACGAGAAAAGTGGGAGCATTGAGTTTGTGCTCTCTTCTTTTGTTACCTGAAGAAGGTCTCCGATGTTGACGATGAGAGCGTCTCGGTTGGGCTTGACGGCGACCCATCGGGAGTCCTTGAGGAGCTGGAGGCCTCCCACCTGGTCCTGGTGGAGAATGGTCAGGAAGTCACCGTCCGCGTGAGGGACCAGCCCGAACATCTCCGGCGGGAGCGGGCACAGCGGGTAGTGGTTCACCCGGAGGAAGCACGTGCTCTCGTGGCATATCTCGTTAAAAGCTCTGCAGCCCCGATGTCCGAGGTTCTCTGACAGGACCCCTGCCAGCATCCTGGCTAGCCTAGACATGGTGGCGGCCAACTCCATCATCAATCCTCTGATAGAGATGAACTGGCCATAGCAAGAAGGGTCGGGTATCTTGATGAGGGGGACATGGACGGCCTCAGACCAGGAGAATTGGGCAGGGGAGATGGCGGTGGGAGTGCCCCGGCGGTAGGAGTTGTTGAGGAGGCCAGAGTAGGCCTTGGTCTGAAAGGGTGTCTCAAACAGCTTCACCTGCTCCCTCCTCATCTCCCCAAGCAGCTCACTGCGGATCCCATGGTTCACCACCTGGAAGACTCCCCATTCCGTGGCGGCCCTGCGTGTGGCCTCTGCACACGACCGCCTGTCTGCCTCACACTCACTGCTCAGCGCACTCAGGTCTGTCACTGGGAGCTCACACTCCTGGGGTGTCACCATGTTGGGAGAGGAGGAGGAGTTGGTGGGGCAACTGTGGAGGAGTTGGGTGAAGTTGGCCAGAAGGGGTGGATCTTAGATTGAGCCTATAGTTGCCACAGCGTGTGTGAAGAACGTGTGGGTTGGGTGGTGGTCAAGTGTATTTATACGCGGAGAGAGGAGGAGAGAGTGAAAAGCCCAAAAAGAAGGGAGAAAAGCGGGTGGGAGTGATTGAGGGAATAACGGAGGAGATCCAAATAGCGACAGTTTGGCACTCAGCAGCATGAGAGAGAGGAGTCAAGTAGAAAAGGTATCCCTGCAGAGTTCTTGTTTGGACTCGGGTACTAATCCTGGTGCGATAAATAGAATGGATCGCCCGGTGCTCGTGAAGTTCGTGTTTATACTGTCATGTTAATTCGATCCCCTCGATCCACACAAGTCAGCTTCCGCTTTTCGCGAATCGCAATCATCAGCTTCGGGCATCGCTTTCTGTCCATAAAGTAAAAGGGAATCTGCGAACAACATCATGCAAGAAGCTTTTCTCAAAACAATGGGATGTATTTTATGGATGTTAACGGCTGATGCCAAGAAGCTTTTCTCAGTAAACTTTTTGCTTTGGGCTTGGAATTCAACCGCTTTCTGATTTTCCCTGTCCTTTGGCTGTCGGTATCCCATGCAAGGTGCTTGAAATTGACAGTGGGTTTCATATTTGGAAAACTCACTAACTTCTAGGGGTAACTCATCAACTTAAACAAACAAATAGTCATGTGACGAGGCATGGGAGCCGACTAAGACGGACCAAATTCGGTCCGACTAGGATGACAAGATTTGAACCCGTGACATTTTGTACCCAAAACAAAGACTTTGCCAAGCTACGCTACATTCTTTTCAATTGGTCTATAGTGTCATTTTATAGAATCTCTGTCTTGTTTTCAAAATCCTTATTTTCTCTATTGATATATCCAAGTTATCTTGCCATTTCTTTTTTTTTTATTCTTATGTAACATATAATAATAATAATAATAGAAGGCTTATATACACATGAATATGAACCCATCGTAAAAAATAACAAAAAAAAGGAATATTTCAGGGGAATGCTCAGTCACAAGGGACGTCTTTTTTCGGTTTTAAGAAAAGGAAAATCTTATC